>CM052439.1:15540470-15557799 GCA_028533085.1 Varecia variegata
GTGATTTCCCATATTCCTAATCATCTTTGTGGTTTCTGTTGAGTGTTTCTCCTTCATTCCAGGATTATTCTGCCATCCTCTCTTATACCCACAAGCAGGTTGGAAGGAAAGTAAGGGGAAAAGTTAAGCTCAAGACAGGTAATTTGCAATGAGAACATGTTGTGTAACATGAAGATGAAGTGCTAAAATACACATGAGAACTGTGTTGAGGAAGCTGGATACTTTCTCTGTCTTTTGCCTGCCCTGGGCTTGAATCCCAGTCCCACCTCCTTCTGGTTGTGTGACCTTGCACAACTTTCTGACCTCTCTGTGCCTCAATTCAATTACAGTGACTACACCCTTGGATTGTTTTGAGAATTAAATAAGTTATTATGTAGTGCCAAGCACATAGTAAGCAGTAGATGAGTATTAGCTTGTTACTGCCTCAACCACCACCACCACCATCATCATCATCATCATTATGAATGTGGAATTCCTAGATGTAGGCTCAGAGATGATGTAGGTAGTGGACAGGATTCAGGCCTTATTCATGCTTTGAAGGGGATTGCAGGTATAGTGAAAAGGTTCTGGACTGAGAAGTGACATATTTAAGTTCTAGTCCCAGTCTCTGAGTCATAGTTTACACAGTAATAAAATAAGGGGGTTGATTTTCAGTGGCTTCCAAATGCTTGTCCAGAGACCAGGTTTGGGATGGCCACTTGAGAGATACCTGGGAGCTTGTTACATATGCAGATTTCCTGTGGCTCCCTGCCTCCCCCAGGGATTCTGATTAGGCAGGACTGGGATGGGCTGGGACCTGTGTTTTCACTAAGTCTGTTCTTTGTTCTTCATGCATTGCCTTTATATCCGGGCTACAACTATAGCTTGAGCACCATAGCCCCAGGTCATCCTTGATGCCTTAGCTCTAAAATGCCCTAGTTGTGTTCCAGTTGTGTGTGAAGGGATGGAAGGAGGGAATGATTTAAAAAACATGAAGGAGTAGAAGTTAATTGATAGAAACTTAGTAAAAGATTGTCTTTTAATGTTTTGATTATTCAAAAACCAAGAGTTTCATCCTAAATGTATAACAAACTTCAACCCTGCAGTTCACCAGAGCTCTCTGGTGAGCCAGTCTGACCCATTCCTCTCTATCCTGAGACACAGAGCCGGGGCCCTGGGAAAAGAAGAACTGTCCCAGATGAGCAAGGGGAATGCTGTTGCCAAGCCCAGTTCCCAACACCTCCACTTCCTTTGAGCCAAGTGCTCATTTGATTAATCAGAATATTTGGAGGCCAAGAGCAGAAAGGAGAATCCATCTCGCTGCTCTAACGTGGGGTGAGGCTGTTCTCAAACCATCCCACCTCTGAGTTCTTTCCCTGGCAAACAAGATGGCTTTGCTGTAATCCCACAGTGTTTCTCTCTTTAATCCAAAGAATGAAACAGAAAAACAAAAACAAAACAAAAAAAATGGTTCCTTCCACCATATAAACTGGAACTTCTTTCACCCATTGAATGACATGGTTTCTTGCCTCTTCCCTTCACCATGGGGACAGGGTGGGGCCCATATTCCCTCAAGGAACCCAAGGTCATGACATTCATGTGAACAAACTGCAGCCTCTAGAATGCACTTCCAATTAACACACACAAAGCATTTCCTACTGTCTCTTAAATTATGGTTCTATATTTATCGCTGCCAGCACACCCCTCCCTCCCGCCAGCTCCCCCCACCCGATCCCCGCTCCCCCTTTAATCATTTGCAGAAGTGTTTCCATTCTTCTTTTTTCCATTTTCGGAACCAATTTTGTTATAAGAAGAATGTAATTGTTGCTAACATTTTGATTTCCCTGTTCAGTGAGATTTACATGACACTGAGGTTTTGTGATATAATTCCTCAGTTGCTTCCAAGTTTTCTGTTGATGGGCATTTAAACTGTGCAGAATTTCATTATCGTCTGATTTACTGTGGCCTCAACATAAGGAAAGACTTTTCAAGTGTCAACTTTTTTTCCCCTCTTTCCCTTCCCCCATCCTCTCTGCTATACCTCTAAACACATGTGAGCGTGCACGTGCACACACACACACGTGTGCCCACACTCTTTCTTTCTCCCTCTTCCCTCCTTCTCTCTCTCCTATTATTATTATATTTCTTCCCTGTCTTTCTCTCTCATCTGTCTCTCCCTCCTGTCTTCTCTCCACCTCCCCCTACTTTTGAGCTCTGGTGTTCGGTCTGATAGATTGACATCTTGCCTTTGTTATCCAGCTCAATTCACTCCTCTAGGAGCCTTCTAAGCACAGCGGCTGCAGAGGATTGCTGTCTGGGAGATGAGGGGGCTTCTTCTGAGGGGGTGTCATACTGGACATCCCCACAGTGGCCTCAAAAGTCTCCTTGGGCCCCAAGATTGTGATTCACAGGGGCCTGGCTCTGAGTCTTCTGAAAGACGGAGATGGGCTTCAGTTTCCTAAGGGGCCGGAGTCGGGGAAATCTAAAGGACATGAATTTTGCACAGTAGTTGCATAATGCGATACCTAAAGAGTGTGTGTGTGCACGCACATGTGTGTGTGTGTGTGTGTGTGTGTGAGAGAGAGAGAGACAGAGAGCAGAATTTGTGAGATCCGGCTGTGGGACACTCCTCCCCAGCCCTCTTGTCCTCACCTATCGGCCAACATGTCAGAACCTTGGAAGGCAAATGTCCACAGAGGTGGAAAATGCAGCTCCTTAACCCCACCCAGAAGCAAATTTGTGTCATCCCTGTTTGTCACAGCCCCTTCTCCTTTTGACTGTTCTACTAATACTCAGTCCCTCACTTTTTTAGTGACGTTTCCTTTTCATTCGAACTCACCTGTCCTTTTACTCCACTGCTTTCTTTCTCTTGCCCTCTGCTTAGACAATTTCTATCCTATAACCTTGCCTCCATCACCTCACTTGTCAAAATTTGTCCATTCTGTATGGCTTCACCCTCCTGTCTCCTCGGAGTCCTGAAGTGATGTGACTGCAAGAGTAAGAGGTCGATGCAATGCACTGTCACACGTTGATGAAGGCAGACAGAGGGTGTCCTACCAGGACCCTGAAGAAGAATGGTGCACAGTGGGAAATCTAGGCACTGGGGCAGCTTACCAAGAAAACATGAATGGTCGGGGAGCACTTAGGTCCCCTCAAGTTATACCTTGCCTACAAAATTCAGAGAGTATCTGGCCTTGCCTTATTAAACCTGGGAGGGAAAGATCATTCTTGTGTCCATAGATCTCCAGAGAAAGTAAGAACCATCCAGTTTCCCCCAGTTGATTATTATGAAACTATTTGCCATAGTTCTCTTTTGATTTTGTAGGACCATAAGATTCTCACTGCATCCTTGTTTGTTGAAAGTTGGTGGAGATCTGCTCTATTCTTTCCTCATTGGAACTCTCGCTAGCTACTTGACTTATTCTGATGGACTTAACTGAATTCTCAGCTTCAGGAACCTGGAACATGAGCAGACTTACTTTTTGTTTGCTATCCTTGAAATGCCTATGTCTTAAGCTACAGGATCTGGGGCAAGGTGGATGATTCAGAAATTCCAGAAGGCAAGAGAATTAGAAATGATATTCCTCCATTGTGGGGTTTTTGTGGGTGCAAGGGAGCCCTTACATTTACATCTTAACTCGTGGCTTGCCTGGTAATTAGTTTGGAAGAACTCCCCAAATCAGCTTTGAATATTGACCTACTGTGATGGTTTTATAATGTGTCTGAAAATTATTTGGCATTCCTCCATCAAAAATTGGAGCCTAAGTTCCCTCCCGTGAAGATGGGCCAGGCTTTGTGACTGCTATGACACATAAAATGTGGCATCTGTTACGCTGTGTGACTTCCAGGGATGGGTCATACAAAACTATTTGGCTTGCGCCTGGCTTTCTCTCAGGACGCCCCCCTGGGGACCCAGACACCATGTTCTGAGTAGCCACATGAAGATTACATATGTAGGCCACTCCATCTGATGTCCCAGCTGACGGTCAGTGTCAACAGCTAGACATTCAAGTGAACAGGTCTTCAGACGACCCCAGCTTTCCAGCCCCGCTACCTGAGCACAGATGAGCTGTTCCCACGGAGACCTGTCCACATTTCAGACTCCTGAGCAGAGGAACTGCTGTTGCTATTTTAAGCCACTAAGTTTTGGGGTGGGGGTGGTGTGTCACACGTCAATAACTGGAGCATTTGCCTCTTTCATCTTGTCCTTCCTGACAGGTGTAAGTACCCTAATATTTTCTGAGATTCCTGACACTGAACTCAGACCTTCATTCCTGAGCATACTAGTTATAAAATGGCATGTTTCCACGAATCCATTGTGTGGCATAGCCCTGACGTGGGATTCTTAGTAACTAGCTTTACAATTACACTGGTGGCCCTGGGAATCAGTTTCCTCAAATGTAAAATGAGGGGGTTGAACTAGGTGATCCCTAAAGTCTCTTCCAGTTTAGTTTGAATCTCCTCCATGGGTCCACTCTGGCTTCAAGGATAAGTTTGCTTTCAGAAGTTCAGCTGCCGGAGACTGATGATGGCTTTGTGTCACATGACCTCTCTTTACAAGAATTGCTGGTCATTTAATGGCAGCCTTCAGTGCCGCTTTTCAACCAACATGATAGGGGGTCTCAGACATTGCAGCAGGCTCAGGGAACGGCTGTGTCTGTACCAGATGAGAGGGCTTAGCACTGGTCTGGCTACTGCTAGTTTTGTGGGAGTGAGCTGGTCACTGACTCCCCTCTTCCTAACATGTGGCCTGAGATAAGTGAATCAAAGGGATCCCTGCCTAGCCGTGGGAGCTGGATGCTCCTGACGTCTCTGGGCTAGGACTGAGCTGTGAGGGGCTGGAAGGTGGATGGTGGTTCTCTGTTCTGAGACAGCATGGATCTCTGAAATTCTCCCAGAACTCTGAGCCTCTTCCTGATCCCATTCAAAGTGGGGGCCAGAGTGTCATTTTTCTTCTTCCTTTAGAAGCTGGAGAGAACATTTTTCACATGTTATCAAGTGAAAAAAAAAAAAAAAACCCATGAGAAGAATTTGTGTCCAGAAAGCAATTGCTTCTTAGTCAGTTTCTCCTGAGAAACAATGAATTGGCTCAGAGAGGGGGGGGCAGGCCAAAGTATGTTGTGAAACCAAAAGCAAAAGGAGAATAAAAAAGAGGCTGGAAAAAAATAATAAAAAGGGTTGGAACTCTCATAAAAGCCCAAATCAACAGTGGTCATTCTGAAAAGTGTAGGATTTGATTACACAGCTTCATAAACAGTTTAGTCCTGAGCATGAACTGCTGGCCACACCCTCTCCTCCCCGGGTGGAGGGATCTCCATGGGTACTGACCTGGCACTTCTGGTCCCACCAGGAATCCAGGGTCTTTGCCTCATAGTAATGATGCCAAAGGCTATGGCTGGCCTTAGTTTACTAGCTCTCAAAGGCCAGACTCATAGTCACATCTTAGAGACTTCATTTATTGAGAAAACTGATCTCCAGGATTTTCCTAACATGGACACTCCTGCCAGCTCCAGGTATCCCTTGTCTCCTCTGGGGGCCTTTTCTGATGCTTCAACCTACAGAGGCATCTGACTTCCTCAAGTTCTTCCAACATGACTTTGTCCTCTGCATATGTTTCCCAGGGGTCAGTTTTCAATTATCTAGATTTTAATAGAAAGAATAAATAAAGAATGAAGAAATAATGGGAAGAATCAATATGAGCCCATGGTTTAAAAAGGGTACAAAAAGATATATGTGTGTGTATATATATATATATATATATATGTATATGTATGTGCATGTGTATTCATGCATATACATACACATAGAAATGAACAGAATATTTCTAGAAGGATTCTCAGGAAACTGGTCACGTTGTTTTCTTCCTGGGAGGCAATTGGGTAGAGGCTGTGATAAAGCAGGGAATGGAGAGATGTTTTTCATTCTCTGCCCTTTTATTCCTTTTGGGTTGTGAACTGTGGGAATGTGTTCTCTAATTAATTAATTAAAATCCTGAAAAGGTATACAGTGAGGCAATCAATATTGTGTGTGTGTGTGTGTGTGTGTGAATCCTTCCAGTGCTATTTTATGACAATATAAATATGTACAGAGAGACAGAGAGTACCTGGGGGTGGGGGTCGTGGTATGCAAACAAGTGTAAGTCCTCTTGTTCATAAAGGGTAGCATACTTTCTTTACCATTTGCACCTTAGTGTTTTTTTTTTATGAACATTTTAGAGATCACTTGTTATCAGCGCACTTAAGCTGCATCAGTCTTACAATGGTTCCATTTTTCTTATTGTGTGGAAGTATCATTTCTTATTTAACCTGCTCCTCATTGCTGGATTTCAGGTTGTTTCCATGCTCCAATCCCAGTCAATTACAAAGGCAACCCTTGCTCTAGTCCTCATCTGTAAGTTTGGTTGGGGACAGGCCCATGGTTTATTCTTCCTTTACATCTCCCCCAAACCTGCAGCGGCGTCAGTAGGTACTACACGACTGCTATTTAGGCAGATCCCTGAGCATCAGTGGTAGTGTCAAAAGAGCTGAATGTCTCTGTCCTTGATGAGAGTGAACCAAAAATTGCAATTTACCATGCAGGCAAATGTTCCAACAAACCCTAGGGTTCTTCTAAGCCATTTCTTGAAATGGAGTTTTAGTAGAATCAAAATCTTGCTAAAAGTAAGATTCCTAATCTACAGAGAGGAAAGACTGGCCACCCAGTCTTTTGGTCCTCAAGGAGCAAGTGAAAATGAGTGCTCTGGACACAGTAGGGACAGAAACGAGGTGGCAAACACATTTATTCTTACTTACCTCTCACTCTGTCTCAGTTCTTGGAAATGTTTGCATGTGGAGTCTTGGCAAGTGGGTTGGGGATTTGGGTGAGTCTCTTTGAGTGGTTAGGAGATTTGAGGTGGGTAAGAATGAAAATAGTTCAGATGTAATTTTGATGGAGAAACAACTTGCAAAGGGCGCTTAGCTAGGACACAACTCTTCTCAGCCACCCTGGACCTACCACCCCCAACATAGACTTGAGAGGTGGAGAGTTGAGAGGCCTGGAGGTCATTTGAGCAGAACACAGGATTGCTGCACTGGGGCAGTGACTACAGGCATGGCTAACACGCATCTAAGTCATTGGGGAGACTTACACTTGCACCTTCCCTTCCCAGTGTTAGGAATCACCAGAACCCCCAGCACAATGAACCTCCTTTACTAATGGGCATCTTCCTTGTTCCTCAGGGGGTTTGGGTGAGAAAGGGAAGAGGACTGCTGCAGAGAGCCACGTAGTGTCTCTGTGAGCCCTGTGACTCATACCCTTTCTCTCCACGGTCTTTGTTCTCTTAGGGCTTTACTTATATTGACATTGTTAGTCAATGCCTTCATTTTGGTGCCATCCTTCTCTGTGCTTTTGCTGTTTCTTTGGCCTTCAGTGTTTTTTCTTCCAGGTCCTGATATGTTTTTGCTAAAATTTTGTCTGCCTCTCCTCTTTATACCCAAGAATGAGTCCTGGGCACCCATGTAGTGCTTGGGTTATAGCCCTTGGGGAGTCCAGATTACAGTATTGGGATTTTGTTCAGATTTGCTCCTCCCTCTTTTTTTTTCCTTTTCTTTTTTTTTTTTTTTAATTTTTGAGACAGAGTCTCACTCTGTCACCACGGCTAAAATGCAGTGGCGTCATGTCATCATAGCTCACTGCAACCTGGTCTTGCTCTTGCTCAGGCTGGTCTTGAACTCCTGAGCTCAAGCAATCGTCCCATCTCGGCCTTCCAGAGTGCTAGGATTACAGGTGTGAGCCACCATGCCTGGCCCAGATTTGCTTCTCTTGATCTCTGGGGTCACCTTGCTTGGATGGATTTCTTGGTGCTCCTGCCTACACCTCCCAACCCACAGCTCATGGCCCAGGTTCTTGCTCATCATGGGTGGTGAGCTGTCTTACACCTGAATGTTGATGTCTATCTTTACTTCCCACCCTTCCCACGCTGCCGTGCCTCATTTCCAGGTGTCAGGGCATTTTAGCAGGGCCACACCTACCTAGCTCATCCTCTTTGCAGCATCTGCCTCCTCACAGTGTGTCCCAGGAGTCTATTCTGAGATTGGCAGCTCCTATGCCCAATCTGTGTCCTCCCTGCTCCAGCCACTGCCATGTACACAGTCCTCAAAACTGTGACTGAGGGCATCCTCCCACACCATCCCCTAGCACCTGCTTGTGTCACCTATGAAGCACTCTTCAGTCTTGGGACTCACTTCAACTTTCACCTTCTCCATGGGGGCTTTCTCATGGGGGAAGAAATCCATGCATAGAAATGTACAAAGTGAAAAGTTTCAGTCATCTCCAAAAATGTAAATAACATGTTTTTACCTCCATTTAAAAATTTTTTAAACCTTAAATAGGATTTTTAACACTATTATAGATGAGAAATTTAGTTCATTCCTATACCCTCTCTATTAAATGTATTTATTACCTTAAATGATATATTAAAACCTCTTTTTCCCCATTGAAACAATTGAGAAAATAATTTGATTTCCCCATATTTGAGCATGGATTCAGCATCCAATCACTTCCCTCCGCCTTTTCTCTGACCCATCCACCTTCTAATAGTTGTCGAGTGTGCTAGCCTTTTGAAATTTGCAAGTTTATAACATTTATATGCCATTTTGTAACTATAAAGTCTTTTTAACTTTTTCCACAGTTATATGAATATGGAAAACCAATATGCAGTATTTATAAAATATTATTTATTCCAGACCTGATAGTCCATTTGGACCTAGAGTGAAAGAGCAGAAGTTGTATATTGCCACCTAAAAGAAAACACTTCAAAGATCAAGGTCAAATAGATGCTCCTTTTAGACTCCATTAATTATCAAAATTATACCCCAAATGGTGATAAAAAGGGCAGAACACAAGCAAAGAATCCTGTGTTATCTCTCAGATGGATAACTAGGGTAGAAGGAGTATATAATATAGAAAAATGACCAGCCCAAAGGCCACCCATGTTTACTCTTCAAGGGATTAAGGGAAGAGGAATGAGGACAGAGGAAGAGGAAAAGGAAGATGCCGAATGGGAGATGGGATGATGGGTGGGAACAAACATCAAGAAATATCCAAAATTTCTAGATATAATGGAATACGAAGGCTGGGAAGTATCTCTCCTACCTCTTGGAGGAGCTCACCTGAAAAGCACCAACGTGGTGGTGGCCACATCAAAGTAAAATTGATGGGCCCCCATGGTTTGGGAGAGGGAAGGATTTTGTTCTCTCAAGCTGCCCTGGGTTCCTGGGTGGCACGGGCAGGATGCAGACATGGGGAAGCTGGCTGAGATGCTGAAAAGGAGCTCACTGAGGGCAGTGGAAATGGATTTCTGGAGCAGGGCTGCAGAGACCTTGTAACTGGGGAATGAATCACTGGGATTGGGACCATAGGAAGTCCCTGGCAGCCCTCAGCATCATCCACAATGGCAGAGCCCAGGTAGGGCCAGGTCAACCAGGGAGGGCTACTACTGGACTGTAGCCAAACTGAAAGAGAGATTAGCCTATGAATTGTGCCAGCCAAGGCCCTCTATAGCCAGTGTCAGGAGTTTGGCCAGGATAGAACCATCTTCCTAAATGGTCCTGCTCTACAGCATTGGTCAGCAAGGATCCAGAGGGCACCATATGTATTAGAGGGACTATTCTTTCCCTCCTGCATTGAGGACACATTAAGCCATACTCAGATGCCCAGAAACCATATTAGAAAAAAAAAGAAAGAAAGAAAAAGGTGGGAGAGTAATGAAGTCTGAGAACCTGAGCATTTTACCTAAAAACACTGCTTAAATTATTGCATTTGACCAAAATTACCCAATTGGATTGAATTTAATTTTTTTTCCTCTCAGCACATTGGGCATCTGGTGAAGATCGTATCAGTTATAAAGACATAAAGAAGCACCCTTCCCCTGCACATCTGGGTGCAGTATGTCTCCAACCCCAAGAAGTCTGGGCTGTTATTAGATATCATTGTTTTGTAACCACCCAGAGTAGAAATATCTGGCAAACATCCTCTGGCCTAAGAAGGCCTGTACTGTCCTGTAGCAAACTTGGGATTATTCACAGTCATGGGGGACAGGGAGAGGCTGGATCATTTAAACTTCTCACAATAATTCAAAAATCTCATTTTTGCTGAGTGTTGACTATTGACCAAAATTTCCAGCTGTTCAGAGGTTGCCAAATGGACTGATTTGAACTGTTACATTTTTATTGCTTCTATCAGAGGAGTGAAGCATCTATGAAATAATTAAACATGATCTTAACTCCCTCTGGTTGCTGGGACTCGGTATGGGGTTGGGAGTTGAGCACTGAGGTTGTGGGGAAAGGCTGGGGCGGGTCACTGAGTCACTCTAGTAAGGCCTGAGGGCTTTTTCTCAGGGTGTCCGTGATCTTCCTCAGAGATCTTCAGTGCTGAACTCCCGGTGCACCTAGAATAAAATCCTCGCTTCTCACCAGGTGCAGAGCTTGCCCATGCCAGCCTCGGCCCTCCTTTCTGTGCCACTGTTTCTTGCTTCACTCACTAAGCACAGGATGCTCTGTTTGGTGTCAATGTAGCTTCTCAATTTTTACAATTTCGTTACACAATTCTTAGAAAACATTACGCTCCGTCCCTTAACATCATTACCCTGCCTGCTTTCTTCTCAAAATCCTCTTTACTGGTTTCTTTCCGTAGTTATCTCCTTGTCGTCCTCAATATCTCAGTTTAAAAGTCTTCTCTATGGAAACGACTGTGTTGATCTTCCATGGCCTTCCATGACTCTGCCCCCATTATCGTCTTTCCTGACATCCTGGTTATTGACTTAACCACGCATCACAAGTTGTGATGGCGCATTTATCCATTGGCTCCCTCCTTTGTCTCCCATGCTGCAATATCAGCTCCAAAGGCCCATGTCCGTCTTGCTGATCAGTGTGTCTACAGCCCCTAGCACAGAGCTGGGCACATCCTTCTCTCTTGATGGAAAGTTTCCAGATAAATGGAGTGGGCAGACATTGTTGAGTGCCCTGAGCTCGGTTCAGACACAGGGTAGCCAGAGAGAGGAAGAGGGACGAGTCGACCCCTATTGTCTGTAAGCTGGATGATGTGCCTCAAAGAGGCCATGCCTGGGTTGTCCCCAGGGAGATGGATTAAGTGAGGTAGATTTGGGAAGCTTCCTAATGGCACAGGGAGGGTTAAAACTGAGGAGAAAAAGAGAAAAGACAAATGAAGTCTGCTCAAAGCAAAACAGATGTTTCACCTTAAATCCACTTTGTTTCCACGAGGAAAAGGAGGAGCGGGCGCACTGGGGGAGATGACAGTGACTGTGCGCCTGGGCTGGCTTCCTCCGGAGCTGCCCCGTCACTGGCGAGAGCCGGCCTCTGGGCGCCCTCCTCCCCGGGGCCCTTTCGGCCTCACCGAATGAGTCACGGCCAAGGCACTCAGGGAAAAGCGCTAGCAAGTGGCAGGGGGGAGGAGGCGGGAGAGAGGCCGAAGAGCTGGCTCTGGGAGGCTCTGAGGCTGCGCTGACCCCCAGAGGGCAAGGGCGGTTGTCTTCCAGACCACAGAGGGAAGCATCGTGTTTGCACGCTGGAGTGCTGGATCCCCAGGCACGGGGCGAATTGGGAACAAGTTCTATGCATGGTAAGGTGCCCAGGGCATTGGGATGTGGAGAGGGAGAGAGCCCACCCCGTGACCTCAGGAGGACAGAAACTTCACCTGAGCCAGGGAAGAGTCCAGCGACCTGGCCTTTGGCAGAGTGATTGATTATTGGGAGGGAGGGATGTTACTGTGCGTAATGCTGGAGGACCACGCAAATACTCTGACGCAGCTGCTCATTCTGAACACTCAAGGAGTATTTACTAGGCACCTACTATCAGCAGTGAACTGGCCCCCACGGAGCTCACATTCCAGTGGACTAATGGTTTGTATGGGTTCGTGAAATTTGTTCTCTATGTCTCTATATTTTGGGGACACTCAAAGCTATCCTTTTTGCAGCTCTTTTAAAATTTGTAATCTTGGTGTCATTCAGCAGTTAGAGTGACGGGGGCAGTTGCAGTTAAAATCCCAAGAAAGCTAAGCAGAAAAGGCATCAACAGGGAGAAATAGCTGTTGAAGTCCATTGTAACAGGCTGGTACTTCCTGTCACCAGAATGACAGTTGTCCTGTGCAAGGGGAGACCCTCGGCAGGAAAGAAGTAGTTTGCTTGACGTACGTGGTGTCCCTGGCAGACAGAGGGGTCGATTCTCCTGGCCTCTCTCTGGCTTGCAGACCACGTGCAGTGTGGTTCCCTTAACGTCTCCTCCCCCGAGACGCCGACACTCCATCCCACCAGCTCCTTTCCCTCCCAGCTCTGCCCTCTGCTATCTCTACTCTACCAATCTTCTGGGTGTATCTGTTGGGTAAGGCAGAGGAAGTGTGGCCGGGACCACTAGGAGTTTGTGGTCTATAGCGGGTTCTAAGAAAGGATCAAAGTCCAGATGACATTCGTTTCCTTTTTTCTGAGTGCGCAGATTCGGCAGCCTTGTCTCCAGGCCACCATGGTGTTTTCATGTCCTGAAATTTCCTCTGATGTTATAACCACTTACTCCCAGTGTGGACCACACTTGTCTCCCTTGGCTCTCGTTCCCTTTTGTGAGCGAGACCTTTGAAATCCAAACGTTTCTTTTATCCCCAAGTGCATTAGCTGATAATGTATCAGCTACCCATCAGCTGACCATCAGCTCTGACCCAACCTCACTTCTTTCCTACTCGGCATAGACTCCAAGTTGTAAGAGATAAATAAATAACCCTCTTTTAGTTTAAGCCATTCTTTGTTACATTTGCTGTTACTTGCAGCCAAATCCCTTCCTAACCCATGCACTTGATCTCACTGGTCCATTTGACTTTCAATGTTGCTACGCTGTAGCTGCTGCAAGTTCCCATGTAGCTCCTCTGATTATAGACCTCCCGTATTTCATGGGATTGTCAGAGCTGAAAGAGCCCTTAGAAATCAGCATCCGGTCTCCACATTTTCTATATGGACAAAGTAAAACACACAGAGGGAAAGTAATAGGGGAGTGGGTGGACAGCCAGGCCTGGAGGCCAGGAATCTTGGAAATTAGTCCAGTGCTCAGTGCCAGCCATCGTCTTATCTTCTTGACTCAAAATCATAATAAAGGTTGAGGGTGCGAATGGAATCCCTGCTCTTGCTTCATGTGGCCGCTGTGGACACCCGTGGCATAGCTCTGTGCCTTGAGGTGCTGACCGTCTTGGGGGAAGACGGACCCTGAGAACATGGGCAGCGATCACCACCCAGCGGGCGGGGAGGCCCTAGGCACTGGCTTGCTGAGGTTTTCTCTCTGCTCCTCCAAATTACTTTCCCGGAGACAGACTCAGCCTCTGCTCAGCCCCCAGAGCAGCGTTCAGGCGTGAACTCCGCGGCCACGCTCTCTCAGGCTCCGTGAGCATAGGCTAATTAACTACGACACAGCACACATGGGGGACACGCTGCTCACCGGCTGCCCATGTCTCTTTGTCTCTCTCGCTCTTAGTCTTGGCCTCTGTTAAGTGCCATTTAAACATTCAGGATCTTACTTCTCTCTCCTCCGTTTCCATCTGTGGGTGCGACATCTCAGCCACAGCCCTCACACTGAACATCGAGCATCTTACTAATCTCCTCTTTATGAATCCCAGCACCGGGTTCGGTCGGTGAACGCGCTTCTCTGTCGGGGGGACGCTCTCTGTGGCTCTCCCTCGGCGGCTCCCTATTGCTGTGTCCGTTTCAGCCCACACCTCCACTCCTCAGACAGCCCTTTGCCGGCCACCTGTGCTGCTGCTGGTCACTCTCCGGCATGCCACTTCCTTCCTCACTTGGCCTGGATGTTTTATTTTCTTCTAACTGAATGATCGCATTGGTGTGTTTACTTGCTTTGTTTCTACTTTTCCCGTTAGATGCAAGCGTCTCTTCTAAGGCAGGAACGTCCACCCCTATGCTTTCCAGTAACCATTCTGTGCCTGGCTTGAAACAGATGTTTGAAAATCCTTCGTTGAACTAGAGTGGCCTGAAGATGGACTTTGGAAACAAGCCAGTTGCATGCCTCACGGGCTGTTTGTGCTGTGGGCACAGGGCGGTTGTGGCACACCTTGGACATGCGCTCTGTCTTAGCGGCCAGCACCATGAAGGCTGGGCACGCGGTGACCTTCCTCTACTGCATCCTTCCCAGCGTTGTTTCCCGCACACTCGATGTAGCACTGAGTAGTCTGCGGACGCTAATTCCAGCCCCTTTATGTCCATCCTGACCTGAAGAGTGTTTTGCTTTTCCTGGGATGGGGCAAGCTCTCTCTGAAAGGCTTTGTTAGAGGTGCGTGCCTTCACCTGCCGGCCAACCCACCTCCGCCTTACTCCTCCTGAGCTCCTCTGAGAAAGCCTTCCTCCTTCTCCCCTCTGTCACCTGCGGTGGAAACCCGCAGGCACCAGAAGGGTTTCTGCGATTGCCCTGGGGACACCAGGGAGACCACAGCTTCTTACAGCCTCCGCAGGTGCTCGGATGAGCTCCACCTTGGCTCCCAGTGTTCCCTGGATCCACTCCAGCGTGCCAGCTTGAGCTGCGATGACTGCCTCTCCCCGCCACCTCCTGCGCCCAGCCCAGTGTCACAATGGGCCCCTTCCCATGACCTGCGGTCTCTCCAAAAATGCCTCCGGGTCCTGGTCTGCATGTCCCCCACCAAGCATTCTAGCCTTGCTTCCCACCACCTGTAAAGTGGGAAGCACTGCCTCTCCTTATTCCAAATTTCCTCCTCATCCATAGATTCTTCCTCAAAACTCTGCTGTGGGAAGCCTTTCCTGATTCTACCTCCCTGGCTCTCCCTACCTGCCTAATTCCAGCTGTCCCTCCAGCATGTCTGTCTGTCTGCCCAGAGCCACCTCACCAGGACCTGGGTGTGTCCAAATACGGTGTGGGGGCATCAGATCTGGGGTTCCCATTTAACCTTCATGTTTGGTAGAATATTCCTCCAGGTAAGAAATTTATTTTTTCAGGCCTGGGAGGGCAATCTGTCCACATTTTTCCCCCCTAACTCCTTTTCTCCTTTGTGGCCATCAGAGTAGCTGGGAGACAGGAGAGAGTAACCATCAGGATTCCAAGTTTATTCCTCCCATGGTTCTCTCCACCCCCATCCCGAGCATCCTCTCCACAGCCCTGTGGCTGCCAAGTGCAAATTAGAGAAATGACCTTGAGCCCATCAGAAACCTTTGCAGGGTAGCCCAGTGCCACTTGGCGGGGGGGAGAAAGCAGGAGAGGGGAAGAAGGGAAAGAGCCTCTGCCCTCAGGGGTCTTGGTTTATTAGAGAAGTTGAAACAGCAAGTGGACAGAAAGGAGGCTGTAGGAAGTGGCTAAGAAACCCAGAGCCATGGCTCCTGGGTCTTCGTTTCACCCACTATTGACTCTCCTGGCAACTGTCTAGGAATATTTCAGAGTCACTTGGGTCAAGGCGGAGAATGAATCAAACGTCTCTTTTCATAGACCCACCGGGCTGGCCAGGAGCTGTGCTGGTCATTCTGTCCGTTCTCTGGCCCCTCTGCCAGACCACATCAACTCAGCCTGCCCAGTCAGGGGCATCTCCTGTTTCCAAACCTCACCGGAGACGGATCCTACCGGCTCTCTGTCTGCTCTTCCTGCCCGGTGGTTTTGAGCCTTGGTAATGAATGGCTGAGACGGCTGCATTCCTTGGACAGCCTCGCGGCCCTGCATATTTGTCAAGCTCTCCCGAGCCGGGGAGCTCAAGGGGCTCTAGAGGCAAAGGCCCGCGTGGGGCTGCCAGCCATACTCAGCTTTTTCCACCGGGCCGCTCAGCTGCATTCTGTCTGCGCTCCGAGGTGGGGAGGCGGTTCCCGTTTGCAAGGAGATGAATGCTGGTGTTTGACTTATTGCTGTATCAGGGCTCAGACCCGTGGTGGAGAAAACATCTCTTTAATTTGGAAAAAAAAAAAAAAACCAAAAAACTAAACACCAAGCCAAGACTTTGAATTCCACCTGCCTGCTCAGTCTTCAGCACCTCCTCCTCCTCTTCCACCCTACTTTTCTTTTCTCATCTCTCCAGATGGGATCAGGCCCTCCAGGACAGGCCTCACTGGCAGCCCTGTCTCTGCTCGGGGCCCCTCAGTTCTGCTGTCCTGCTGGGTGGGATTCCATCAGCTGACCTTGCTCAGTGCTGCACACTGAGGCTCCAAAGGGACGGGTAAGTGGTCTTGGGTGACAGGGTCACGCCCAATGAGAAGTGCATTGATAGAAGGCTGAGATTTATGTAGTTTTTTTTTTTTTTAAACAGATACCTCTGTTAAGTTTTCTATATGTCTTTGCTGTGAAAAATTCCATTTCCTCCAGATCACTTCAGTTTTTTCCATTCTGAAGAGTGACTTTGTAGAGTTTGGTGGTTAGTCGTACAGCCATGGATGGCAAATAAGCAGTGACAGCCACCGCATGTGCTGTTTCCTCTGCTGGCACACGCTGTCCACCCTCAGCCCTGCACCACCCCGTGCCCATCGCTGGCCTCACTCCCTTGGAGCCCTCAGGTCTCACCTGGGCCACATCTTCAGCCCAGGTAGCTGCGCCCCGTGCATAGTGCCCCTGCAGTCCCACGAGAGCGCTGGAGGCAAGGGTCACACACACAACAAGAGGCGAGGGTGCTTTAGGAAAGGAGGGCCTCAGCGCACCTGCTAAGGATTGAAACATTTGGGTTGGGGTTATAATTCAGTAGGAAATCAGGAACTTCCTGGAGCGGTTTGTAAAGTCAGAAACTGGACAAGAGAAGCGGGAGCAGTGAATGTGGGTAAAGTGCGGACTGTGCATTTAGACAGCGCCTTCAAGAAATGACGTGGGAAGTAAAAAGAGCAAAAAGGCAGTAGCTACAGAGGGAGAAGTGGAGAAGGCAAAGGATTTATTTATGTATTTTTAGGATGGAAGCCACCTGAAAAATGCATAGTCTTGGGCTATTCGATCTTCCGGGTGTTCTCTCTCTACCACATCCGATCTCTCTTGCCCTGCTCTGTACTCCGAGAGGCTGGCCTTTCTTCACCATGTTAAGGGGGCCCTGGCAGTGGGTTTGCCAGTGGGAAGCCTGAACAGGAGATGAGAGAGCAGGAGAAGGAGTTTCGGGCATTTACTCCCTTGTCTCTCTGTGCCAGGATAAGGCTTAGCAGGGGACCATGCTCTCTATCAGAGGCCAAAACACCTGCAGGCATCCCTCTCCTGTAGCACACCAAGAGCTCTCCCCGAGTCCTGCCAGCTGTTTCCTTTCTCTTTCCTTCTCCAGGCCAAGGGTGGTGATGACTTCCTGTTGGGAGCTTCGCCACTCCTTCCTGATTTCCCTGAGCTCTGGCCACATCCTTGTACGTAGC
>CM052439.1:15558299-15651552 GCA_028533085.1 Varecia variegata
TTGTAACAATAGAACTAGAATAGAAATGGGGAATTTTAATCAAAATGGTCTTGTCAGTTCACATCTTGAGACCTTCACTCTGCTTCTGACATATCATAGTGATCAGTAAAACACCAGACATCTAGATGTGTCTAAATCTCCAGCCCTATGGGGCCACAGGTCCAAAAAGCAGACCAAGGCAGCTGCATATTCAATTCTGCTAATGTATAATTGGAAACAAAACTCCCCATCTCTGCCTTTGCTAGCAAGTCGTAAAGAAGCTGGGGGGAAATGCTGCAGCCTGAGTCTGTGGGTTCCATAAAACCATATGCAGAAGAAGGCAGAACACAGCCCCGGAACAAAGGCCTAGGTCAAGACACCTGCTGGCTTGGAGATTAACTCTGTAATATTCCTAATACCACACCAAGATGAAAATACCAAACTGCCCATAT
The DNA here is from genome assembly GCA_028533085.1 of Varecia variegata. NCBI lineage: Eukaryota > Metazoa > Chordata > Mammalia > Primates > Lemuridae > Varecia > Varecia variegata. Next base: position 15,558,731 of record CM052439.1, read on the forward strand.
ATAACCTGAAGTGGACTCACACAAGATGAACCGGTAAGCCAAAATTCTGAGACACATGAGAAATATGAACAATAAAATAAGCATGTAATAAAATAAAAATTGGGAAAATAAATTCACTACAGGTGAAATTAAAATGATAGGGCAATCTGAAAATGATTTAAAAAGAAATCATTTTTACAAATGTCAAAGAGATAAATCATAATAAAAAATTAAAAGATAAAGCAAACAATGATGAAACAAAAGAAGCAAAAATTAAACACACATGAGAGCATATTTAAAGTAATAATAGTAAATTGTGGTACTAAAAAATATAGCCATTGAAAAAAATTACTCAGTAAATGAAATAAACTCTAGAGTAAAGTCTAGAGCCAAACAGTAAAAAGGAGAGTATGTAAATAGAAGTGATAATCTTATGTGTCAATTCGATTGGACCATGAGATGCCTAGATATGTGGTCAAACATTATTCTGGGTGTTCATCTGGATTTTTTTTGGATGACATTATTTGACATTTTAGTTGGCAGAGTGAAGCAGATTGCCCTCCATAATATGAGCAGGTCTTATCAAATCAGGTGACTGACTGAATAGAATAAAAAGGCCAGCCCCCTCATAAGTAAATGGGCTTCTCCAGCAGACAACCTTCGGACTTTATCTCAGCATCGGTTCTTTTGGGTCTCAAGCCTGCTGGTCCATACTGAAGATTTAGACTTGCCCGTCCCCACAGTTGCAATTCCTTATAATAAATCTCTTGCTATATATGTACACATCTTATTGGTTCTGTTTCTCTGGAGAATCCTATTACAGTGAAAAAATAGAACTCCAGAATGTAAACAAAATACAGACAGAAACAGAAGTTATACATGCATACATATACAAACATACAGTGGGAAGTTAAAAGGCATAGAAAATGATTTGAGAGGCTCCAATATGCATCTGATCAGGAGTTCCAGAAAAATAAAATACAGAGAATGACATAAGTTTCCAGGATTGAAGTTATAAATCCTTTGGCTGAAAGTTCACATAAAATGCAAACAGAATAAATAAAAACAAACACACATCTATTCATGTTATGATGAAACTGTCAAACATGCATAACAAAAAATAAATATTAAAAGCTACCAGAAAGAAAATATAGCTTACCCACAAAGGAATAACAATTACATTAGATCCTCAAATACAAATAAATTAATATCTTCATAGCAATGAGAAAAAAACGTCAGCCTAGAATTTTATACCCAGCTAAGTTATTATTCAGTTGTGAGAGCAAAGTAAGGACACATTCAGTTATGTAAAGACTAAGGAAATTTACTACTCCCAGACACTTGTATTTAGTGCAAAAAGGAGAAAAGTGAAATTAGAGGGTACAATTAGAAGCAAGATAGAAATAATTACAAAGTATTTCAGAGAAGCACATTAATAATTGACTGTGTAAAAATAGTGTGTTTAAAAGAATGAGGCTGAAAGTCAACATAATAGCATCAAAGAACATTGGTGGTAGGGAGCGATCACTAAAGTAGTTAAAACATACTAAGATCCTGGTCTTGTTTAAGAGGATGCTAGAAATAATGAATAAATTTAGAACTTAGCAAAAATGTACATCTAGCCATACACCACAATGCAACATTTTGGTCAACAATGGACCCATATATGACAGCAGTCCGGTAAGATTTTAATCGAGCTGCCCTATACAGGTGTACCATTTTTAATCTTTTACACCACATTTTTACTGTAGCTTTTCTATGTTTAGATGCATTTAGATACACAAATACTTACCACTGTGTTATAGTTGCCTGCAGTATCTGGTACAGTAAAATGCTGCACATGTCTGTAGCCTAGGAGCAATAGGCTATACTATACCATATAGCCTAGGTGTGTAGTATGTTGTACCATCTAGGTTTGTGTAAGGACACTGATGTTCACACAAAGACAAAGTCACTTAAGGACATATTTCTCAGAGTGCAGTCCGGTCATTAAGAGACACTTGACTACATATGCATGTATATTTAAAAATTTATAAGTAACCATTTAAATATAATAAATATAATTTAGCTTCTAAACCAGAGCCCAAGTGGCGAAGAGATGGTGATGGGGGGAGAACAGCTAAAGGTCTATTAATCCAACAGAAGGTAGGGAAGGAAAAAAAATCAGTCAAAATAAACATTGTTTTTTTTTTTTAAAAAAAAGCAAGTAGCAGAATTTTGCATATGGTATGATACCTAAGTGACCAAGGACACAAAGCAACAGTAAATTTTTTTGTATGAAAATGTACAAAAAAATACAAAAACCATGTAGGTGGGATATACATATTTAGGGGAGGGGTTACGAAAAAGGAGAAGGGAAGGAGGGAAGGGAACTTCGGTTCTATCTTCAGTTAATGTTTCATGTATTTATTTTTTTTAAAATACATGAATACTGAAACATATAGGATAATATTAACATTATTAACATTATTAACATAATGTCTGTTGTGGTGCATGTGTGTGTTTAATTATTCTCAGAATTTTCTATGCACTGTATTAGAAATAGTTCATGATTTTTAAGGAGAAAATCAAAGTAGAACTGTATGGCTGCAGAAGCAGGGTTAGCACCAGTATGGGGTTCTGGCAATGGGGGATTTCCTTAGACCTGAGGGAAGACTTGGGAAGGATTGTCTAAGTCATAGCTGGAGAGACACAGGCTGAGTCGCCAGGTCAGGTAACTTTGTACCCATGGAGGTTTTACCTTGACCTATTAAAAGGTAGGAAAGTGAAAGAATATGTTACAAGTAAACCAAGGGCTAGGTTCTAGAACAAAATGTGAAACAGAGAGAGGTTTGGCCTAGGAGAGAACCAGTAAAGGGTTGTTTAATTCTCTTAATATGTGTCGGCCTAACTTGGATACACTTGTAGTGTCTGTGTAGAATTTTTACCTAGTATTTATTGAGTATTTGTTATGTTCAGGCCACTCTGCTAAATGCCTGACCTGTGTAATCTTATATCATCATCTGCAGCCCATGGGCACTGTGTTTATTGAGTATTTCATTAAGAGGCAGTGTGATGAAGTTGGGGACATGGACTCTACATCCTTAGATCACAGCCTTGTTCCTCACTAGGAACAGCTCTGTGCCTCAGTTTCCTCATTTCTAAAGTGGGAATAATAAGAGTATCTATCTCCTTACATTGTTGTGCAGATGCAATGTGTTGATATATGCAAAGGTTTGGAAGTCTGGTTGGTGTATAGTAATTGCTGGGTATGTGGTTGCTATTATTTATTGCTATTTTGAATGAGCAAACAAAGGTCCAGAAAGACAAAGTATTTAGCAAAAGTGCACAGCTAGTAAGTGGTAGAGCTGGGCCTCAAATCCAGGATTGATTAACTCTGAAGTCAAACACTTAATTGCTATGTTGTTCTGCCTCCCCAGAAGACTTCAAAATATAAAGACATCAGAAAACAGAAAACATCAGAGTTGCTAGAGAGAAGTAGGGTGAATCAGGGATTCAAAGGCAAAGACTTTATGGCAGAAATCTTCCTGGATTTTCCCCTACATGGTAGCAGACAGTCATCTACCCGTCAACAAATTCCCCCTTTCCTCCTTTTCAACAGTCTAATGAGTTTGTTCAGGCATCTGCCCTCTTCTGTGAAGTTGTGGGCTTCAGGGAAGATGCACCCCCATCTTTAACCCCAGAAACTTATTCGTGATTGATCCGAGTCAGTAATGGTGGGCCTGTTCTTCTTGCTGGAGACTGGTTTGGGCCTGGGCAATAGACGTGAGACAAGGTCTTATGAAGGGGCTTCTGTGAAAGGTGTCTTCATGTGGGAGTACATGAGCTCTTTTCTGTTGAACGTTGTAGTGTCGGGTGTCTTAGTCTGTTGGGCTGCTATAACAAAACACCATAAACTAAGTAGCTTATAAACAACAGAAATTTATTCCCCACAGTTCTGGAATGTGGAATGTGTGCTGGCAGATTCAGTGTCTAGTGAGGGCCTATTTCCTGGTTCATAGATGGCGCCTTCTTGCTGTGTCTTAACATGGTGGAAGGGGTAAGACAGGGGCCTCTTTTACAAGGGTGCTAATCGCAATCATGAAGGCTCTGCTTTTATGACCTAATCACCTCCCAAAGGGCCTACCTTTTAACACCATCACAATGGGGGTTAGGTTTCAATATATGAATTCTGGGGGGACACAAACATTCAGACCTTAGTAATGGGTAAGACTGCAGTAGTCACCTTCTACCAGCAAGTTAGCCCAAGGATGAGCCCATACAGTGAAGGTGGGAGATCAGGAAGAGGGAAAGAACCTGGGCCTTGTTGATGTCTGTGAGCTCTGAGTTACTCAATCCTGGAATTGTCCTACCCTATGGACTTTTGTTATGGGAGATAATATGTTTTCTTAATTGTCCAAGCCAGTCAAGATGTGCAGGTTTCTGTTACTCGTAGCTCAAATCATGCAAACCAGTTTAACTGCAGAATCAAACTCTTGCCATCAGGGAAGAGAAAGAAAAAATGCCATGGTATCTTTAGCTTTGTGTGTCAAAGCATAGGCCCAGATCTTTGGGTTTGTCACTGAACTTGATTTCTCATATCATGCTAGAAAAGGCCATTGTGTGAATTGGGCCAGGAGCCAATGGAGAAGCAGGTCCCCGAGCCCTTTCACTGAGCAGCTCCCGTAACAACCAAACAAGCAGGAACCCAGAGGAAGACACCAGTGCCCTTGGAGCTTGTCTCTGCTCAGATGAGATGCATGAAGGTAATAAAAATCACCCAAAAGAAACTGTAAAAAGAGGCCTTGGGAAGCACATTCAAAAGAGTGAAAAGGAAGAACAGAAGGAACCCGTGGAAAGAAAATCTTCCAGACCAAATGACGGTCCAAAAATAATGAGACCAAAGTTCAAAAAAGTAATTTAAACCAAATAAGGCAGGGAAGGCCTAGCCAGCAAGGGGCGGGCTCGCCCTGCAGGGAGCAGGCGCAGCGGGGATGGGACTGAGCAGAGTTCAGCTTAGGACAGCCCGTGGGGCAGAGGGAACTGAAGAGGGCTCCCACTGCCCAGGTCAGAGAGGGGACAGGACAAGCTGGGACACCTTCTTACCTCCCCACCGAGGGGCCAGGGTCACTGCCTCCAGCCTCACCACTGACAGAACCGCTGGAATCTGCAGAGCACACCCCATCGGGGTGGGCTTGTTGCCACTGCCACAGAGAGCCTGCCCCGGGACCGGGCACGTGAAGGAAACCTTGCTTATGTATAGCCAAGCTTGTTTTTAGGCCCCATTTTATATTTCACTGCAGCAAGGAGTGGCAGGGTCATACTGGGAGCCAGGGATGATGGATGCTAAGCTCATTAGCTGCCTGCTAAATTTGTAAACTCAGGCTCTTGCTGATCTGTGGTCCAGGCACCTGCCCAGCACGTTAGCATCGGAACATACGTCTGGTTCATTTGTGCATTCTGCATGTGGATATGCGTGTGCATTTACACAGTTAAAGAAAAAAGCTATTTACTCTTTCTACTTACCTCATACCTTCTTCCAAACTTAAACTCCACACCTTGCACCACAGCTTTTTAAGCCACAACAATGGGGTATAACATATAAATAGGTTCTCACTAGAATTGAGCTTTTTAAAGAGGTCCTGAAATGAACATGGAGAATTTCAATTTTGGATAAACAGCCCTAGAAAGCTCTCCCTTCTATGTGTGCCCCTCAATTACAATCTCTGATATTTATTCTTACAATGGAGGACAAACTGAACTGTGTATCATGGTCACGGAATGATTCACTCTGCACCACTGGTCTCCAGTGGCCTTTGAGGGCAATGTGGTATTTTCCTCTTAAACCGGGACCATCTCAGGACGTCCATGTCTGTCTCTGGAGTACTCACGAATTTCTGGGTCCACCGTCCAGCCCTGCAGGCCTTGGTGTGTGAGTCGCGCAGTTGGAGGCTTGCCTAGCTAGTCACCTTCCTGCTCCACTGCAAAGCTACTGCTCAGGCCATGCTGAATATGGCTCTGTGTGGGGCTCTTTCTTCCAAGAGCCTCAAAGTGTCTTCCAAGCTGTGCTTGGGGAAGAGTGTTGCTGGTCACCTCCCCCAGATGTTCTGAGGTTCCTTCCACACACACCTGGAAATTTCCACCATGCTTCTTCCTGGTCTTGGGGTTCACCACAGAGGGGGAAATAAAAACAAGTCCAATCTCTCTGTCTCACTTCCATCTTTCTCTCCCTCCCACATCCCCCTGGGACACACAGGTCATTTCCCTTGTACTCTGGTCTGCAGGGCAGAGTGTGTGCAATGTTCCTTTATTCTCTTCCCACCTGCCGTGGGATTTGCCTTACCCTATTTCCCAAGACAGAGAGGCAGATAGGGTGCAAGGAATGAGAACTTGAAAAGGAGCTTCAGAAAGGCTGTTTTTCTGGCTGAGAAGGGTCAGGACCTCAATGGCCCAGCACAAACATCTCCCAGGCTTCTGCAGTTCCTTTTCTCTCTGAAATACAGGACTCTTGACTGCTCCTGCTTTTTTTAAATTTCAAAACAGCACACACACACCCCTTCATCTCTTTCTGTCCCTCTGGGTTCCTGGGAGCCAGAGAACCATGGATTAATTTCCAGCCACTGCATGAGCAGGATGCCATAATGAAGACACCCCCAGAAATGACCCTCATTTTTTTAATTCAGAAAAATCAAGAGAATAATAAGACATACACACACATCTCCTGCTCATATTTAAAATGTTCACTTTTGGTCCCTCAGGCTTCAGATGATGTATTTTACAGTTAGAGCTGAAAACTACTTTGTTCCTCTTCTGCATCCTCGTCTCCTCCCTTTCTCTCCAGACACAATCACTGTCAATAATTCAGTGTCTGTATTCGAGCCCGTGTTTTTATGAGCTTATTGCAGATTTATATCTCAGACAATGTATAGTATTGGTTTGTATGCTTAAAAATGTTCACTGAATATCAAACTGCATGAATTATTTTGAAAGCAGTTTTTTTTCAGTCAATATTATGTTCTTGAAATTTATTCTTTTAATGCATATAGATCCAGTCCATTCATCTTAAACTGTTTTCGAGTATTTCGTTTGTGAATATATCATATCTATTAATTCTCCACCAAAAAATATTGGGATTTTTTTTCAATCTCTTCTCCTGGTATTTTATTTTTAATGAGAGGAATTATTGACTCAACCTAATTCTTCAATTTCAGCCCAAAATTGGCCAAAAGACCAATTTTGTTGCCTGTAAACAGCCTAATCTTCCAAGTGGTACAGACTTGCAACTGGCCAGCACTTATTTTAGCATCCACATGTGCCCCACAAGGTTACAGATTTCATGTCCCTGGGCCTCTCTCAGACTCAGTGCCCTTATCTGGAAAATGGGATCATAATTGTTTCTATCTCCTTGTTATGAGGGCTTAAGCATTATGCCCAGCAGACAGCGAGCCTTCTGTTCATGGCAGATGTGTATGGCAATCAATGCCTGGGATAGAGCTAGAACCAGGCTCCTGACTCCCTGGCCAGTCGTTTTCCAGAGACACTCTCTGCCTGTGTTATCACTGTTGGTAAGACCCTGTCTTCAAGAGTTTACGATCTGGGAAGGCACAAGTTCAACCCATGGGAGACAGAGGCAACAGGCCGAGGCAGTAGGCTGTCGTATTAAGTGGCAGGCTAACAGCCCCAAATGCTGTCAAGACTCACAACTGCAGTCAGCCATAACCTGGATTGTTCAGCATGTCTTTGCAGGGCCTGTTGGCGTCTTCCAAGTCCAGCTCCCTGCAGGAGCTCAGCCCAGAGCCTTTGCTATAGGCCGCTCCTTTGCACAAGTCTGGCCAATGAGAGCTCTGTTACTAGGCAGAGCCTCTCTCTCCAGCTCTGGGCTCAGCTGGAGAGCATAGCTGGACCACAGACATCCTTTTGCTCTGTCCATTTAGACTGATTTTTTTTAAAGTACCTGATACACACTTTTCTTGTTGTTGTTCTCCTTCTATTCCTCCATTCGCCCCCCACCTGGGGCCCTGCCATCCAGACCCACAAACACACAAGAATATGATTCAGAGTCATTAACAAAGAAATCTGTGTCCAAGTCAGAAAATGATTCTTTAAAAAGCCCCTTGTTCCATGCTTGTCAATGCTGACAAAAATCTGCTCTGTGGTCTGTGTGGAAATACTAATTAAAAGTGGTGCCATCACCGCATAGTCCCGTTCTTGCTTCTCCGCTTCCGGCAGTGGAGGAGCCAGCAGGAGAGTGATGATGAGGTTTCAGACAACCTGCTTCCCCACTGCCACCTCTCCCAGGGCCCAGCCACGGAGCCTGTGGGACCAGGCACAAGTCACCAGCCGCGCGGGGCTCAGAGGCTCTGCCCTTCTGCTCACAGGGCAGAACGCGGGGTGCTGTCTGCTCATCTCCGCCCTCCCTCCATGCTCTGATGAGAGGAAGGACGCAAGCGAGGAAAGCGTGTTCTCTCGAGAGGGGCTACACGCCGCTTATGAGGACCCCAGAGTGCAGCGGGAGGAAGAGGGGGAGGAGAGATGATTAAAGGACAGAGATGGCAGGACACTCGGTGGGGATTCGAGGGGAAGTCCTCCTGGGGGAGGGGAGTCTCAGGGGCCCGGGGGTTTGGGATGCTAAACAATAGGAGAAGAGCAGGATTTTAATAAGTAACCTTGACCTGTCTGATTGAACATCCTGCAATGTAAGAGAGAGACGTGGGTAAAGGTTGGAAGACCTGTGTAGCCAGGTCGTTTTGAACTCAGCGTTGTCTTGGTACTGAAACATGCCCCACAGCTTTCTAAGCACTGCACTTACTTAGACTCCAATTTTTAGGCCGTTTTATAAGAACATGCATTAGTAGATAAATGCCATTAAAATAGGGTTAATTTTTTCCTAAGTCCCAATGGTATAGCACAGGTTGAGGTGGGAAGAGTAATTTTCTAGAAACCAGGCTAAAGCTTGTCATTAAATTGCTATTGCTAAAAGAAAGTGGGAATTAGGCAAAAAGTCAGACCACCTTGCTTCAAATGGGTTTTCTCCAGAGACCTGAGCCTTTCAGCCTCTTCTTCCCTCTCCAGCTCTTCCCCCATCCCAGAAGATTGTTCCGGTGGAGGGAGTATTTGTAGCAATATATATATATATACATACATACATACATACACACACACATATACACAGTAAGGGCAATGCAAAAGTTTTGAACCAGAAGTATAAAGAATAATTAAAAGATCTGGTGAATTCTGATTTTATTTTTGAAGAACATAGCTTCAAAACACACATGAAATAGAAGCTGTGGCCTTAAAACCAGGGACTAAAATAAATAAGAATTAAAAAAGTATAATCATCCTCATATTTTAAAGTGTTGCATCTCCTTCCTCCACCCTAAACAAAAGCAATTATTTTAGAAAATAATACCTCCAGTGGTAAAGAAATATTTTTTTGTTATTGGCAATTCTTTAAGTTTTATGATAGTCTTTCTCTTTAAATTCAAGAGAATAATACTTTTGATTTTAAAAAAGTAAAAAGTAATAAGATATCATTTTTGTGAAATTATACTTATCTGTATACATTGAGAGGTGATAGAATGATTCTAAAGTAAGAGTGATAAAGTTACCTTAATGATAGAATATTGGAGTGATTTTTTAAAATCTTTTTTGAGCTTTTCAGTTTTGTGTAATTTTTAAAACAAAGGCTATATTATTTTCTATAGGTATAACATATTTTTTAAGGAAAAGAAATTAGGCAGTCGTTTGAGAAGTAATTGAATGCCAACTGCTTTTCTGTGTAGATTTCATGAGGTTTCCTATATGCACATGCGTGCATGTGTGTGTGTGTGTATCAGTGGCTCTGTGCCTCTGTTCCCAGGAGACACTTTGTGATACCTGAGTTCAACAGAATGAGGACCAGATAAAGGGGCAGAAGTAGTGAGTGAGAGGAAAAATGGGGCCCAGGAAAACTGGACTTGACTCAGCAAAAACACACTGTAGAATTTTCAGAAAGCTCAAGGTCTCAGACACTACAAGCTCCCCATGCTCCTCGCTTCTGAACAGAATGGTGCCCTGCCACTTTCAGGTGGGCGCTCTCACTCTCACCTGGGCTGGGGAAGCTTGGAGAGGGGGTGGCAAAGGAGGATGAAGGGGATGCCGCCACGGGGCTCTTGGCTTTCTTCCCGGCAGGGGGGTGGGACAGTGGGTTGTCCATCAAGGTGCAAGCAGGGAACAAGGTCCTTTCTGTAGCTGACTGAACAGGGGGAGGACAAGAGGCCTGGAGGTACTTCTCAATAGACAGCATTTCTCAGAAACACGGAGGAAGTCTCCCAGACAAAGCAGACGGGTTGGCATCCCTTTCTTGAGAGTCAGAAAGAGGCGAAGGAGTGAGGCAGGCCTAGCCAACATACCAGGGACAGTGGTGAAATTGTGAGAGTCTGGGGGGTCTGCCAGCTGTGCTTCCCACAGCAGCTTGGGCAGCGGCTCTCAGTGCCTGCACCTGAAAAACCAGCACGAACTTGAGTGCCAGACCATAAAGGGACATCCCTGGGCTGAGGGGCCAACTGCCCCCAAGTTCACTTCCTGGTGTCAGCTTCTAGCTGTAGGGCTCTATGCAGGTCTGAGCCCTCTGCCCGGGTCCATTCTTGTGCTTGTCATCCCATGGGACCTTCTCTCTTCTGTGCCTCTTCCTCCTGCCTGGCCAGACACCCTTCTTCACCTATCAGTAGATCCTCGTATTTCATGCAACCCAGTGCTCAAACTCAGAGCTGAAATCCATCCCAGTCTCCAGATCACTAGCGCTCCTCTGTTACCTCAATTCCTCATAACCTACAAACAAGGAAACCAACAGCATACACAAACAAAAACTCAACAAGGGACAGAAGGGAGAGTTCCTGGCCTTGGGCTGAAGGCGCAGCAGGAAGTTGTAGCCACACAAACTGTGCTTTGTGGCAGAGAGTCACACATCATGACCCTTGGGTTGAGCAACTCAAATGCACACCAGGATGTCAAGTGCTGAAATGCACTCTCTGGCCCTCTGGTAGGTCATTTCTTAGCCATAATGTAATTTTACAGACGGAAAATTCTGGAGAGAAGTGTCTTGCTCTGTGTTACACAGTAAGTCATAGGTAAAATGAAGAGATGTGACATAGCCCTAGTCCTAATTATTTGGCACACCAAAACCTTTTCATTACGGTCTGAAGCGGCTTAGCTGAGATGAGGGTCCAGCAGGTAGTGGACGGCAAGCCAGACCTGCAGCCTTCATCATCTTCCACTCCATCTCAGTGACATGAACCTTTCCTACCTCATTGCCCGGGTTTGAGATGTAAAGCAGAACAAATCACATTTGGTTGAAATTGGACTTAGGCAGAAAGTGGAAATCCATGTGATGCTGGTGTTCCCCAGGTCTCAGGTGCCTCACCCAAGTTTTCCTGCCCTGGGCCACCCTTCAGGGCCATTTCCTTTCTTCCGTATCAAATATCAACCCAGCCTCTTTGTATATCTCACTAGCAATTTAGTGGACACTCTAGTTGACTAATTTTGCTCCATCACAAGATGAGTTTCTCACAAGGATACAGGAGGAGATTATACAGACAGACATTTATTTACAAAAACCAAAAAGAATGTGCAAAGATGATATGGTGGCATCTTCAGGATGGCAGGACCTGCCCCAGGCCATGCATCTCCCACCTGTAGCTCCTGCAGAGAGAGGCTGTCACGATCTGTGAGAGCACAGGTATCACACAGTCTCTTGGTCACCACCTGAGTGATCCACTAATGGGTGCCATGTTCTGTCTTCACTACAGGTGACCTTGGTCAGGACAGGAAGCTCTAAAGTCTTACCCGAGTTCTTTGTTGGTACTACTGTAGTTTGCTCTGTAGTATTATAGAACATTGTTTAGCAAAACTCTTGTTTCATACATGCCCAGTTCCTAACCAAGAACTCAAATTTTGGTTAGATGCCACCTTGCCTGACTTAGTTTTATCTTATGTGCAGTTATGTACAGAGATATACTGTGTCCTGTAGAAATGAGAAAGGCGAGAAAAGGAGATGCAGAGGGAATCGTGCTGCTTTGCACAACTTGGACCAACTTCATGCAAGAGTCATTTGGATGAACTGCAGTGCCCTAAACCAGAAGAAATAATCAACCTCCAAAACTCAGCCAAATGCCTGTTATAGAAGGCTTTATTGTTCAAAATTTCCATGTCAGTGCTGCTCAAACATTCACTACCCCTCTCTTGTTTTGGCCTTGCTAAATTGAGATGAGATACGGGGTTCTTGCTCCCAATTTTCACTGCGGAAAGACAGCCGCAAGGGGTGGGGCTAGAGACAAGTCCTCAGGCAGCTGGGTAGAGTAAGCACCCTACTTTTCCAACCTCTTTCTCCTCGACCCCATGGCCTTGCATTGAGGTGTCCCCAGAAACCACGGTCACCTCCTCTTGTGAGACAAACATGAATCTGTCTTCGCCTAGCACTCCCGGGGAAAACAGAATATAAAAAGACATTTCTTCTGTCTTGCCAGATGGCTTCAGGATAAAATTCTTGCCCAAACTAAGTGTTAGAGTCCAGTCCACTGTTTCAGGGAGGCAAGAAGAAACATGGACAAGTATTTAACCCCCCTTCTCTCCTAAGACTCCTCTCCGGCCTAGCGTGGTGGGAGCGGACCCTGCCAAGGCAGGCAAGATCGTGGAGTCAAAATCAAAAGAACGGGTCTGTGGCAGAGCAGACCCTTTTAAGGATGAAGATTGGGTGCTGGGGAAATCCTACCAGCCCTTGGCAGTCCGCAGGTCTGAGGCTCCAGACTGGACACTCTCATTTTCCATACCTCCTGAGGAGCTGGCTGTGTAAGACACGGAATAAGCTGGAGAATATTGAGAACCATCCAACCCATCTGGGAACCCACAGTGGAAAAATATGGGGGTGATATGTTGGGACAGCCCTGACTTCTTAAGCCCAGTGCATACTTGTATGCTTTTCTGCATTCTTTGTACAACTTTTCATTTTGAAAAAATGAACAGGTAGCATTAAGAACGGCTCCTCATTCTTAAAATGCTTTGGAGAAGCCAGAACTTGGGGAAGCCAAGGCAAGGGAGGGAGGGGGCAGCCAGAGAAGATAGCCTCCCAAAAGTAGCAGGAAGGAGCTGGACGTTTGGTCTCTAACCCTGTTATACTGAACACGGGGGATTTTGTGCATGGTGTTCGTGATAGAGTTAGCATGACGACTCTTGAATCTGTTCATGGGACATGCTTTATGCTCCTACTTGACACCAAACACAGGGAAGGTAAAAAAATGAATAAGATATGGCTTCTGCACCTAAGGAATGCTAAAAATAGGATAATAAGTTAATCCTTGATCAAATGACACTGAATTGTTGAATACTCTTGAAACCCATTCAATGACTTTTAAAAATAACATGCATTAATACATACATACAGTCAATGTCAAATTCTCCCTGGTGCCCCTTCACTTCGTCCAATGTGACACTTAGCTCTCTTGAGAATTGTCCAATTGTTCTCCATTGGCCTACATCTAGTTAAACAGAGACTCGAACGTCACAACAGACTGGAGTCCTGTGATAGTTGCTTCTTATAGAGAAAGGAGCAGAGTCTCACAGAAGGCAAGTGACTGAAACAGCGTCCTGGAAGCTTCCTTGCAGAGTCTTGTGTCTCCCATGTCACGAGACATGGGTCAGCAGTATAGAAGATGGTTTGATCTGTAGAACACGAAACTTCAATTGTGATCTCACAAGTAATAGAAGATCTCCAATGGCTCTATTCCCCACCTCTAGCCTCATTTGTCACTTCCCTCCTGCATGAACCAGCCTGGAGAGAAAATGAATGCCTGGGCTTCCCTAACAAGTCTTTATGCTTTCTCTGCTCTATGCTTTTGCTCTTGAAATTGCTGTTACCTAAAGTATTTTACTTTAACTGTGCATTTTTAAAATCACATTTACCTTCCAAAACCTATTCCTCCTTCCTCCCACTTCTCACTTTCCCCCCATTTTTGATTCCCAATAGTACTGTGCTCTCGGTTTTGCATCAGGGTACTTCACCCAGTGGGGATGATGTCTTACTTCTTGGTTGCAGGGTTAACATGGAGCCTTGACCTTCTATTTCGTTAGGAAATATTCATTGCTTGGAGATACCTCTTAGACTCACCACTCATTGCTGGTAGGACCAGGTGTAGGACTTAGCTGTGTTTTGTTCTTACCCTGATCTTCCTCCTATACTCCCTGATTCCTGGTTTGTCGATTTGTGTTGCTCATTTGAAATCCTGACCTAGTTGTCCCCTCATCCATGTTAGATCTTACCTTGGTTGAGAAATTTAGGGGTTTGATATGTCTTTGGAAATATGTGTTTTTGGTGTTTAACTGAGTTGAGGACACACAGTAGAAACTTGTTGCTTATTTATATGAATGATGCTTTGTTTGAGAAACCAGGCTTTGGATGCAGAGACTTCTATTTAGATGTTTGTTTTAACTGCCTTGTCCTTGCTCTTCTCTGCTCTTTTCTTCTCTCTTCATCTCACATTTTCTGCAAAGCTCAAAGTCTGCTAACTGGAGACAGCCCAAGTGGTTGTGATTTAATAGCTATTGGAAGAACATTTCCCTGGCCTGGAGAGACACATCTGCACACTAAACTCTCAATGTAGGACACTAAAAATGGGGTAGATGAAGCATTTGAAGAAGTCTCAGTGGCGGCTGATTCCAGAGCACCCACCCTGGCTTCCATGTGGCAACACTGGCTTTGCATCAGGGGCCTCCCAGCTGGAGGATGGGAGGAGAGCAAAACAGAGCAACTGGGCTGGAGATGTCTCTGCCTCATCTTGATCAGGAAGGAGCAAAAGGTCCCGGAGCGTAGCTAAGCACACGCAGGAGCCACGCTCCCCGGGGCTGCAGTGAGCTCCCCTCGGCTCCCACACCTCCACTCCAGGTCTGCTCCCTCCCCCTCTGGCCACTCCTCAGTTTCCTCTGTTCTTTTTTCTCTCACTGCCTCTCAAGGGCCCATCTTCTTCTGCTCTCTTCTCCACCCTCTTTTGTAAATTCTTTGTCAAAGCCCTCATCCATTCCCATGGCTTCAGTTGTCACCTGTAGTACGTGCTGTTTGCTTTCACATATGAACCTCTGTCCTGAGCCCAAACCCTAATTGATTCTTGGCCATTGCAACTGAATTTCCCTCTCAAATAAGACACACAGTCTCAAGCTCTTGACCTGTTCCTCTCTGGTGTCTCCCATCTTAATAAATGTCACTAAGGTGTACCCAGCCTCTCATGCCAAAAATCGAAGATGTTGGACTCCTTCTCTATTGTAACCTTCCTTAATAGTCACTAAATCCTGTGGGTCACAGTTCCTAAAAATCAGTTGAAATCAGCACCTTGACTTGGTTCTTACCTGTTTCATTCTTCAGACCAATTCGTTCCTGTCCTCAACTGTGACAATAGCTCCTAGCCATTGTGTGATCCTCCCATTGTGGGACTGTGAAGGAATTCCTTAACCTGTCTGTGCCATTTCTTCATCTAAAACAAGAGGGTGTTGGACTACATCTTTGAGACTTTTCCCAGCTCTGACATGGCATTTTTCAAATTTGTCAGTTTGCTTGTATCACTTGGGCCCCTAAGTGAAAAACTGAGTTTTCTGTCCTTTCACTCATTCCTTACTTTCCCAATAACCTTTAAATTTTTTTTGTCTTCCTCCACTTTGCTAAGAGTGCTTTTGAGGGAGATGCAGCAGCCCTAGGACCCAAACCTTTCGAAGATCTCATTTCCCAGATATTTCCGAGGGAGACAGTCCCCTGTCCTTGCCTTCTGCTCTCACATCAGGTAAGGGAGCTGCCTGGAGCCAGGGCTTAAACAGAGTGGCTGTTTCCACCTTTATTGTTACCGTTACTGTTTCAAGGGTGCTGCTCCATAGCTCTGCAGAGCCAGACACTCAAATGGGAAGTTTTCAGATATTTTTCTCCCAATAAATAATGAGAGAGCAAACGTCAGCTCCTTGTCCCTTCAGCTGAGTCACCAGGCTTTTAAGGCTTCGTGTTTTCCCAAAGACCAGGTCTCCTTTTGTCTTGATTTAGAAGCTCCTTTGAAGGCCACCCAGGGTTGTGGCGAGATGGCACACTGCTGAGCACAGGTGAACTCACTAGTCTTTGAGATAACACCACTCTCTCTAGGTTTGTGGAGTCGCCATTCCTCTTGGCTTCACACTGGCTGGGGGCTGACGGGGAAGAGCTGAGACTTCCAATCTCCAGTGCCCTGAAGTCGGCGCTTTGCCTCCTGTCGTATGGGGAGTGGGCACGTTGTCTTCCATATCTCCCACCACTTTTCCCTGTCGTACAAAGATTATTGACAAATGGCTTTTTTTCTTTCATACCCCGCTGTGGTCCTAGAATCTAGAGGCGGCTAGAGAAGAGAGAGAGAAATTCAAGTACATCTCATGCACTTGCTGAGTGCTATTGAAATGTCTGGCAGGAAGCTGGCAAAGACTATCCAAGGGATATTAAGACATTTCTGGACTTTATAAGACAGTAGCACTTGACTAGGGGTTCAAAGTTGTCTATACTCTCCCCAGCCCTACCCTGCCATTTTATAGGTGTGAAAAGTAAAGTTTTCAACAAATGAGTGGTGGATACAAAGTCTCTGGATGCCCAATCCTATGTACTTTCCATTACTGCCTGCTTTCTAATTGCATGAGGATTTCCTTATTCTCCAGAGCCAAAGAACCACAACATTTGGCTTCAGAAATGCTGCTAAACCCTGAATAAACAAGAGTGAACTAGCAAGGTAGCACTCCAGGTCTGTTACGCCTAAACCCAGATGCAATGCTTAAACCCTGGACTCCAGGCTGCTTCAGTGCTAGGTTTCTCTTTATAAACAGAGGAGAAAACCAGACACATCCTATCCCATGAAGTCCCTGTGCTCTTAAAAATGGGAGGATTTTTGTGCGTATAGATCAGAGAAAGGACTTTCCTAAATTTTGGCCAGTAGGATTTGCCTGGGTCTGGGAAGAGTGGAAGAGGTCTTGACCAGAGTGACTTCATGAAGACTGGGAAGATCTCTTTTCTCACCCAGAATCACTGCTGACTTACACTCACCCACTAAAATTCTTCTAAGATAAAACACTGGGAAATATACTAGGTTAGCAGTCACAGTACCTAGTTTCCAAGCCTGGTTCTGCTCCTGTGAGTTATAACCTCACCCATATGTTCATTTAATTAGGAAAAAAAATAGTCATTGAGCTACTATATGTCTGGTACCATTCTAGGTGCTGAGTATTCATTGTGGAATAATGCAATATTCCTGTTTTTAAAAGGTCTTACATTACATTGGAAAAGCAATAATTGGCACACACATATAAAAACAATAACATCAATGTTATGAAGAAAGCAAGAATGGAATAAGGCAGTAGAAAGTACCAGATGAAGGGCTGTGTTTGTGTGGGGGTGTGGTATGGTGCTTTAAAATAGGTCCACAGGCTCTTTTCCCCTCCCTTTGAAAGGTGCAGCCTAATCCCCTCCCCTTGAGTGTGGGCGGGGCCTGGTGACTCAGCAAACAGAGTGAAGTGGAAGTGATGATGTATGGCTTTGGAGCCTGGACAATAAAGTCAAGGTGTCTTTCTCCTCTTTGTCTTGGATTGTTTGCTCTGGGGCAGTTAGGTGTCATGTGAAGATACTCAAGCAGTTTATAAAGAGGTTCAT
The DNA here is from genome assembly GCA_028533085.1 of Varecia variegata. NCBI lineage: Eukaryota > Metazoa > Chordata > Mammalia > Primates > Lemuridae > Varecia > Varecia variegata. The sequence continues at coordinate 15,576,360 of CM052439.1, forward strand.
GTGGCAAGGAGTGGAGGCCTCCTGCCCACAGCCATGTCAAGGAGCCTTCTAGAAAACAGATCCTCCAGCCCCAATCAAACCTTCAGATGACTGCAGTCCCTGCTGACATCCTGGCTGCAGTGGCAAGAAAGACCTTGAACCAGGACCACCCAGGTTAGCTGATCCTAGATTCCTGACCTAGACAAACTGTGAAATAATACATATTTGTTGTTTAAAGTCACAGCTTTTTCAGATAAGTCATTAAAGATGACTAATACATATGTTTAGGGAAACTCTTTTTGAGAGGGTAATAATTGAGCAGTGGCCAGAATAAAAGGAGGAAATGAGCCAGGTTAAGATATGCATGAAGAAAGCTTGAAGTAGAAGGGCTAGAACTGACAGAGGTCCTATGGTAGGAAGAAGCTTGGTATTTTCAAGGAAAATTGTTCATGACTTGGAAATAAGCAAGAGGTTACTGAGTTTCCCTTCAGTGGGGAGCGGGGCATTGTCTAGGATATCCTCTGAGGTTTACCTGATTGGATTGCAATGTTCCTCTTTGACTGAATTTCTATTGTCTAAGTTATTTTACAACTCTGTAGAGGTGGAATTCAACTTGTGGAAAATCGATAATAATACAAATGATCTTTCCTAAAGAAATATAATGAATTTTTCCAGTAGAGATAGAACTGAATTCTATCCTGTAGGAAAGATGGCCCCCCCAAAATACATTTTAAGCAGCTCTATTGAAATATAATTTTAATACCATACAATTCACCCACTGAAAGTTTACAATTCAATTTTTTTTGTGCATTTGCAGGGTTTTGCAAATAGCACCACAATCTAATTTTAGAACATTTTGCTCCCCTGCACACCAACAAAGAAACCCCATATCCATTAGCAGCTACTCCCTATTCCTTTCCATTATTTGCCCCCTCCTAAGCTCTAGGCAATCGCTAATCTACTTTCTGTCTCCGTAGATATGCCTGAGAATTTTATATAAATGTAATCATGCAAGATACGGTCTTTGAGGACTGGCTTCTTTTCACTTAGCATAATGTTTTCAAGGTTCCTCCATACTGTAGCATGTATCAATACTTCATTCTTTATTGCCAAATAATATTCGATTGTATGAATATGTATTTTGTTTATCTATCCATAAGTTGATGGACATTTGGATTATTTCTACTTTTTGAATAGTACAAGTAATGTTTCTATAAACATTTATGTAAAAGTTTTGTATGTTTTAAATTCTCTTGGGTATATACCTAGGAGTGGAGCTGCTGGGTCATATGGTAGGTCCATGTTTAATATTTTGAGGAACTGTCAAACTGTTTTCCAAAGTGACTATACCATTTTGCATTCCTTTCAGCAATGTGCAAGAATTCCAATTTCTCCACAAGCTTACCAACACTTACCAGCCATCATTTTGATTATAGCTATTTTAGTGGGTATGAGATGTATCATTGTGGTTTTGATTTGCATTTCCTTAATGAATAATGATTTTTAACATCCTTACATGCACTTATTGGCCATTTTTATATATTTTTGGAGCAATGTCTATTCAAATCCTATGCCCATCTTTAAATTTTGTCTTTTATTATTAAGTTTTAAGAATTCTTTTTATATTCTGAATAGAAGCTCTTATCAAATATGTGACTTACAACTATTTCTTCCCATTGTGAGGGTTGTCTTTTCACTTTCTTGGGCATATTATTTGTGCAATAAAAGTTTTTAATTTTAAATCTTATATATATATTTGCTGCTTGTGCTCTTGGTATTGTATCAAAGAAACCAATGCTTGACTGAAAGCACAAATATTTATTTTTATATTTTCTTCTAAGAGTTTTATTTAGTATTTTAGCTCTTACATTTAGGTCTATGGTCCATTTTTAGTTAATGTTTGTGTATATTGTGTGATAGAGGTTCAAATTCACTCTTTTGTATGTGAATATTCAGATGTCCCTCCATAATATGTTGAAAAGACTAGTCTTCCCTTATTGAATGATCTTTGCACTCTTGTTTAACATCAGTTTATCATAAAAGCATGGGTATATTTATGGACTCTCAATTTCATTTTATTGCTCTATATGTCTAGTGTCAATACCACACTTTCTTGGGTACTATAGATTTATAATAAGTTTTGAAATTGGGAAGTGTGAATTCTCCAATTTTATTCTTGTTTTTTAAGATTGTTTTTTCTTTTCTGTGTCCCTTGAATTACTATATGAATATGAGAACAAACTTGTCAATTTCTGCAAAAAGGCAGCTGGTAACTTGATAGGGATATTTTTTTATCTGGATCAAACTGGAAGCATAGTCATCTAAAAAATATTAAGTCATCTGATTTATAAACATGGGCTGTCTTTTTACTCATTTAAATCTTTTTTTAAATTTCCTTCAATGAGGTCTTGTAAATTTTGGGGTATATACTGCAAGTCTTTTATTAAATGTATCCCTAAGAATTTTTTCTCTTTAATACTTTGTAAACAAAATTGATTTCTTAATTTCATTTTTGAAATTTAACTGCTAATGTATGGGAAATACAAGTGATTTTTGTATATTGATCTTGTATCCTGCAACCTTCTCAACTCATTTACCAGCTTTAACAGATTTTTAGTGGATTCCTTGAGTTTCTATATACAAAATCATGCCATTTGAAAATAGAGATATAATAGTTTTACTTTTCCTTTTCAACCTGGGTGACTTTTACTTCTTCTTCTTGCCTGCTTGCCCTGGCTAGACCCTCCATTACAATGTTGAATAGAAGTTGTAAGAATGGAATTTCTTGTCTTGATTCTGATCTTATGGGAAAAGCATGCAGTCTTTTATCATTAAGTATGATATTAACTGTGGGTTTTAAGTGAATGATCTTTATCAAGTTGAGAAAGTTCTTTTCTAGTTCTTGTTTGTTGAGTGTTTCTATCAAGAAAGGGTGTTGGATTTTTACCAATTATGTCCGATTACCCTATTTTTACCAATATATGTCCACTGCGATGACCATATGGCTTTGCCCTTTTTTCTATTAGCATGGTTTATTATATAAAGTGATATTTTGATGTTAAGCTAACCTTGCATTTCTAGCGGGTTAGAAGGATAAGATTGTGGAGGGACAAGATTGAGGAGTAGACAGAAAGGCCAAGGGAGAGAAGCTGGGTATGTTAAATGAGGCCGACTGTCTGAATCTGGTCTGTGTTGCAATAAAGGAATACCTGAGACTGGTAATTTATAAATAAAAAAGGTTTATTTGGCTTCTGATTCTGATGTCTGGAAAAGTTCAAGGTTAGGCATCTGAAGCATCAGGTTGCTTCCACTCCTGGCTGAAGGTGAGGGGAGCTGGTGTGTGCAGAGATCACATGGTAAGAGAGGAAGCAAGAGGGCGGCCTACTGGGCCCTTTTCCACAACCATCCCTCGCAGGAACTAAAAGTGAGAACCCACCCACCCCTGAGGGAGGGCATTAATTCATTCATGAGGGACCCACCCCTAAGACCCAAGCACCTCCCATTAGGCTCTACTTCTAACATTGGGGATCACATTTCAACATGGGGTTTGCAGGGGACAAACACCCAAACCATAGCACTGACAGAAGGCCTCAGAGCTCAAAGGTCAGAAGTTGGAGCTTGAAGAGGGAAGCAAATGCTGGACGTGAGCCTCCACACACCAGGTGTCAGGTATGAGTGAATTGCGATATTTGGGACTGAGAGAGACAAAGGTCTGAAGAAAGGATGACACAGTGAACCAGAGGAAAAAAAACATCCCTTCAGAAAGTTTTCTTTGAACAAATTAGCACACATCTCTCCTTAGCCTGCACTTCAGGGTATTCACAGATGGAAAATGAATCACATCAGTATCTCTCTCATTCTATTTTCTTTATTTTTATTTTATTCTGCCCCTGGCTTGACCTGGATCTGAAACTATTTATGGAGATATAGAAATATATTCCAGAGCTTAAAACCCTTCCTGGCAAACTTCTGCCATATAACTTAAATTCCTATCATTTATGCTAGCTCCTATTTTCTCTTATTTTTTCCTCAATAGTCCTTTAATTGTCAGCTAAAGTCCTGAGAAGGGATGGTAAACCCCAGACAACCTCCCAGGCAAGTCTAGTGGTCGGGGACAGGTGGTCTCCAGGGAGGGAAAATCCTCCCAGGAAATGGTCTGACCACACAACCCTGGTTATTTTAGGTAATGGAAACCTAAATTGCTCTGCTCTCAAGCCTTTTAAGGGGGTTTAGTTTATCAGCCATGACCCTAGTACAGGGAGCTATAAAGTGTGTTTTTCAAAATTTTTCTTTCCTTCCTCTTTCTCTCTTTTCAATTAAGAGTAGAAGTCCCCAGGAAAAGAATCATATAAACATAAGGGTAGAATTAAGATAAATGCATTCCTTTTCCTTAGGAAATTTTCCATGATGAATGAATAGTTCTCTACCCCTTAGTCAGCAAGGTCAAGTGTTGGCTCTTCAAGAAAGATCCACTTTTCCAGAGCTGAGAGTGGGGGTCGGGGCTGAGGCATTAGGGCCTGAGAGAGGAAACAGTTCTCTAGAAAAGGAAAACCAATGGTCAGTGCTGAGCTCACCCCTAAAACTTACTGCTCCTTGGTGGTTTCAGCGATGATGTTGACTCCCTGTGATTGCTCTGGGACCGCTCCCCCTCTGGAACTGATCTGACTGCTCATGGCCACAGCTGTGAGTGCTGAGAACACTTTCAATAGAGAATAGAGGATACCATGCCCATCCCAGATGGACACAAAGCGTGTGTTTCTCCATTTGCACTAAAGAGTGAGTCCACTTCTAGGTAATGTGATGGGAAAGGCTTCATGGAAGAAAGGTATCAGGATACCTGGGTCCCAGGTCTGGCTCTGTCACTGAATGAAGCTCAGAGAGCGTAAATTGTATACCCAAACTCACCTGGCCAACTTTACAACTGGTGAAACTGGCAAGAATTGGACCTTATTTTCCAAGGTCCTTCCAAGTTCTAACATGTTGTGCCTGAGAGTTACAGAGATCCTTGAATGTCCTTAAATGTCCACTTGCTTTTTCTAATTCTCCCTCCTATGCCCCTTCTCCTCTAGTTGCTTTTTAGAGGAATTGGTCTGGCAAAATCAGAAAGTCACTTATTAGCACATAAAGAAAACATTATCTTAAGAATGGTATATTATTATTTTTAAAGTCAAGCAGGGACAGGAAGACCTAGAACATAGGATGTTTGATGTCTAGGAATGTCAGGCCCAAAGGACATATCAGAGTGAAATTTTATACAATAGTAAAACACTGTGGGTCTGGAGGTGAGGGACAAGGGGTAGAGTGACAAAGTCTGTCTTATAGCTGTGCTCATTGCATGCTAATGAAGAGGTTCTGGTCCTTGAGGGAAGAAGGGTACAAGTGAAGTGTAGATGGACAAGAAGATGAGGAGGAAATGCAGACAGTGAGCTATTTTTGTAACTTTGTACAGGTTTTCAGGACCTCTGGCCCATCACTCTTAGAGGCGACCTCCATTTGGGCTACACTGTCACCAAGCAGGGAATGGAATTTTGGACCCATGGTTTAAACTGGTTGGCCACTGCTGTTTGTTTGCAAGACTAATGAGAGTGGATTACCATGCTATGTGCATAATTAAAATAAAAATAAAAAGAGAAAGAAAAGAAAAAAAAGAAGGAGAATAGTTTTATGAAACCAGGCTAGTCTTGTATCAACACATCAGAACCTTAATCTCTTTGTTTCATCTTTAAAATAAACACTTTTATACCCCTTGATATCTTTCTCACTGATTCTTAAATACTGTTAATCACTCTTGAATATAGCTGCAGTCTTTGTACCAGATTTGTTTAAAATATTCCTTTCTATTCACACTGAACCCATTCTTGAAGTCCAACTTCGTAGAAACTTGTCTATTTCCCTGAAACTTTTGGCCATATTTCCATACAAAATAATCTCTCAAAAATTTTTAAATATTTGGCAATGGTAACACAGAAAGAGTCCAGCAATGGGCAAAGCTGGAAAGGTATGACTAAACTTTCTCAGAACTCTCGGTTTTCAACTAAACAGCCCAGGAAGGCAGACAAAGAGAAGCTAGCATCCTGTCCTCCCACCGTCTCCTTTGTTCTTTTTCTTCACTCACCTCCTTCTTCAGTAAGAACTTGGCATGAATAGAAACTGCCCAGCTGGCATCACTGAGCTGTCCTGGGACTGTCTGGTATCTCTGGTTCCTCGGGGGTTAACTAGCTCTCTCAGAGGTGCTAACAGGCTGCATTCAGGTCCTCTCACTGGCTTAGGCTTATGGATCCTGGCCCAGAAATTCCTTCTCTCACTTTCCCACTCGCAGTTTGGGGCAAGAAATGATGCCAGTGGGTTGAGTTGGAGGTGGGTGATAGGGACTGGAGACCATTGGGATAGGACCTGGGAGACAGTGATGATCCTTTTGGGAATGTGTGACTTCACATGCAGCTGCGGAGGTTGGAAGAGGTAGAAAGAATCCCTGTGAGTACACTGGTTCTGAGAACTCTCACAATCCCAATGTGTGTGCACCCCTACAACTCAGGAAAACCCGGGTGGGAGGGTCTAGAGCGGCATGGAAGACCCAGGACTTCTGCAGGGTGTCTGAATCCCCCTCTGAAGGCTGGGACTGATGGGATGAGAGACGATCATAAGGGCAGTCCACATAGGGACATTCCCCGGGGGGGAATTAAGTTGTAGGTTTTAACCAGAAAAACAGTCATGAAGTCACTGAGTCCAGGAGAAGATTTAAAGAAATAATTAGAAAGCAAATCTGATCGTAGAGGCTATGAAGAAAACAACCCACAGGTCAGATTGGAAGGGTCCAGCAGATGCATAGAGACCCATATGTGAAGGAGGTGGACAAATGCTTCACCTGTCACACATCTCACTTTTCTGGTCCATGCTCTGGACAGGACTCGCTCTGGATACTTCACATTCTCAGGAAAGAGTAGAGGAGACTTGAATGAGCTGGAATGTAGGACCAGGCTAAGTTTCTGTAGAACTTGGCTTCAGAGGCTTCTGGCAGGACTATTGTAAGTAGAGGTCACGAATTCTATCTATTTTGTGGGTCATGTTTAGATGACCAAGTTTTTCCCGTATCTAGCTAGAAGCATCAAAGTTGCAACTCAAAGGTTGTGTCTTGGAATCCCTGGGCTGCCCAGAGCATAGGTCTAGTAGCTCCTGAATTCTAAGTCAAAACTCTGAAGGTTGCTGTTGAAAGACATCTGGGTCATTGACAGTTTTGGGCAATTATGATCAAACTGCTGTAAACATCCAGTTGTGTGTGTGTGTGTGTGTATAGATAAGTTTTTATTTTACCTAGGAGTGGGATTGCTGGTTTGTATGGCTGTATGGTAAGTGTATGTTAAACAGTTTTCCAAAGTAGCTATACCCAACAGTGATGTACAAGAGTTCCAGTTGCTCTGTATCCTTGGCAACACTTGGTATGGGTCAGTGTGTTAAACATTAGTCATTCCCGTAAATCTGTAGTGGTATCTCATTGTAGTTTTATTTGCATGTCCCTAACAACTACTGATGTGGAGCATCTTTCTATGTATTACTTGCCAACCATACATTTTCTTTAGTGAGTGTTCAAATTTTTTGCCAATTTTTATTTGATTTATTTGCTTTCTTATTATTGAATTTTGAGAATTCTTTATAAATCTTGATATAAATCCTTTATCAGGCATATTCTTTACAAATATTTTCTCCCAGGGTGTGTTTTGTCTTTTAATTTTCTTTACAGTGACATTTGAAGAGCAGAAGGTTTTTAATTTTGGTGAAGTTCAATGTCTGAATTTTTTTCTTTTATATTATAGATTATGCATTAGGTGTAGTAGCTGAGAAATCTTTTCCTAATTCAAGTTCAAAAAAGTTTTTTTCCTATATTGTCTTCCAGAGGTTTTATAGTTTAGATTTTATATTCTATGACCCAGTTTGAGTTAATATTGATTATGGTGTGAGATATGGATTGAAGACCATTGCTCAGCATGTGGATATCCAAATTTTCTATCACAATTTTTTGAAAACCTACCCTTTCTATTATAATCATCTTTGCACTTTGGTAAAAAACCAGGTTGTCCATATCTGTGTTGATCTATTTTTCAACTGTGGCTTATGTTCCATTGATTTGTTTGTTGATCTTGATGCCAATATCACACTGTACTGATTCCTGTAGTTTTTATAACAAGTCTTGAACTCAGATATGGTAGGCATCCAACTTTGTTTTTCTTTTTCAGTCTTGTTTTCATTGTTCTAGATTTTTTAAATTTTCCCTTGAATTTTAGAATCACCTTGTCAAATTTTACAAAAAATCTGCTGGAATTTTTATTATGATTGCACTGAATCTATAGCTCAATCTGGAAAGAACTGACATCTTAACAACATGAATGTTCTGACCTATGAACATGAAATATCTCCCCATTTATTCAGGCTTTTAAAAATCTCTCATGGCAATGTTCTGTAGTTTTCAGGGCATAGCCCTTTCACATCTTTTGTCAGAATTAGCCTTAAGATTTTCATTTTCTTTTTTTCTTTCTTTATTTTCTTTCTTTCTTTTTTTTGACAGAGTCTCACTGTGTCACCCTGGGTAGAGTGCAGTGGCATCATCATAACTCACTGCAGCCTCAAACTCCTGGGCTCAAGTGATCCTCCTTGCTCAGCCTCCAGAGTAGCTGGGACTGCAGGTGTGTGCCACCATGGTTGGGTGATTTTTTGGTAGAGACAGGGTCTTGCTCTTGTTCAGGCTGTTCTTGAACTCCTGACCTCAACTGATCCTCCTGCCTCAACCTCCCAGAGTGCTAGGACTGAGCCACCATGCCCAGCCCAGTTTTTTATATTTTTGATGTTATTGTAAATAATAATATTTTTAATATCAATTTCTGATTGCCTATTGCTAGGATAGAGAAATCCAGGTTATTTTTTAATAGATTCCATCTACTTAGACAATCATGTAGTCTGTAATAAAGAAAGTTTTACTTCCTTTCCAATCTGGATGTTTGTTTCTGATAAATTTTATTGTTGTTTTTAAAGAGCCAACTATTGTTTCATTGTTACATTAATTTTTCTATTGTTATACTCTTTCCTACTTCATTGATTTCTGCGTTGATCTTTATTTCCTTTCTTTTATTTACTTTGGGTTTAGTTTACTCTTCTTTTTTTACATTTTCTTAAGGCAGAAACTTAACTAATTTATTTGAGACATTGATTTTATTTTTCTACTATAGGTATCTGGTGCCATATATTTCTCCCTAAGTACTAGTTTACTGTAGTGCCATACCACAAATTTTGATTTTCATTTACTTCAAAATACTTTCTAATTGCCCGTTTGATAATCTGAAAATTGTCAGAATTGAATAGTTTGATAATTACTGTCATGTAAATAAACAGACTACTGGGATAGAATCTCATAGAGGATTGTCTTTACTTTAGATGAGATCGTAAGGGAAGACCTCTTGAAGGAGGTGATATTTCAACCTAGACCAAAAGGGTGAAAAAGAATCAGCCAGGTAAGGAGCTGTGCAAGAGCATTCCAGGCACAAGGACAGCAAATATAAAATCCCTGAGGCGGGAAAGAATGGGAAAGAATCTTGAGAAGAAACAAGAGGTGAAAGAAAATCTGTCCTTAGTTCGATCCTCAAAGCATGCTGCTTCCAAATGCTACAAAGTGCAGGGGCAGGTCATAGCCCTAAGGACAGTGGACTTCCATGTCTGGCCGGGCCTTGGCTCTTCTTGGAGTCTGGGTGATGGTTAGGTGACCTCTGGGAAGGCCTGCCACCCAGGAACTCTGTCCCTATCGCATTGTTGCAACAGTGTTCCATCCCTAGAATGTACTGCTCTACATCTTTAGTAAATTAAATTTTCTAACCTTGAAAGTTTGCCATGAGTGATCACTGGTTATTATTCTTTCCTTATTATAAATGCTTTTTTTATGCTCTAAAGAAACTTCCCAGATTGACCTCAAATAACTGATTCATATCAAATATATATATATTTGCCTTTTCCCCTGCCCTAGCCTCACTGAATGGATCTCTTTGACTCTTGGTGACAAGATTAAAACGAGAAATCACGGACACAATCTGGTGCCATCCATCTTCAACTTTGTTCTTTTCCCCCACAGAGGATCTGTGATGGGAAATGTGCTTCCGCCAGCCACAGCTGGCCCTGGCACCACTGTGAGTGGGTAAACATCTGCGAAAGGCAGGCTGAAGACGTGCTCCCTTCGCTCGGTTTCCCCAAGCCAGCTCGCTCGGGAGTTGTGCTCGGCACCTCTGGGAACCCTTCTCTGCGCTTTCTGTCCCCTTGGCTCCCCTGAGCTCTCATCGGCTCTTCCAATCCTGTCTTCAGGTGAACGATTCCCAGCCTGTGTACTTCTCTCCTGTCAGTCTTGGGAAAGTCTAGAGAACACTCTCTCTTTTCCTCAGTGGTGAGGACCCTACTGCCAGGCCTTAGGCTGCCATTTCACCTCCCTCGGCCTCCTGGGGGCAGGGCTGTTCTTTTCTGCCCGTCCCTCGGGACCAGCCAGGAAGGCTGCAGGATGGGCTCACTCAGGTGACTCAACCGTGGATGCAGTTCCCAGCGTGGCACCACTGCAAGAGAGAAAATGAAGAATTTTGTGCCACTCGGGATGTCTCACTCCTTACGTGCAGAATGCTATGGTTCTCTCCCGGTCTCGAAACGCTGGGAGGAAAGATATTGCCAAGGTTGCTTTTATTGTTTCCCCAATTCTCCCAGTCGGGAAATTTTTCCTGATAGCTGAGAGAAGGAACAATCACACTCTTCTCCCTGCGTTCGCACTTCGGCCAGTAGAGAAGGAGCACAATGCCTCCATCTTTTCTTGCTACCTACTTACTGGCTCCTCGCCAATGGGGGAGGACTGGCTAAGCTGACTGGCCAGGGCCAGTTAGCCCTGGATGGGTGACAGTGGTAAACACCGTGCGCAGCTCACACGGGGTCTTGCTTCTCAGTTCCTTGGCTCTATGTTCTCTCGGGGGAATCGCAGGTCATAGTCTTGAGTCTTCTTCTCATAGTTAACTTCATGTGGTAAACGGCTCTGGGCACGAACTCCTAGCATAGAGGAAGTGGAGACGATATCTGTCCTTTCTCTGTTGTCCGACTGTTCCAGGGTGTGGGGCAGGCTTGTGCTTCCTGGCAGCTACCTTGCAGGTAGCAGGCAGGTGAATTTAGCTCTGACTCACACATTAGCTGTCCAAACAGGGGAGTTTGAAGACCAAGGTTTGAGTAGGTGGAACAGAAAGCCCCATTAACTTAAATTTTCCAACAATTTTCTAGAAGTCCTACTTTTAGGGAATGGTTGACTATGTCCTTCACCATGTGAATAGGCTGGTTCTTTGATCCCCATTTGGGTCTTGTGAGTGTCGTATCCTTTCGTTGGATGAGACCGAGACTACAGGGAAGAGACCGTAGCCCCTCTTCCAGCCTCCATCTAATTTTTTGGCTAAATGTAGCCTTTAAGAATGAGAGTGAGTTTTTTAAAGTTATGCCAACTGATTATCTCCCAGAGCCTTCAAATTCTTGTTGTGCATAGATGTGTGTCTTACCGGCCTCAGTGTGCATGTCTGAACAACTCAGAAGCAATAGGTCCAAGCATCCAGAGAAACAGAAACGCAGAGACCAGCTGCCTTTCCTAGAGTCACATATACATTGCCAAGCCCTTTCTCTTCACGTCTTCCCTATGATACTTTAGTTGGCGCTACCTGTCTCCTTAATGCTGAAGAATGCAGGTGGTGTAATAAAGAGATTAAAATTACCTCTACTCTACAAGCCTATAAACTACTCCCTTGACTCTACTCGAAGTTCCACACCCCAAGTCTTGGACAATAGGCCCAGGAATGAAACAAGCCCTCTAGACCTTAAGAGAATGGATTAAACCACCAGATATATCATTTAACAGTATTGATGATCCAATTCCTTTTCTCTCTCTGTGGTTATCACCACTGATGTAAGCTCCACAGATAGGATGGTGATGCTCATCACATGGAGAAAGCCTTGGATGTGTTTAATTTCCTGCCATACTCAGTGACAAAAAGCTAATTTTGTGTCTTGTGATCAAATAACTGTAACTTTGCAAGAGCAGAGTGTGTTGGAATAGGGATACTCAGGGTCCTTGTGTGGCTTGGGACATTGCCAGGGCAGCTACAGAGTCTGAGTGTTTTTATTTTATTCCTGCTTTATTGCCCTGCCTAATTCTCCCATTTCAAAATGTCGTGGAGTAGGCTGGTGTCATTTGTTTTCATAAATTAATGTCTATTGCAATTTATGGCCAGATGGGCCCTGAAAAATAAGAGCCTTGTGTGTCTCTTGGAAGGTCTAAAGAAAAGCAGTGGGCAATGCTCAGGGTGAACTTTTGCACTTCAACGCTTCGTTGTGGGGAAAGAGTAAATGCTTGTGAAAAATCTTGTTTTATAATAGCTGGGCACAAAGGACCCCTTATTAGGATTATTTTGTGCCACTGCTTCTAATTCCTGTAGCAACTAGGAAAAAAATGTAAATATAGTGAATTCTTACTGGGAAGCTGTGTGTGTAGGGTAACAACTTCACTTAGCTTGGAAATCAGAGGTCTAGAGTCTGAATCCCCCAGATAGCTCTACAGTCAGCTAACGGGGGTGTGGTGCACACTGGATCATAGCACATAAAGGCTCTGACTCAGTATGTGCATTTCTCTTTTTGCTGCTCTTTCATGGGTGAGCAGTAAGAAATGGGTCAGTGAGAGTCACAGAGAAAAGAAAAAAAAAAAACACTAGAGAATTTGATGATTCTACGATTCTAAGAAATAATGGCTTGTGGGAAGCTGGAACCAAAGGTCGGCTGGCGGCAGCCAAAGAGGACGCTGCTTGGCTGCTGAGGGCATCCTGAGACCACGTGCTGCTGAATGAGCTCCCTCCCGCGGGGCACATGCTCCTGGGTATCTGAAGGGCAGCAAGAGAGAAGATCTTTTTCTGAGCCCTGTTGCTATGTAGCTTTTGAGATGGGCAAGTCACATAGATTCTGGGTCAATTTCCTTCCCAGGTAAAACAAAGCATCTAGACAGGAAAAGTTCCAGGGTCCCTTCCATCTATAAAGCCCTTTTTGATGATAATCTTTGATTTATGAAATTACATTAGGATGAGAGTGTTATTTTATCCTCTTACTCAAGTACTTGGCTTTTAAATTCTTCTTAAGAGGCACAGAGTTATTTAATGCTCTTTCCCCCATCCAGTGTCTTGTCATATTTTTGTAGACACTTAACAATTTGAAAAGACATTTTCATATATAAAAATTCTGTGAGGAACGTAATACAGAAATTATGTCTTGCCCTAGACTTCGTGACTGGACTGGATTGAAGTGCAATCTCCTGGAGAGATCACCTCTGTATCATTCCACAAAGTCACCCAGATACTTTTTGAGCACACACTGGATGCAAAGTACTTTGCTGAACAATAGAAATGCAGTAGTGAAAGGGACAGGCACAATCCTGTCCTTAGGTTGCTCACGTCTTGCAGGGCAGGACAACATTTAATTATAATAATGCAGTGTGGTATGTGTGAGGACAGAAGACAGGGACATTCAGCAGGACAATCTGTCCCTGAGTAGAGGTCAGTGAAGATCTTCCTGGAGCAGTAACATTTAGTGTGAGAAAAATGGGGTCTCTTTAGTCAGGCCAAAAGGGAGTTCGGGAAGAAGGTTCCAGGCAGGGGCAATGACATGTCCTTTGGATCGAGACAGGATTTCCCCAATACCATGTGTACGGGTTGAAGGAAGTAATATAAGGAAGAGGAGAGGGGCCCAAGATAAACAACGGGCAGCTGACAGGTTATTTCCCACTGTGTTTCCATGTAAAACAATTTTCAAGATTGATGCTCCTCTGAATAATTGTGGCCACCGCATCAAAATTGGTGTATTTTTGTTACTTTAATGAAATACCAAATCAATGTGTATACTGAGCAGCCCATGGAACTCTGAATGCTTGCCATAGCTATACTCCCTTCCATGGAAGGAGCCTGCAACAGACATTCCCTTCCCCAGGGGCCAATGGGGTTTAGACCCAGTGACACTGGAGACATCTCCAAGCACGCTGGAGACATCTGTTGGACCAGGGGTAGATGTCTGAGCCAATGGCCGTCACGTAAGAGGTGGCCGAAGGGAAGAACTCTGCCCCAGAGGTGTGTACCAGACTGGATAATGACTAAGGGGCCCAATCAGAGTGTTGGAAGGTAAAACAGAAAGAAAGGCAGCCAAGGGACACAACTGTGTCAGAAAGAGGTAGAAGCCACCAATAAGAAGAAACCACGTGGGCTGTTGGGGAGACTAGAGGACAAAGTGAGGGCAGATAGCTGTGGGACAGGGGAGGGAGAGCAGAGGAAGCAGAGACAGCCATGGAAAGCAGCACGGTTGTGGGAAGAAGAGCAGTTGCTTTGAGGCTGGGAAACTGCAGAACACCAGCAGTTTGGCGTGGGTGCAGGATGTATGCACTGCTGCTGGCAGTACCGCCAGGAACGGGCTTTCTGGAGAGCAAAGTGACGCAACTTAGTCAAATTAAAATGGGCCGTATATATATTTCCCCAAATTTCTCACCCAGGTCCATAAGGGGATGCCTCTGAAGATGTTCAGTGTAGTGTTGTTTGTGCCGACAGAAGTAGGAGGCAGCGTGGAAACCTGTGGATGCAGACTAGGCGACAGATGGTGAGTATCACGGAGAATGAGGCAACAGGGAGAATGAGCAGCCTGGCTGGACATGTAACAACATGGATGAATTTGTAAACAGTCCTGCCTGAGAAAAGTTAAGAAACACAAAGAGATGTATAACTAAGTGCTATTTTTTTTAATTAGAAATACATGGATTTTTGAAAGTAAATGTTTTCAAAGAACACATAAAAACCAAAAGATCTAAATCAAACACAAATGAGAGTGTTTGCCCAAGGGGTGGAGGAAGAAAAGAATAGGATGAAAGAGTGAGGCAAAAAGGAAATAAATAAGCAAACAAGATCAATAATGGGCCGCGGACCGAGGAGTGCAACTTCCTCAACCTTCTGCAATCAACCGAAGGAAGAAAAGAAGAAGAGGGGAAAAAATAAGGAACAGGAGTAAAGGATTTTCACTTTGCAGACAAGCAGACAAACACAGCTTTGGCTATACAACAAGCTAGGCATGCAATAGCCTAAAAGATGAAGACTGATTTTCTAGATCTATGAGGCCCGGCCATGCAGTTGTGAAGTTCCTGATCTTCCTTTATAGGGCTGCTTGTCTTTGTAATAAACCCCCTTTGTCTAGGGTCATCTGAGCAGGTCTCCATTCTCTGAAATCTTAAGGCACTTAACAACAGGTTATATAATGGGATATATATGACAAATCAAGCTATTTTTATCAGACATTTAATACAAATATGTACTAGGCTTTATTCAAAATTTTTATACATATATATCATTCAATCTTAACAACAATTGCATGTGTGGATGTAATTATTACCCTTTTACAAATGAGGAAACTGAATCACAGAGAGGCTAAGTCATATCACTAAAGTCACACAGCCAGTAGGTGGTAAGCTGGGATTCAAACCCAGGCAGTTTGATTCTAATTCTTGAGCCCGTGCTTACAACCACAAAGCTGTATCAAAAGATGCTCTCGAGTGAATTCCATGCAACAAGCAGCTAGTTTCTCCCAATGTCAGACTTGACTAATTTCTCAAAATTCTTAGATTTTTTAACTCAATAACTCCAGTTGGGGCAGTTAGTAACTGGATTTGAAAAAGGGAAGTGCTATCTCTGTGGCATGATATTGGTTTCCAAATCCCTGATCTTCCTATCCCATGAATGACACTTAACAAGAACACTAGATTTGGAGTCGTTGATTCTTCCTGGCCCAGGCCGTGTGACCTTGAGTGAATCATCGGTTTTCTCATTTGAAACACTGGGCTAGTAACAGCTCTCAGATCTGTTGTTACAGGGATCAAATGAGATGATACGTAGTAAAGAACTGTGAACACTGCTCAGTCTATGTTTGGGTGATTGGCACACGTCATTTTGAGGTGCGCCTTCAAGTTCTTCTCCCACACTGTGCCTTTTGTTCCATCACAGCACCGCCCAGGAGAGCCTTGGTGT
Organism: Varecia variegata; assembly: GCA_028533085.1. NCBI lineage: Eukaryota > Metazoa > Chordata > Mammalia > Primates > Lemuridae > Varecia > Varecia variegata. Next base: position 15,592,427 of record CM052439.1, read on the forward strand.
CCATCGTCATGGGCATCTCACCTGAGCTCCAACCTGGGAGCGAGGACGTCACCACCGCTGCTTCCACAGTGCTGCTGTGCTGGTAAAAACGTATATGGTGAGTGAGTTTGGCCTCAGTGTTGTCTGTTTTCTTACTCTGCTTGGGGTGACTTGGCCCTTCTGGGTCTGTTTTCAATGTTCTTGACAACTGGAGAACCATGGGACTCATTCCCCCCTTTACACATTTCTATTGTTAAAAATTGTGCCCATCCCAGTTCACAAAATTTCCCTACCAGGCTGTCGCTGAGTATCCTCACCATACTGTCATTTGATTTCTCTTTCCTTGGAAGTTCTTTGTCTTTTTCTCATGAAGTGCCCATCATAACTTTTGTTGCAGTTATGAATGTGCTGTCTTTTCTTGTTTAGGGTGGGAGCTCTGTAAGGGTGGAGCCCTGCAGGTTTTGCCTTTGTTGCTCCCCAGTCCTTGGTCTGTTATCTGCCACGTGGTGGGCACATGAAAGATGCCCTGTGAGCCAAAGGCATGGGCGTGTGCTCCAGCCTGGCTGGCAAGAGCACTGGGCTCCTCCAGGCTGTCCCCCCTCCTCATCTTCAGGTTAACCCAGACCGCGTGACCGGGGGTTGGGGCTTTGAGCAGTTGTGCATCCTACTAGTGTAAACTAAGGAAGCCCTGGGGGGCCACCAGCAGCGTCTGTCATCAGCTTTCAAGCTCTTCATTGCATTGTCTAGAGTCGTCATGAACATACCACCGTTTTACCCGATTCTAAGACACGGAACTTTCAGCTCCTACTATGCATTGTTTATGAATCCATTCAGGAAACATTTATGAAGTGTCTGCTTGGATCTGACTGAGGGACTGGGACTGAGAAGACTAAAACATGACTCCTACCATTGAAAGGCCATAGTCTGATGGGAAACATAAGTGGAGGCACAAAATGAAAACACAACAGCAAACAAAAATGCCACAGTAGGAGCGTGAGCCAATGGGAGTAGTACACAATGGAGTCAGACTCCCCCAGTTCAAACCTGGGTTCTGATGTTTGTTAGGTTGTGGGGCTTTTTTTCTAAGTCTCAGCTTTCTCATCTGTAAAGTATTTTCCTTATGAAACCGCTATAAGGGATTACATGAGATAACGCATGACAAGCACTTGCTCAGTGCATGGCCTGTAGAAAGACTTTCAAAATGTTAACTGTCACCATTGTTCTGTCTGCTTGAGTTCTTCTCATTTGTAATAGGAGGATGGTAATTGCACTCATAGGATTGCCATGAGAATCGAATTATGTAATGCATGGAAAGTGCTTGGCACTGTGCCCAAGAGTAAGCACTTGATAATTGGCAGCTGTGATTCTTATTTTGTATAAAGTAAAAAGTAAGGGAGCATAGACGTGATTAGAGTTGTCATGTACTAATGTCTACAACTACTTTGGAATGCATCAAAAGATAAGATGGATTGGGGAGATGAAAAAAGTTATGGAGAGATGGAACAGATATGGCAAAATCCTAATTGCAGAATCTAGATGGCAAGTACCTCAGTGTTCACTGCACCATTCTTTCAACCTTCTGTATGTTTGAAATCTTCCCTAATAAAATCTTGGGAGAAAAAAGGAGTGGCTGGATGTTAGGATGGTCTTTGAACTAAGACTTGAGCAAGGAAACATCATGCAAGGGGCTGAAGACCTGGAATGCTCTGCCCTGGGCTGCCCTTCTCTGCCTTATGAGAAAACAGCAAGTGCCAAGGCCCAGAAACATCTCGAGGGATGGTGAGATGAAGGCACTGGAGCATCAGAGGTTATGGTGGCTGGGAGTGCAGACATCCCAGATTCCAATCCCAGCTCTGCTCTTACCAGCTTTGAAACCTGCAAGAAGTTGCTTAAGTCTTAGTGCTTCATTTTCCTGATCTGTAAAAATGGAGATAACATTACCTATCTTATAAGGTTGCTTTCAATATTACTTGAGTTAGCATTACTGTCATCAGCATTATCTTTATAAAGAAGCTTCTCCTCTCAGCACTGGTGTCTTCTCCATGGCTTCAAGTAACTCCTTGTGGAATGGGAGGCTTCTGGAGAGACTCAGTTGGAGGAAGGAAGGGAGGGCAGGAGGAAGGGTCGTAGTGGGTGAGGTTAGGGTGGAGTTGAGTGGGTGTCTGGGTGTCCTGGGGTCCAGGAAAGATGTATGCTCAGGCACCAGTCAGATGAATACAAGAGGCCCAAGCTGATTGCCTGCTTAGCGTCATGCACGTGGCTCCTTGTATTATGTTTAAAATGCTAGTGAAATTATAATCCTGTTGTAGTTCCTTCAGAGGCTCGTTCATCAACCTGGGCAGTGCGTGGGGCTGGCCAGGAGCCAGCACCGTCCCCTGACCTGGGCCTCCATATGACTCAGCACAGATCAGACACTTGGAAAGCTTCTGATTCCAAGTTTGAACCTGCCCCCAACTGAAGCCTCCCACCCCCTCTTCATTCTCCCCCACCTTCACAACCCACTCCCCACTTGCAATTTGTCAGCTAGTAAATTCTGAGTTGAACTTGGAGCCAGAGTTTCATTTATTTTTGGCAAAGGATCAACTTCTTCCAAGAGAGAAAAAGAAAAAAAAAAAGAAAGAAAGAAAAAGGAGCAGGGCTTGGGGGAAGGTTTTTAAAAAAGCTCAGCTAAACAAAAAGGGCTCATGGAGACAGACCCACAACATTAAGCAGCTCCGTGCAGAGAGAACAGTGCTTTTTGATGCATTAAGTGTGAGTAAACTTGAAGCAGAGTTTGAAGTGATCTGAACATGCAGCTGGGGTTACCAAACAACCACAGATTTGGATCTGGTTTGGAGAGGTCATGAGGTCACCAAGACACTGGTGATGTCAGAACTGGAAAGATGGTTTGTGGGTGACCATGGCACTCACGCTTGTTTTCATTCTGTATTGTGTGGCCACCAGACATGTGGCATCCCTTAAGCTTGTGGACAGCAGAAGACTTGCTGATCTAAGACTTCCCTGTGGATCTGCCAACCCCTTGAAGAGTGAGGGACATCTCTAGCAATGTAAAGTGTCATGAGTTGCAAAAAAGACATAAAAATAACTCAATTCCACTCATAACAGAAAAATGCAAACCGAATCATCAGAGTAGAAAAAATGTAAGTCTGATAATAATCACCAGCTTGGCAAAAAAAATTTTTTTTTAAATTTGATACTATTCACTACCAGAAATATTAGGAAAAAATGGCCACTCTCTTACATTATAGGTAGTAATGTAAATGACATTAAATTTCTGGAAGGAAATTTGACAATACCTCTCTCCACTCCTGCCCCCATGGCTTCATTCATTCCCCTGCTCCCTTTTACCAACCTTCCAGAGACAATCAGTTCTCATAGGTTTAACATGCATCATTTTGCATGTATTCTTGCAAAACGTGAGAGACTGTCTTATGTGGATTTATTTTTAATATTAAAAATGGCATTTTGGCATACATACTACTTTTTTCTCTCAGCACTGTTTGCTATATTAGCAATATTATTGGGCATATATTTAAACTGTTGTTTCAAAATGCAGCACAGAGTCCCATGGTTTACCTTGGTGGATACACACCACTTGCCACCAACTTCTCCCCTCTACCCAAAACAAAAACAGTGTAGCACAAGCAAAATAACCAAAATCCCCTCCAAAAGCTCCAATGAACATTCTTATCCCTTTGTGGATATGTGTGAGCATTTCTTTGGTCTGTCTATATGTATGTCTATCTCTGTGTATCTAAATATATCTATATCTATTTAGGGTGGAATTACTGGGTCATGGTATATGAGTGTATTTAATTTGGTTAAATAAGACAGTACTCTGCCTTAAGTCTTTCCTTAAATTAAAAATTATACATACTCAATGACTTGGCACTGCTAAGAATGTGCTCTATAGATACAATTCCATATATTTATCAAGATAGATGTGGAAGGATATTCCACACCGTTTGTATTAGCAAAACCCTGGGACTCACTGAGATGTCATGTGAGTAGACCTTTCTGTGTGTCCCTAAGACGGTTTACTCTGTGGAGAGGAGGGAGTGCAGGGGTGGGAGCACAGTCTCTGGGGAGTGAATGTGTGAGTCGAGTCTTGCACCCACCCTGGGCTGTGTACCTCTCATGGGCACTCAACTCTTCTCATTTCCATTTCCTCAATGATACCACAGGGATGGTGTCACATGTATGTATGGTTGTCTTAGTCCGCATCCTAGCAGAAAACAAGTTGTTGCTCACTCAAATGGAATAATTTAAAGAGAATTAAGACAAATGACTATTTACAAGGGTACAGACAGGGTCAGGAGACCTTAAGGGACAATGCAGTGCTCCCCGAGGGCCATTGCCACTCCTTGGCCTGGCACTAGTGAGAGAAGGCGGCAGTTTCTGAAATGCAGAGAGCTGTGTGGGGAGGACCACGTGGCACCCTCCCTCCTGCCTCTTCTTGTGCCACCCACGGGTGGACCCCAGCTGGAAGCCACAGGCAACAGAGCTCCTGCTGCTCCTCCTGCAGGCTGGGGTGCAGAGCAGATTAGGGGTGGGGAATGGAGGTATCCAGCAGAATACCTCCTGTGGCTTTGTGAGAACTAAATGAATATGCACACAAAAAGTGCTTAGACCGGTGAGTGTCTAATAAATGTGAGTGAACTGTTATGATCAATATTTTATTAATATTAGTCTTGATTCCTCATTAAAACCACTGAGTTTTAATGTGCTGCAGGGGGGTTAGGTCTCCATGATACAGTATATACCAATGAAATATGAAGATACAGGTGGCCCAGTGCGGGAGTATGAACACCTTTGTATAAAAAAGGAAAAACGTGTTAATGGCAGTTGTCTTTGTGGAGAGACTCTGAAGAGTGAGATGGGGGTAGGGAGAGACTTTCTCTTTTCATTTTCTACCTTCTGCTCTAACGTTTATACTTTTTAACCAGATGCATGCATTATTTTTTTGTTGAAAATGTCAACAAGTTTTATCTGGGTGGTGGGTTCCTGGGACATGGCTTTCTTCTTTATTGTTCCATTAAACTTTGAAAGTGTTTGTTAATTTAAGAACAAAGTAAGTTATTGAGAAGCACAGTATATTCAAAGTACCAAAATTGGCCTAAAATAGTATTTTGGGGACTGTGAAGTCCTCTGTTTTGCTCGCTATTTGTTACTGACATGTCACCTTGGCCTCACACACTCCCTTTCTTAGTTCTAGCCTGGAATGAATGACTTCCATGAGTCTCAAGCAGGAAGAAGGGCCCTTCATCCACAAAACAAGATCATGTTGGATGGAAAGATATATATCAACACAGATATAGATCAATATAGATATAGATATTGATATCAATATCAATGCAGATGTGGAGAGACAGAGAGAAATATATCCAGATGTAGATATAGAATTATTTCCTTGTGATTTTATGGATATGTAATGTGGATTTTATGGATCTATGCAAATACATGTACATATAGTTTTCAACATGGCACAAGTAAATTGTAAAAAAGTGAAAACACTGAGCTCTAATGTCACACTGCCTAGATTATAATTCTGGCTCCACATTCACCAGCTAGTAAGTGTGAGGAAATTAGTTGACTCCTCTAAACCTTCCAGAATGGCAATTGCTATCTGTTTCATAGCAGCTTTGGAGGATTAAATAAAACGCGCATGCCTGAAATTATAGTAATCACTCAATATATGGCAGCAGTTATTAAGTGTTAAAGGTAACAGTCCATACCAGTTCTGCCCAGTGAAAAATTTTGTTTTATTCTAACCCAGTCTGTCTAACTCATCCACTCGGCATTTCCCCTGTCTGGTTGGCTGGAGTGGATGGAAGTGGGTGTCTTTAGATATGCAAACCTGGAGAGTATGGAGCTCTCTCAGCTCCACTATCCTTCTAACATCAGCCTTCTCGTTTAGGCCAATGGAACACAACGTCCCTGGAAATTCAGTGGCCTTTGTAGGCTTACATGGCTGAGACCATACAGCTGTGTTTCCTGACTTCCGACAAGGTGCCCTTACAGTATTTAGAACCCATCCATACATGGCCATCAATGGCTATTTGTGAAGGAGGGGGAGAGTGATACCCAAAAGGGATCCTCTGGGTAGAAGAGCTGTCAAAGGCCATTTGACCCACTGCCCTGCCTTGTGCTTCCTCTCCTGTGACGACGCTTCCTTAGGGCCCATGGCCGGGAGGAGGAGCAGCTTCCAGCATGCAGGATAGAGCCACCCTGAGCAGGCCCTGAATGTGGCCCAGCCATCACCTTACTTACTGCTTGCAAAGAAGCAAATGCTCCTTCTTGTTGTAGAATCTTGGCTCTTTGGCTCAAATGCTGTGTGCAGTCTTTGAAACCAGAGCCACTACCCCTTGTCACCCTCTCCTACTCCTGCTGTCAGAAAGATCGGGCAGTCTTAGTGTCCTCTGTGCTGAACACCAAGCCCCACCACCCAGAGGGGAGTTCTGCTGTGGTGTGACCCCAAGTAGAAAGGAGGTGTCATCTGAACCAGTGTCATTGTTGTAATTATTACAGAGACTTTGGAGGACCAAAGGCCCTGGGCTCTGGCTCAAGCTCAGTGATTTCAAAGAAGAAAACAAAATCCCTACCCTCAAAAGCCTGGCACGTTTTTGGTTTAGTTTCAAGGAATTCCCAATGCTCAGATCTGTCTGAAGTGAAGGAGTAAGTTTCCCATCCCTGAAAGTGTTTAATCAGAGACTGGCAGACCACGTGACATGAATATTGTACAGGAGATAGATGGGCTCAAAGGCCCTCATTCTAGGGCAAGGCCTGTCTTTTTCCTTCCCTACCAAAGAGGCAAGTCAATGAAGGCAGCCCTCCATAGAGTAAGGGGGAATGCCATGAGATTTCCCATACTAAAAATTATTTATATGAAGGGAAACCAATGTGGTGTACATGACAACACCTTAGACGTGGAGTTAAGACACTGGCCAGGCCGTGTCAACCAGCTGAATGGCCTTCTTGCTAGTTGCTTCTGCCTCCTAAGTCCCTCTTCCACCACTAGCACATGAGAAGGTGGGGTCAGATCATCTTGAAGTTTCCTTATGTTGCAAATTTTGGTCAGGAGCTTATAGTTGGTCAGAAAATAATGTTCAAACATCTGTATGTGGATGAACATATGGCAGATCCACAAGAAAGAATATAACCCACAGAACTTTCCAGGGCTATGTCATTGTTTACTTAAGTTCCTGGCTGAGAAAAGTGCATGTTGGGGGAGGAATTAGGAGGAGGGGTCTTGAGACCTTCTCCATCAATAGCACTCAGCTTGGTTGTGGAGGCCGGGAACTTTCTTACTAAATGTTGCTCAGGTATTTGCCACTTGTGCTTCAGACTAGAGTCCAGAGAGAGGCCAAGCTTTAAGTTCCCAGGAGCCCTGGCTTCTGCAGGCTGGGGAGAGGCCTCCACTTCCACTGTTGGTGGGGCACCATGGACTGAGTGGTTTAAACAACAGAAGTTTGTCGTTTTGCATTTCCAGAGGCTAGAAGTCCCAGACCAAGGTGTCATCAGGATTGGTTCCTTCTGAGGGCTGCAGGGGGAGGATCTGTTCCACGTCTCTCTTCTTGGCTTATAGGTGGCCGTCTTCTTTATATTTCTCTATGCATTGTCTTCCCTCATGCCTGGCTGGTGTCCAAATGCCCCCTTTTTCTGAGGACACCAGTCACATTGGGAGAGGCCCCGCCCTAATGACTTCGTTTTAACTTGATTATCTCTGTAAAGGCCCTATTTATTCTGAAGTACTGGGGGCCAGAATGTCAACATATGAATGTTAGGGGGACACATTTCAACACGTAACACCACCCAAACTGCCACATTCCCCCCCTGGGTCACGCCAAAAAACTAGCAGGATGGGACATTGGTAGTGAGTCCTGGAAATGGCCGTGTATTCCTTTAGGTCCGTCCACCTCCCCTGGCTCCTGTTCCCCCGCCAGGTCTTTAAAGTAATACTTGTTTCTTATATTCATGTTCCCTTGGATTTGGTGGATGGAGTGTGTATATGTGTGGGGGCGTGAGTGAGAGAGAGAAAGAAACGTTTGCACGCAGTTCCTCCTCTCAGAACTTCTTCACAGTGTACCAGTGGAGCATTTTCCTGTGGGCTGTATGTGTGTCTGGTTTCTAAACAAATAACTAGTCTTGAGTTCTTGTCTCAGGGTTTCCCTGAGGGCGATCTTGGTGTATAAAGAGGAAAGCTATGGTTTCCCAGAGTGAAGCAGTAGCCTCACATGAACACCAACAGGAAAACAGCTCAGAATAAATCAATCTCATCTCAGCAATTACCCCACCAGGCATTTATGCTGGGCGGGGTCCCAACACCCTGCCATGCTAGCTGCCGTCTCCATTCCGGCTCAAATCACCCACTTTGCAGTTGAGTTCATCCTAGAACCCTACGGAGAGTGGGGGGAGGGCGGGTCTTGAGGAAACATCTGCTGCTGTGTGCTCTGAGTCCCCAAAGGCTGGGCCCCTGGACTCAGAATGGAGAACGTGCCTAGCGGAGGCCCAGCAGTGCAGACTGCCACTCGCGAACCCCTTCCAAGCCCAGGCTCCTAGTTTATTTTTTACTTTCTTTGGGGGTTAATCAGCAAGGTTAATCCATGATCTTGTTTACTTTGTGACTGGCCAAATATTTAAGCTGACTGGAAAGAAATATCTCAAGCCTACAACATACCCTGCAACAGTTCCTCCAACTTCAAGTAGTGGAGCCTTTTATAAAGCACACATGAGGGAAGCAGAGACGAGCCGTCTTGAAGAGTCTTGAAGAGGCAAGAACTCACACCGGGAAGGCTAAGATCCTGATCTGAGTGCTCAGTGGCTCCCAGCGAGAGCCCATTCCTGCAGGCTAGTGCACTGCCCCACGGGACTCAAGTCTCTGAGGCTGTTGGTTGCGCATTCCAAAGGCAGTCGTGAGCAACAAACCAGTCCTCTGTGTCAACAACTCGGATTTGGCAGCCATGAAAACACTGAAGCTTCCCCAGTTTCCAGGGCTGGAGAGAGTTATTACCCTATTGTAGAGTAAGTCTAACCAGGAAATGCTGGCACCTAACAACGTGAGTTGTACCTATCACCTGGAAATAAGCAAACAAGATAAATAAATATGAGGGGGCCAAATTGAGGGAAAGGCGGGGGTCAAAATCCCAGGACCCTCCATCCTCTGAACATCCCTGAGAGTGTGACAGGAATGGACCTCATTGCCTACCACTTTCAAAGAGTTAGAAGTTATAATAGGTGACATTTATCTGGCATACATTACGTGCCCACAGGCATCGTGCTAAGTGCTTGTACATTTTCTCACTGAATCCTTACAAAACTCTTCAAGGTAGAAAGAATTTCAAAGAGTGGTGAGGATCAAATGAACGCATGCACATAAATGTGCTTAGAAATGATGAAGTGTTATAAAGATGGAAAGATGTGATCCATGCTATTATTTTATTAAATCACCCCTGAAATTCTTTTAAGCCTACGACTTACATAGTGAAATAATAGATGTCTAAAAGATACGTGATCAAGCCCTATCATATGCTATAAAACATCACCCAGATAAGTGACATCAGCCTTTTTAGAGAGGGATAGAAATGTTGTGCAACCTGCTTAGGGAACCACAATAATGTAGAACCTTCCTTCAATAACCATAAGATTGCTCAGAGCAAATAGGTTGGCGACCAACCAAGACATACATGTCAACTCCTAGCTGTGATGGTAGAGCCAGGTTCCTCACTGCCTTTTGCATCTTGGTTAGTGGCTCTGACCAGGGACGTAGAATTTCCAAGATTTGGTCTATGCTGGCCTCAGTTTTCACAACAGAAGAATGGGGATAATATTTCACATGTTTGTACTAATGCATCGGCAAATGAGTTGATGTATTCCAAAACATCTATCAAAGTGCTGACATGCAGGAAGTAATAAAAAATAATAATTAAACACCCACTGTTTCAGCCTGGTTGGGAAATGAAGACTCAGAGCTGGTGGGGCTTACTCAGGGTGACACATTTTATAAAATGAGTGGTGTTTGAAAGGAAGTAAGTCTAGAGGCATCGGAGCTGGTGGAGTATAAACGTCCTCTGGTGAGATCCTGTGTGTTCTTAGACAATGCCACCTACCTTGACATTGAATCACTTACTCCTTGTGGGCAATTGGTTGCTTTGGGGTGTGGAGGCATCTGAAGGAGTTTGTATAGGCCACTGTAGAAGTTTGTTTTAAATATCATTAAGACATATTAAGCCAGAGGGGCCAGCACTAAAGTTGAAGGGCATTAGAATAGCTATCGAAGTGAACACCCCAAGTAGACAACTCGGAGGCTGTGTAGCTGCACCATCAAAAGAAGGACTTCCAAATCAGACAGACCTCTGTGTTTGTGGGCAAATTTCTGAACATCTCTGAGCTTCAGCATCAAGAATTAGATATGATAATTAATGTAAAACTCTTGACTAGTGCATAATAGATATCCCATATTATATCCACTTTACTGTTTTCCAGATTATTTCAATTATATTCCATATTATTATTTTCAAGCTACTTTTATATACATCATCCTAAATTATCTCATTTGATAGTGAAGTCCACAGAGTAGGCACTAGAAACAGAGATTCTCAGATGGATGCATTACTTAAGCTGATGTATTCTCAGGCCTAATCCTTCCAGCCCTGTGTTCTAATTCTGACTCTTGACACCACCCCAATCAATCAGTTGTCGGTCTGCTCTTTGTTCTCTGTTGGAATTGAACTAAATCATCTTTGGGTGGTGTGGTTTAAAGATGACTGCGTGCTCACGTGTGTTCCAGAAGTGGGAAATTAACTCTGCAAATCTGGCAGTTGCGGGTGTGAGGACAGAGGAGTGGAGCGGTGCAGGCTGAGTCGCGTGGCTGCCATTGAGTCATAGGTTCTATCCAAAGATGAGCTGATGAGTTCTGAAAAGCAGATCCTCTCTAGCACTAAATCCTCAGGGGTGTGGAGGCAGAGCCCCAGATGAAGGAATTCTTGGCTCTTTTTCATGGGCTCACTGCCCTGCGCAAGGTCTGTGGGAGGGCAGGGCTGGCAGGAGCAAGATGAAGGGAATAAATGGAGAGGTGGAGCCTGATAGATTTGGTAACTGCTGGCGCCTGAATTCTTCTTGTTGGCTACAGCTCAGATTGGACGCTCACCAGCTGATTGTGGCCTGAGACCTCTGGAAGTCTCCTGAGACACCAGTTGCCCCCATTTAAACCGAGTTGGGGGCGAGGTGGTCGCAAGTCTGATCCACAAGCCTGCTGCACGCTGAGGGTTTCCAGCTCCAGCCCAAAAGCCAGTCTTAGCAATTTAACTGGGGATCAGAGCGAGTGGGCAGTTTACATACCAAAGCAAGGACAACCTCGCCTGCTGATTTGTTCAAGCCTTCCCATAACTCCTGTTCTCAGAAAGTGCCGCTTGTCGTCTTCTCCACATGCTCAGTGTGAAAGCTGAGAAGGTTTAGAGATGGCAGACCACCGTGAGCCAGGGTAGGAAAGCCAGCGTGGTTGTCTCCTGAACGCCCAGCTCCTTCGCTCCTCGAGCAGGTGGCAGCAGAGAGTTGACGCTGCCACCCTCGCCTTCTGCACACACACACCTAATGCCTTTTTTCATTCTGAGCACTAGACATGTTTACTCCGCGGTGTGTCTGCTGTTTGACTGTTTAAGACAGGGTGTCCTGCCTCCGATAACCTTCTTCTAGCAGCAACCCAGCCTGCAGAGCTGCTCCCCTGGTAAACAGCCTGCGTGGCTTGCTTGGTGCTGGTTATCACTCAAAAAATATTCTAGGAGGGTGGGAGAGCACACAGTGACAAAGTCCAATTTCAGGGCCTCTGAAAATCTTTATTCTTCTCTACAAAGTGGTCTGTGATTTTTCTCCCAGAAATCTTAAACTTTAGAAATTCTTTTCTTAAGCTGACGGCTTTGCTCCCTGGCAACGTGCTGGAGAAACTCGGCAGGAAAGGATGCACGGCAGTGCTCATCTCTCAGTCACACTTTAATGGGGACAAGTGTGAGCTTTTACAGAGAATTAATTTTGCCGGGGAAGGGATGAAGATTGCTTGGCGAGTTGGCAGGGCGCGGCCTGGGAGGAGGAAGGAGAGGACTAGGAGTGGGGCTCCCTGTAAGAGGACAAGAGAATAGAAAATACCTGTGCAGTGATGCTGAAGAAAAGTTTTAGTTTTTTTCATAATTTTGAGAAAGATCTGTCTTTATGGTGTGGATCGGGGCACACTGAGACGCAGTTGTTCTCTTCAGCAATCTGTTGTTAAAGGGCAAAACCACAGTCCTTAGCCATTGTGAAATGGGCACATGTCAAAGATTTTATGTCACTCAGTGATTAATGAGGGAACCAGTAAGATGTTACAACCGGGTGGAGAACCACACGTATACAGGATCTGTGTAGGCCAAAATCAGACCCCATTTGTATGAGGTACCTAAAATAGATTCGTAAAATCAAACAGTGGAATGGTGATTGCCAAGGGCTGGGGAGGAGGGAAATCCAGAGTCACAGATCAACGGGCATAAAATTTCAGTTAAGAAAGATAAGTAAATTCTAGCGATCTGCTATGCAACACTGTACCTATAGTCAACAATACTGTATTGTATACTTAGAAATGTGTTAAGCAGATAGATCCCATGTTAAGTGTTCTTACCACAGTAAGATAAAATTAAATGGAAAAAAAAAAAAAAGACTCACCACTGCCTCTAGGAAGTTTTCCTGGGAATCTCCAGTTTGGGCTCTGTTTCAACTCTCTCCAACCCACTGTGGTATCTATAGCAACCTCTGTCTGTCTCCATCATTTCCTTTATAATATTTTAGTTAACTATCTCATTTAGGTGTCTGCATTCATCACAAGTATGTAAGCTAAAGACTGTGTCTTATTTGTTATTTTATACCTGGGATTCAACACGTACTACATAGTCCATAAATGTTTGTCAAATTGCCAGTGGTGGCTCTTTGTGTTGATTATGACGATAGTGAAGGTGACTATGGTGAACATAAAATCTAACTTGTATCTATGTGTTTTGATAAAAATAAAAAAGTAATAGCATATTTTGTCTTTGGGATTTTTAAAATCATATGTGACTATGAAAAAACAATATAAAATACATGTAATAATAGCAAGTTTAGATATGTATGTATACATGCATAAAAGACTAGCATGATAGATTTAAAAAAAGAGGATGTCAAAAATCAATAATAAGTAGTGATATTTCCTGAACTTCTCTCCAAACTTGAGTGACACACCCTTCGAACAACAGCCTTCAGTGCCATCTTTATTGATTGTGGGGTTCTGTATTAACTCCACCATGACAACATTGAGTTTTTGAAAGCAATAATAAAACTTGATTTTGTTGTAATTAATTGTAGGTAATTGCTACAAAGAGGATTTGCCACCGTGCTAGTTTTCTGGAAAGGGGGATGGTGACAGATTCAGAGAACAGTCCTGGCTCCAAGGCTTTCTTCCTCTGCATTCATGTCCCGTGCAATCTAAGGAGGGCCACATCTCAGTTTCCTGTTCCCCCAAATAGGGATGATACTAACTTTGACTTATTTTTCCAGAGGACTTTACAGGAAAACCTGAAGATTGCTTGTCAAGTGAATTTAAATGACCACCAAGGCCAGCACCCCAGCACACAGAAGTTGCCTAATTAAGGCTCTGGCTAATGCATCAGAAACCTGACTAAAGAAGAGGGAGAGCTTCAGTGGCCCTGCCACTGGTAGAAGCCTCCTCATCTTGCAAATACCCTTGTCATTTCTCCTGGCAGGCTTCCCCGTGTTGTTTGTTTGCAGTGACATGACCCGCTGGCGCCTGGAGACAGGGCAGGGCGGGGAAGGGTTTGGAATCCACACAACTCATTGCCCTCCCCACCCCCAGAGCTTGTCCTGCAGCTCCATCTCTGGGGCCCTGGGATCGGATTGCTGCTTCCAGGTGCCAGAAAGACACTTTTCTGTTTGCTCTCCCACCCAGACTGCCCTCTGTTTGTCCTTCTCCCAGGTGGGGGTGGCGAGTGACCCTTCCTTTCTTCCCTCTACCCTCTCAACCCACAAGAACATTCTGGCTTCTTTCCATCACTTGGGGTTTGTGTTGTAGATTTGAGTCTATTTGTGCTCACTGTAAATAGTCCAGAAGCTGGGGGAGGGGTGCAGTCTTTAAAGGCGAGCTGCTCTCGGGCCATGAGGGAATGCGTGGAGCGGGCTGCACTGCTGATGATGACTGTCTTTCGGTCCTAGCCCATGCGGCTTGTGCTCCCTGGTGTTTCCATCCTGGTCCAAGTGGCCTTGTCACTGGCTTATTTTCCATTTCCCTAGGGTGTAAGATATCACCTCTTTGAGTATCCGTCCCGCCCAAAACAGCTGGCAAAGATTCCCCGTCTTGCCGTTTACCTCTCTGGCCTAGGACTTTTTCCTGGGATATTTTATTTCTGAAGAGGACATCTATTGGTCTTGAAGACGGCAGAACTTCTACATGACTGAGGAACATTTGAGTTGCAGGTTAAACTGGTTTAAGCAAAAACAGGAAAGCAATGCTTCACATAGCTGAGAAGTCCAGGGTTGTAGATGAATGTGGGAGTTCAAATGCAGCACCCAAGACCAAGGCTGCCTGCTACTCAGGTTGCCAGATTCAGCAAATCAAAACATAGGACTCCCAGTTGAGTTAGTATTTCAGATAAACGATGAACTTTTTTTCTTTTCTTTCTTTTTTTTTTTTAGTATAAGTATGTCACATACTGCTTCCTCCATCTTATCTGGCCAACCCTAGCTGCAACCAGAGGTCAGCTCTTTCCTCCTCCTTGTGTTGGGGTTACTCTCAGGCAGGCTCTGGGCATGCGGTGACAGAATCACTGTCGGCAGCCCTAGCATCACATTTCAGGGCTTAAGAACCATGGAAGAAGAGCCCTGTTTTCTAAGAGTTCTAGCAAAAGCCTAGGGTTATATGTCACTGATCCGACTTGGATCCTGTGGCCACCTGGAAGGAAACACTCTGTTCAAGGGGGTGAAACACTGGGTATGTGTGGACCATATGTCACCTCTACAACTGGGGTATAGATTTAGCTCCGTCTGAACCACTTGAATTGAGAGTAGGGAGGAGTGTTCCCCAAAGGAAACCAGAGTGGTGCTACCAGGAGAAGACAGATGGATGCTGGCCAGACATCAACTCCATGGTCCGGTGGTCGGCATCCTCTAGGCATCCTCTAGGGCCAGGTTCCCTGGAGCTCCTCACATCACAGCTTGGCTGCTTAGAGGCTGATGTAGTTCACATAGGAGTATTCTATGGTTTTGCTCCCAGAAGGTGACTTGGGAGAATGGATGCCAATTTAGGTAGTCCCTGAATCAACAGCCAAGATAGTAAAAAACGTTTGTCTAGTACGTGTTCTGTATGGCCCGTGATATTCAGAATGAGCATCACACAAAGACAGAAGAGGACACACAGCTGATCTCCATGAACACACATGCTAGTGAGAGACATCACATTACACCTTGCTATAGAGCCTCATGATGTTTTCTTTGTTTTTTTCTGTAAGTAACCATGACTACACAAAGACGGATAAATTAATCCCAGGTAAGTCTTGCTGGGAGAGATGCATTTGAGCTGGACCTTTATATTTGCTTCTTTGGGGTCTTTTTCTTTCTTTCTTTTTTTTTTTTTTAACACAGATTCCCTTGTATTATAATAAGGATCTTCTAATGAAATGAACTTGAATATGTGGTTCCAGAAAAAAAAGACGGTAATAGAGAAAAGTTTGACCCATTGAAGGGGCAAGTTATGTTCTTGAATCAAGGATTGGAAATTAAATTAAACTAGACAAGGAAAAAAACAACACGAAGGGATAGTAGATCTAAATGGTGTTGTATTATATTCCTGTTCCCAGAAGAATCTTACCCACCCTCCTGTTGGAAAATTGGGTTATATTATCTTCTGGGGAGGAGATGGACAAAATGTAATTTTATGGTTCAGCCATCATTAAGTTGGTTTTTGCGGACAAGCTCAAGTTCCCCCCAACTCCTGCAGTGCTGCCAGCCCTGTCCCCCATGGCGTGTGTGTCTTTATTTGCGTTTGTGCCCTTCTGCCTCATGCAAGCATCATTCCTCTGACCGCAGGACCTCCTCCTCCAGAGCAAGTTTGCTCTCTATGTCTCTCAGAAACCAGGAGCCAAAACCAATAGCTCAGCCTAAAATTTGCCATTGTTTTGTTCTCATCCTCTTCATCTCTTTTGAAAGGCATTATTTTCTTGATATTTTAAAAAAGAGTTCTCATAGAGGAACATTAAGGGTTTATTGTTAAGCCAGTCTGAAAGGCTTCATACTGTACAATTCCAACCATATGACATTCTGCAAAAGGCAAAACTACAGAGACATTAAAAAGATCGTGGTTGCTCAGGCTGGCAGGAGGGAGGGATGAATCGTCAGAGGATTTTTAGGGCAGTGAAACTATTCTATATGCTATTGTAATGGTGGATGCATGACATTGTACATTTGCCCAAACCCATAGAGCTGTACAACACAAAGAATGAACCCTAATGTAAACTATGGACATTAACGAATAATAATGTATCAATATTGGTACCTCAATTGTAACAAGTGTATCACACTAATGCAAAGATGCCAAAAATAGGGGAAATTGTGTGTGTGTGGGAGGGAGGGAGTATATGAGAACTTTCTGTACTCCCTTCAATTTTTTGGCAAATTTATAACTACTCTAAAAAAAAAGTTTAATAATTAAAAAAAGTTATTTTATCCCTGGTACATTTTTAACTATTTCCCCTATTTCTGACACTCCCTTAAGGAAAGTTTGAGTTGAAACTGGCTTGAATTTGCCAAGAGACAAATTTAGAACTTCAAATACCAAATTTAGAACTCCAAATACATCCTTGGCATTTCAAAGTATTTCATTAAAACAAAACACAAATGTATTGTTTCTGTGCTAATCAGAAATAAACAGCACATGTTCATTGAAACCATGGAGTAGAAGCCTGGGCAAACTTCAAGTGAACAAGATGTTCTTGTTCCCTTCAATCCTGTTTTTTCATATCGTAATGTCTTGGTTGTTCTCTTCCCTGTGCCTTCTCGCTGACATAAACTGGGTCCATAAGAAATTTATGCAATATGCTGGTGAGCAGGAATCTTGCATATAACTTTAGAAGAGTCCCCTTCTCTTGGCCTGGTTGGAAAGAGCCTCAGCCCATCTCTCACCGGACCCCCTCTTGACCATGCTTAGATTGCCTGCAATAGTCACTTGGGAATCCACGAAGTTTATCACCGGAGTGTGGTTCATTATCTTAAAAACCTTGGTCACACATATCTGGGATAATCCATGAAAACTCTCCAGATATTTATTTAATGAGAGCAGCAAACCCAAACAGAGAGCTGTGTGGTTACAAAAAAGATTTTAAACAAAGTCCTTGAGTGGTGTTTGACCCCTGTCTTCTGTAAACAGCCACCCCCGCAGCCCCCATCATCCTGCTGGTTACTCCACAAGGGCCAGAGTTATCTGTCTTGGACACTGAAACCACAGAGCACTGCACTTCCTCCAGGCAGAGAACACTGCCACGCACCTCGGGGAATGGGGGGAGGTCACAGGCAGAGCTCGTAGCAGGACTGTTTTAGGAGTCAGAATATTTCCCCGTGTTCAGCCCTAAGGGTAGGCTTCTGGTTAGAGAAGCAGAGAAGGTGTCAGGCATTTTCCATAAGCAGCCAGTTTTACCGTTGGAGAAGGGTAATCAATCGGGTCCCTCAGTTCATGGATGGGGAGCATGATGGGCAGGGAGAGAAAGCAGCATGTCCAAGGTGAAGTGGCAGCATCACTCCTCTAGAGCTGGAGCTATCCAGTGGGGATATAAAGCTAGACACAACTTGGAGCCACATATGTGATTTTTAATTTTCTAGTAGCCACATTAAAAAAAATGTAAAATAAAGAATCAAATGGAATTAATTTTAGTACTATATTTTATTTAGCTCAATATATCCAAACTATTATTTCAGCACATAGTTAATATAAAAATTGTTAAGGTGCCCCCCGCCCACTTTTTGTTGTTGTCATACAAAGTCTTCCAAATCTGGTATGCCCACAGCCCATCTCCATTCCAAGTACTCACTTATCAAGTCATGTGTGGCTCATAGCCTCATATCAGGTAGTGCTTTCTGGATCTTCTGCTTTTATCTTTGCATCCAGCTGCACCACTCAAGGTCTGTTTTGCCC
Organism: Varecia variegata; assembly: GCA_028533085.1. Classification (NCBI taxonomy): domain Eukaryota; kingdom Metazoa; phylum Chordata; class Mammalia; order Primates; family Lemuridae; genus Varecia; species Varecia variegata. The sequence goes on from CM052439.1 coordinate 15,610,599, forward strand.
TAGCCTTTCACTGAATTGTTTTAGCATGATGCCCTTGACTTTCAGTAAAGAACAAACCATATGAAATGTCACAGCCTCTGCTGTGGGCAAGTTAGTGACTATTACTGAATCCTTCTCCACTCCCTCGTTTAAACAGGCTCACGTTATTTTAAACAAAATATTTTTTTGTTATCCTTTCAAAATGGTATCCATCCTTCTTTATCATAATGAGTATTTTGTAGCTGATTCTGTGCTTTGTTTTGCATGGGCTACCAAGAGGTTCAGGGCCAAATTGGACTCAATTATAACTATGGATGGATTCATGATTTAATGGGGGACTATAATGACATGTTTTGTGAAATGGTCTGGACTTTGTAAATATGCATCATGTGTTCACAGTGAAGTTTTCTTTCTGGTTATGGACTGTATCTATTTCCCTTCCCAGGAAAAAGGTACCATATATAATTTAATATGTGAATAGCTTGGAATTTCTGCTGTGAAGTTACGAGACACAGCATGGATAATTTTTAAAACTTTAATCGACTTTTGAGGCTTTCAGTAGGTCTTTCTTGCTTGAAAATTCTTAAACTGTGCTTCCAAAATTAAGTTAACCACAGAGTACTAAGAGTACTATTATCTCTTTCCTTTGGGTGATATAAAGAAATAAAGAAAAGAAAGAATAATATTTTTCCAGATGGTGGCAAGAAGAAGAGCTTTACTCCCTCTGTAGAAATGATAGATAGATGTAGATCTTTTTGTACTTCCCCCCACTCCTGTTGTATTTATACAGAGATCTGGTGCTCCACAGTCTACTTCATGGGGCGGTACCAGAGAGGTTGCCACAGCTGGCGCTGTTGTGTTTCTGGCACTCTAAAAGGCATTTCCATATAACTGTAAAAGACAAGAAATGTTTGAAAGGGATCTTTTGAGTCTTTGGGATCATCCAGTGTAATTTTTTCATTTTACGGATGAGCAAACCATAGCTATATCCGCCCACAGGGACAATAACTTTTGCAATGGAGTCACCTGAGTTGCAAAAAGGAAGTGCATTGATGGAACGTCAGGTGAAATGGAAGGCCATTTATCCATCTCAGAGAAATGGGAACTCGTGGGATGTGTTTCTTTTTTCAGACTCCAAACTGCATTCATGTGAGCCTGCCTGATTTATAATTTCTTACTGGTGTCACACTTGCAACTCAAGCCCAAGCCCTCAAGACTTAACCTTTATTTCTGTCTAAAATGTATTATGTTGTTACTTTATCTTATCTTGGGGGATTTGGGCCACTATCTGGAATTGAAGTGCTAGTATATATGAAGGGGTGGAGAGGGGTGGGGGGGGGAGAAGAGGAGGAGGGAGAAGGAGAGAGAGAAAGAGCGGGGGGAGAGAGAGAGGTGTTGAACACTAAGATAAGTGACAAAAATAATAACATGCCTATTCTTTTCAATTCCTCAAGCATATACTTAACACTAGCCAGGGCCATGCAGGTGGACACATAAATAAATAAGACAAGCTTGTGTTCCTTGCTTTTGTCTCACAAAACTAAAAATATATAAAAAGGAACTCTTCTACCTCCCCTTTTCTACTTTACTACCATATCTTTTTCTCTATTCTGCCTCCTCCATCTTAACAAAATGTGCCACTCTATGGCTAGGCACGTCAGCTATAAGCCAGGGAGTCATCCTTGATTCCAATCCCTCCCTTACCACCATTCCAGACTCTTGCCCAGTCGTCCTTCTTGAGTTTCCATCTCCAAAGCACTTCTCTCCATTTTTCTTCCTCTGTTCTGCCATCATGCTGGGTTCATGCTGTTACCTCCATTCAAATGCCTAGGATGTCCTGGCTCCACTCTCCCCCTCCATAATCCATTCCTCACGAAGCAGTCGGCATGATCAGATTATCTTACCTCCCAGTCCAAAACCCTGCCAATGCCATTCAAATGAGATGCAGATGCCTGAAGAGGACTTGTGAGGTTTAGCTCTTCCCCATTCTGCAGCCTCATCTAAGTTCTAGCTGCACTGGATACCTTCCATCCCATCTGTTACCTTATCCATAATTAACTTCACCATGCTTCCCTATCAGCAACGTGATCTTAACTGACTGCAGTTTAGTTTTCATCTACACTCTAAGGAAAGTTAGGTTATATTCAAATTGTGCTAATAAAGAATCCACACTTCAGAAATGGCCTTGGCAAGTGTTTTAAATATTAATTGCTAAGTCTGCTTTGGAAGGTATATTAATTAGTGTAAGTGATATTACAAACAACTTTTCGTTGATGAAATGAAAGATATATGACTAGCTGGAAGATTTTATGGCACCTCTGTCTTTATGTAAATAAAGTATAATAACCTGGAAGGCCCAGCAATCCAGAACTTTCTGCTCCCATGGAGCAACACCCTTCTTTGATTCTTGCTTTCAGATAGTCTCGGTTTTTGAACTCTCGTGGTACCACCACTTCCTATTTTACCTCCAACCCTGGGAGAGGTAGGGGACTTCCTACAATGCTAATCTCTGGTCTCATTGCTCTCTATTCTTTCTATCTGTGAACAACCAATTCCTTCTATTAATCCCCTCCGTTTATAAGACCTGGATGGTTTCTGTTTGCTGTTATACTATACCCTGTTATAGCAGATTATGTCATCCTGCTTTGTCTCCATAGGTCCTTTCACAAGCTATAATTATTTACTTGTTTATTTCTTTACTAGCTAGAATCTTGTCCAGTTCCCACATCAGATGGCAATCTCCTTGAGAAGAAAATCTAGTTATTTTTGGTCACCCATTGCATCCTTACTGTCTTCAGAGTCCTTAGTGTTCAATAACAATGCATTAAAAGAATAAATAAATCTAGGGCTTGAATCTTTTACTCTTAGATCCGTGAACCACTCAGGGGTCCCATGGACAAATTCGAGGAAAGAAATAAACCTTTCAAATTGGAATACAAATGTGTGTATGCATGTTTTTCTGCTCATTGACAAAAGTCCGTAACTTTCATTAGAGTCTCAGCACATCAAGATCCTTGAAAGTTAAGAGACAGTACATCTAGTGGGAGAGATGTCCACATGCACAATTGTTACTAGAATGTTATAATAATGTGAATAAAAGAGAATGTGAATAAAAGTACTTGGGAGCACAGATGAAGAAATAAATCCCTCATTCCAGTTGTTCAAGTCAAAAAGTCTTAGAAGACATCATTGACATCTCTTATTCTTCACATCAAATCCATCAGCAATTATAATAGTTGACTCCACCTTCCAAACAATTCCAGAATTTAACCTCTACTGTACCCATCCTGGTTCAAGCCACCATTATCTCTTTCTTTCCAAGTGTGGCTTATTGATGAAAAGGGTTCTCATCTTGCTGCTTCAGCTCTTCCTCTTATAGTTATAGTCTATTCTCAACACAGCAAGCAGCTCAAAGTCTAACACGAGCCAGGTCTCACTTCCCATTTGCTCAAACCTCTCTGGTAGCTCCCATCTCGGAGTTAAAGTCCAAGGCCACCCGAAGCCCTCTGTGATCGGCCTTGCTTCCTCCCTCTCCCACCGGCCCAGCCACACCCTCCTGCCTCAGGGCTTTTGCTTCGGGCTGTTCACTGTGCTGGAAAGTCCTTCTCCCACACAGCTTCCTCTTTGTGACTTCATCTCTTTCTAGTCTGTAACCATGAGACAAAGATTGCCCCAGCTCCCTGTCTCTCTAACCTACACATCCTGCTTTGTTTTTAGCCATAGCATGAGTCACCATCTGACATACTATAGATTTCCTTATTTATGTGTTTCTGGTCTGTCTTTCCCACCAGTATATGAGCTGCAGCAGGGCAGGGACTTTGTTTAGTTTGAGCCTGGAACAGTGCATGGCACGTGGCAGGTTCTCAGTGCATATTCACTGAGTGACTGTGATGATGGTGACACCCTCAGAACATTGAAAAATGAGTGGGATTTGGATAAGGAAAGAAGGATGTGGGATACTGAGAAGAAAGGTGAGTGACATGCACCCATGAAGGCCAGGCTGGGATGGAGTCTCTGCCTCCTGAACATGTTTCAGTTTCAGAATTTTATATTCAGCCATCACCCATTTCCTCTCCCCAAAGGTCTGTCTTGTGTCAGTCCATAGCTAGACAGAGGGTCTACCTGACACACAGAACTGCCTCCACCACCATCTCTCTGCTTAGTCCAGGGGTGTAAAGGGCAGAGTTCAACTTCTGGGTTAAAAGAATTTAGACTAGAGGGTTGAGTTAGCTATTGCTATGCCAGGGTGAGTTCTTGACATATTTGATGAATAATGCAACAGATGATTGGGTTGGGGGGCAAGAATTGATGGTGGGAGGTTGAAAGGAAAACAACAACAATAAAGTATGTGTGTATGTGTGTGCGTGTGTGAGAGAGAGAGAGAGAATATATGTATATATATATATATTTAGAGAGAGAGAGGGAGAGAGAGAGAGGGAGAGAGAGTGTGCAAGCCAAGCATAACAAATGCTTACCACTGAGTTCCAGGTCACCCAATAACTCTTTTTCAGCCTCTCCCATCTGTCATCCCCAAATGCTGGTGAGATTGACTTCAAGGAACACAGTCAACTTTTGTTTTTGGAGACTGCAGGGTAAATATTACAGATCTGGAACTGTTTGGCTCAAGACTTCAAAGCTTTGAAGAAAGCTGCTGGATGGTTTGGAAGCCACCTGGCAGGAAATTTAACTTTTACAGTTTGGGGTATTTTTTTTTCCCCTTCCCATCCTCTGATTCCTACCTGCCCCCTCCATCCACCTCAATAACAAATTAGCAATTTGGATGCCATAAATGTAGTTTAGACCCGGGCACCAGCCAAGGTCACGAGGCTTGGTGTATAAGAAGTGAATGCCAGCTGTATTTCAGACAGAATTTCCAAGGCCAGAGACGCAGAGGGAGGAGGATCTGGGTTTCCTGATCCTGGTTTTTCTTCTCTTTTCTGTGCTCTCACACCACACACACACACACACACACACACACACACACTACCCTTTTCTATTATATTTCAATTTCCTAATTTCCTATTTCTCTTCTGGGCCCTTCCCATTGGGGTTCAGGCCTCCCCTCTTGGTCCCCGTGCCCATGGATGTATTAACTCTATACACGTGAAGGTAAAATGAGAGAACAGTCGCATGCAACTAAACTAATAAAAATAGTAAATAGAGCAGAGTGATCTCCAAAAGTTAACAAAAGTTTTTGAAACCTAAATGCACACTCTGGGACAGATGGGGGAGAGGGGAATTGATAAATGCAATAAAGCGTGAGAACTCAATTTGAACAAATATGATGATACTCAACAGGAATTAAATACACATGACTCTGATTCATGAGTTTGCTAATTATTGTTCCTGTTTTCAATGTTAAAACTAAGATCAAGACCTTCCTCTGGATTATTACATATAACAAGAAACTGTATACGTCCAGCTATCTTCCTAAATCTACATCTGTAGCTATACCTGTATCTGTAAGTACATCCATACCTAGTTATTTACCTGCCTATCTAGACCTAGATACATTAGTCTGTTTCTATAATGGCTCAGTGTTGGCATTCTGTGGTCAAGGCACATTCTACATGCATTCACTTTGGTGTGTTCCTCACTCAGCTTCAAGGTCTGACTTCTAAACACTAACAGTTCTTTATGGTGCTGACCATTGTACCACAGTACTCCAAAATATCACGCCCATAAAAATCTGTCTAATGTGAAAATCTGAAATAAAAGCAAAGAACAGGCTTCACATACACATTTGAATTAGTTTGATGGAACCCCTCCTTCTGTATTATTGTGAACATTATATTTGACCTAGGGTGCTTTATAAAGGGGGTCCCTATACCTTGGCCCCTTTAAAACCCTAAAATAATCTCTGTTTTAGAAGTGGATCTACAAATGTGAATTCTTCACTCACCGTGCATTTTTGAGTGCCTGCTATGTTTCAGGACTGGTATCGGACTCTGAGGATAAAGAGTCAAAGGAATACAGTCGTTGTCTTAAGGAACGCACACTGCCATGATGGGTGCAGCGACACAGGATGTAGGCACAGGGGAAGATGGGAAGTTCCTCCCGGAACTGGACCTGCCCTCCCAGATGCTCTCTGGGGAGGGTGTCTATCTGGAGAAGGTAATTGTGTTTTGTTAGAAGGAGTTATCCAGGTAGAAAGAACGTGGTGCTACGTCTGAATGTGTTTAGGGAGCTGCGTGTGCAAGGCACAGTCACCCAGGAGGAGTTGTGACACTGAAATTCTGTGCCTGGAGTCCCCAGGGCCAGGACGCAGGGAGTATCCAGGCTGGCAAGATAGTGTGTAGTGAGTGAGAAACCAGATCTTAAAGGGTTAAAAAGAGCCCCGGGATATTGCATGCTAGAGGTTATGGTCCTCAGATTCACTTTGCAGAAAGATTTTTCTCCTTTAATTCCAGTCTCTCATTCTCTCCTTGAGAATGGGGTCTGCTTTTTATCAGTCGACATTCATAGCTCCCAAAGAAAAGACTTATTAAATTAGATTTTATAGAATACCAAGCACCAATTAAAGGCAGAACCCAGAACAGATAGAAGTGTTGAGTACAATGTATCCTCGTTTTCATGGATACAACCAATGTTGTCACCACCACATATTTATTGGCTCATTAGGGTTGGTGAACTTGAAAGGATTGGCAGGTTTTTAAAACCCCTGGCAATGTAATGTTAAGAGATGCAGTCTTTGAGGACCCTCAGATGAACCCTTGAGTGGAAGGTTGCCTTTGGCTCTGCCCCTCGGGGGGACGTTAGACGGAAGAAGAGGAAGAAAACCACTCTGGAACAACCTCAACTGGGGGCCGTGTGTCCAGGCTGGGGATGGAAAACCTCGCTCGGATGCAGGCTGCAGGCTTGGCTTGCAGCGGAAAGGAGATCTCTGGAGTCAGCCAGCCAGGCTAGAGTCCCGGCTCCTCTACTCCCTAGCCAACTATCTTTCCCCGGGCCTCTGTCTCATTTGTGAAATGAGGATACTTATCACAGCCTACTGCTGGGCACCTGGAGCTATTGGGAAAACTAAATGTAAGTCAATGTGTGTCCAAAAGTTATACGCATGCGTGCACCTGGTAGGTTTTTCATAAATGTTAGCTATTATCATACTGTGTGGTTCTCATTATAAATGAAGTGAAGCACCTGGCACATCATTCAATGCAGTACCTTTGTTTCTTTTCTCATCCAATACTGACATAAGTATGAGGCGAGAGGCACAATGGAAGAATGCAGTCCAGGAGGCAGGGACCTGGCCTGGGTGACCTACCAACCAGCCCTCGGCCCTGAACCCGTGGCTCTCTAGGCAGAGTTGGGAGCTCATCTGCAGTGTGAGTCTTCAGTTGTTACTCTGCTGGGCTCCCTGCCCTGCCCATGGAGACGCACAGAGCTAAACACCGCATCCTGGAAAACTGTGGCCTCACTAGGGCCCAAGACTGCTCTGTGCCACCTGGTTTCCCATCGGCCCAGACACCCTCTTCAGTTCAAATGCATTTGCATTGTCCTCCACGTCTGACTGAGGCTAGAAAGGATTTCATGTAATGCCCCGGCTGATTTCCTCTGATTTGCAACATACACACACAAGAATATGCACATACTTCCCTCTTACCAGGGTCCCAGAAACTGAAAAGTCCACTTTAGTAGGTGCCAGGTTCAGGAATCCTCACAATCCTCTTAGGCTCCAAGGAGCCCCGGGATTCCTCCCCAGCACAATGGCCCGATTGTGCTTCCTGGCAGTGCGCTGACCGGTCGGCAGGCCAGCTGAAAGCTCATCTTAAACAACCTCAAACCTTAAACCCAAACGCCACAGCTGCGCCCTGGAACCAGGTCTGTTTTCTTAGAATATCGGTTACAAGATTTTAAAAACGAGCAACCTCATTATCAATAGTGTTTCTGATAACCAAGCATTCTTTTAGAAAATGCCAGCTCTGCAGGCCTGGCGGGAGCTGCCCGGCAGACACATTCTCTGGCCTGCCACCCCCGCCCTGAGGCAGCACCCGGCCAAGCCCAACAGCCCAGCTTAGCAAAAATGAACACCAGGACTCCATTCCTATAAAGGGGCGAAAGTCCTGGGCGACAGAGGAAGGGAGTGGGTTCTCCTTCCTCAGAGGTCCTGGGAACAGGCCAGGCTTTTGTTCCTATACTGAGTCGGCATTCCATTGCCGGAGAGAACACTGGATTCGAACCCGAGTTTTGTCTCTCAGCTTCCGCCTGTGCTAGCTGTGCAACCTTCAACAAATATTGAAATTTTCCCTTTAGTTTCTTTATCTGTGAAGTAGTGATAATTATTGCAAAAATCAAAGGAAATAATGCATGGAAAAATGCCTTGCAAATTAAAAAGCCTTCAACATTTAGATGGAATTCTCTTATTCCTTTTAATGTGACCTTTCCTTGTTTTATATATACATGTGTCTATCTCTTAGCCAGCTCAGACTGCTGTAACAGGATTCCATGGACCGAGTGGCTTAAGCAATAGATGTTTATTTCTCCCAGTTCTGAAAGCCGCAACTCTGGGATCAAGGTGCCAGCGTGGCCAGGTTCTTGTGAGGGCTCCCTTTCTGCATGTGCCCTCTTATGGTCAAGAGCAGAGGGAGAAGAAACAAGCTCTCTCCTGACTCTTCTTAGAAGAGCACTCATCCCATCCTGAGAACTCCAAGCCTCAAGGCCCAATGACCTCTCAAAGGCTCAACCTCTGAATACCATCACATTGGGGGTTAGGGTTCCAACATATGAATTTTGGGGAGTAGAAACACATAGCAGTGTGTATCTTATTGCTCTTCAACTAAATTGCAAACCCTTAAGAGATCTGGAGGACAAAAATTAGTTTCAAACAAGTTCAAAACACTGCTCTTGACACAATGCTAGGCACAGAGTGGACATAAATATATGCAGAAATGATTAAATTATGTTATTCATCATCTACTTAAAGGAACTATGTCATATTTTTTTAAAAAAATTCCCAGCTAACTTATATCACGTAGATATTGATACATAGTGTGTATGTGTGTGTTTCTTTATCTGCAGACATGAATCTCTCCTTCCAGAAGACTCAGCCGTCAAGACTTCCTTGTGTTTGAAGCAGCTCTGTGGCTTGTAGAGAGTGTGGGATCTTCCCTGGGAGATATGGGCGTCTGACAGTCCCGCTCCTTACCTGTGGTCACTTTAGGCTCAACAACCTCAAACCTCCCTGAGCTTCTGATATGACACCTGTGAAGTGAGTCAATGCCTACCTCGCCGGGTTGTGGCGAGGATGGAACGGGATAGCATGAGCAAAGCTGGCCATTACTACTCACGCCATACAAGTCTGACATTCTAGGCATGTGATAAATAGGTGAAGAGGAGGGAAGGGAGTGACAGACGTGTGGTAGGGACAGCACGTGCAGCAGGTGTCCAGGGGTGGGAGGGAATGCCCTTTGAAGGTCCCTCTAAGAACACAATTCCCCACCCCACCCCCCATGCAGAAGTAAGCCCAAGGGAACAAAGAGGACCGAGTCAGAGTTTTAGGGTGAGTATACATTCAAATCCCAATGAAAACCCTATGGTCAACCCATTCAAGAGAACCAATGGGTCTGCCCAAGGAAACAGCAGAGGTTCTGACTTACAGTCTCTGGGTAAGTTGGGGACAGAGAGGGCCAAGGAGCTTTGTGTGCAGGGATGTGGACAGAAGGTGAGTGTCTGGATTCTAGGACGTCTACATCCACGTGCCGAGGGAGTCTGGGGTGGGAAGAGAAAGGGATTACACCAGCAGCCTCCACTGGCACTCTTACCCCCCGCCCTGAGATCCTGGAGGAAGGCTTATTTCTGCAGGGCAGGGGGCACCCGGCTGACACCTCATATAGTATAATTTGAGGGACACTGCACAGTCCTGCCCATAACACAGGGCACGCTTTGGGCAAGGCTGCCCTGGGAATTAACCATGAGCCTCTTCCCTAACTGGTACAGTAATGAGGCAGCCAGAGAAATCCAGTTACAATCTTAATGTTCAAAGGCTCATCCATCTGCATTATGATCCTGTAAGGAAAATATGCCGTGCGTGACCACCTGTAAAGTGTAGGAAAGACTTGGTTCTCCCACAAGGCAATGATTCCTCCATTTGGAATGCCAGCAATGTTCTCTCCTTGCAAAGTTTATAGAGCTTATATCCTGCCTGTTCACCTTTAATAAAGAAATGTTAAATGTTTTTAAATAAACTGTCTTTAATGGGCCAGGAATACATATCCTCCGAGCCTTCTGCTTCTTTAAACATCCTGAGGGCTATAAAATGCCCTGAGATGGACTGGCTGCCACATCAGGGGTGTGCCCGACTCGCTTGGTTTGGGGGCTCCCACTGGTTTACGGGGCTATGGCTGGGGCAGGAAGAAGACTGCAGGCATCACTGCTGGTTTGTTTGTCTTTGTTGTCGCTCCACATTCTTCCTGCTGTTCGGGTAAACTCGAAGCTTGCTTTCTTCTGTGTTCCTTTTCTTTGTCTGAAGAGCCTTAAACTTCCCATCATGTATGCACCATCACATGTGTGTCTCCACCATCCCTCAGTCTTCGCTCATGGACTGCAGAGAGGAAGGAAGGGGCATTCAAGTAGGAGTCAGATGGCCAGGTTGCAAATCCAAGTCCCTTCACTCACTCACTGGGTAAAGGTGGGCAAGTCAATTAAAAATGCTCCTTTTAGAAAGAAGTCAGGCATTCATTTAGTCCTTCAAAAAATACTTCTCCAGGCCTACTTTCCACTGGACAGCACAAGAGGCAGGGGAAAATGAAGATGAACCACCCAGATAAGCAGAGAGTGAGAAATTACCTGGAGATTTCAGTGTCAAAATGGATTAGGAGCACCTGGTCTCCCGTCAAACGTGAATGTTCTGACGGTGCCTGCAGACACAGCAATCAGTTGTTGGGGAACAGGAGAGTGCCGACAAAAGACGGTGCCTCTCAACCTTGTTTCAGGTCTTGCTCGTAGTTGGTGTGCACTCAGTGGAATGAGCGTATCTAGCTTTTCAGCATTTACAGCTGTTTGTAATCTCACCTACAACTTCCTTTAAAAATGAATGCAGGAGTGCACTAAGGTTGAAGTGATTTTCAATAGAGTCTGTTCCGATCATGTGAAAATGGGATCCCCCTGGGGTATTGCAAAGCTGGGCTTGGGACCTTGGTCTTTGAATAAGTGGATGATCTTTCCCGTTCAGAGAAGAGGAAAGCAACAGGAGATCTCCAGTCTAACAACGGAGATCATTGTGCCCTGGTGGGGCCATAGGGTCAAGAGCTAAAATCAGAATAATCTGAACACAAATCATAATACAGAAAAAGGAAATTTTCCATCCCTACAAACTCCTGGAGCCATCGATTAGAGTTACAGATACTGCTGTTCTCTCAGCAGAAATGTATTAAGACCATATGGAAAGATAAATATTCTGGTCTGAGCGAGATGTAAAAACAAGAAGCAAAGAGCAAGTCAGCGGGGCGTCTCGGGGACTGCTGTGTTTCCACCCACACTAAAGAATACTCAGGACCGTAGGGGGTTTAGATTCTGTTCACCCTTTCATTGGCTCATTTATTCAACAAATATTTATTGAGTGCCTGCTGTGTGCTGGGAATTCAGAAGGAAGCAAAGCCTGGCACAGTCCCTGCCATCATGAGCAGCGAAGGACACAGACATTAATTGAATAATCGCACACGCTCATGTACAGTTGGAGCAGTGGTGACTGCTGCGAAGGAGAAGCTCGTGGTACAAAAAGAGGCTACAGTGAAGAGAGTTGACCTTGCAAGAGAAGACAGTAGGCTTCCCGACGAGGTGAAGTTTGACCTCTGGAAAATTGGTAACATCTCCTTCTCTGTCTCTTCTGCCTCACCTTCTATCTTTTAGGTCCCTTTGTGATCACATTGGGCCCATCTGGGTAATCCAGGATGATCTCCCCATCTCCAGATACTTCATTTAATCACATCTACAAAGTCCTCTTGATGTGTAAGATAGCACAGACACAGGGTTCAGGATGAAGACGGGGACATCCTTGAGGAGTCATCATTCTGCCCATGACACCAGGGCATCTATAAACCCGAGCAGGAGTTGAAGAGTGAATGACAGATGAAAAGACATTTTCAGCTCTGCGCAACTGGAGATCATATCTTAACTGAACGCAGGCGCAGCCAGAGAAAGTGGACAGAGGATGGCTGCTTCGGCAGGATCAGTGCTGGGTAGACAAAGGGCAGAGTCCAGAACTTAATGCCCGAATGAAATATTTATGGTGTATAAGGCTGGTCCACTCTAAAGGCAAATAAAATGTTTGCTAATCCAAGGGATTTGTGAATTGATTTGAAAATACATGCATTCTGGCGCTGTGCCTTGTGTATTTGGCAGGGCTGCCTGTGACAATCCTGGGGTGTTATTTCTCTAAGTGCATCACCTTTGCCCTTGGAAGGAGTCTGGTCTCCTTCTCGTTGGGAGAGTCCAAGTATGCACTGTTTATTAGAATCACCATCCACCCCCTCACACACACCTCTTCCCAGAAGAATCTAAATTGCTTTAGTCGTATTTTGTGTTTCCCTAGCAGAATTTTTCCAGCCCTAATTTTTCCAGTTTGCTACTATGGCAATATTTTTTTCCTCCCTTTTCACCTTCCTTAGGCGTCAAACATCCCTACCAGCCCTTTGGTATGGGATATGTATTATTAACAGGAAAACTCAAGAGGCCTTTAGTGACACAGCTCAAGGGACAGCAAAGGGCAGAGATTCGACACCAGGCGCCCTGTGCCCCTTGAGGCTGAGGGGACAGTTGCTGTTGGTGGTGATCTGCAGACTAGACCCAGGTCTTATCTGTGAGGCCACCTTCCCTCCCATTCCCCACCCATGGAGAGTTCAAGTCCTCTTGGCTTTCACCCAGAAAGGTACCTTCCCAGGGGGTCAGGGCTCTGGGAAGGTGGGGAGAGGAGGAGGACTCCATGCATAGACTGAGGCTTTTCCGGGAGGCTCCTCGAGCCAAAGACATCACGGTACAGGAGCACAGTCCGGGCTCCAGAGCATCACAGTCAGGATCTTCCCCAACTTACAATGGAAACAGAGGTCTAATTTATTTTTTTTTTTTCCTAAAAGCCACTTACTTTCCTCTTCTCTCTCCCTTTGGAGTATCCACATATTAACATCAATTCATTTATTCTTTGGGAGGAAGGAAAAATAGGGGAGTCCAAATAGGAACTGAAATCCCCTGAGCATTTGCTTTCTAACTTGCAGAGGCTGAGGGTAGACCCTGGAAGTTTTCTTGTCTTTGCCACCCGTCTGCAGAGAATGGGGGACAGATGCCTCTCATTCTCCGGACCTGTGGGAGGCAGCTCAGGGTGCATGAAAGAGGATGCGAAGACTGAGGTGACATACATAAAATGCTCAAAAGATGCCTGGCATCCAATAAGCTTTTAACAATTGTCACTAAGAGGCAAGATGATGATGATGATGATGATGACGATGATGATTCTTCAATTTTTCTAACCTTCCTTTCTGGTTGGGTTCTTAAGCTTTAAAAAAAAGTGAGGACACTTAAAAAATTTTTCTAATCCATTTTTCCACTTCACTCTATCGATAAATAAAATTTTAGGAACTTACCTCACTCTTTACTCAACTGACTTACTAATAACACTGTTCTCCAGTTTAGCTTTGATTGTTTGCTACCCGTGTCTTGGCAGGTCTCTGTCAGTTATCACCTCTAAGTGCCCACCTGGCTGTTGTGAGGATATTGCATGTAGATTGTGACACTCCGAGGGAATTTTAGAGAGATAATTCTAAAGCTTTGCATTCTCTAGGTTTTACCACATTCCCCCCAAATCACTGCTTTCAAAACGGGAACTCTGTAAAAAGTTGAGCAATTCTAGCTTAAATCATTGGTCCCATGTTCCTCCTCTGCTCGTGGGATGGACAGTCCAGAGTGGGTTGTGTGGATGATCTGCTGGGGTGTTCCCTTGCCCCCAAATAACCAAGTTGCCTGGAGATAGACAAGTGTCTCATATTTTCCCGAAGGCCCCTTCATGACCTTCTGCACTTTCATGCCTTGCCCCCCAAAAGCCCTTTTCCGTCTTCCTCAGAGGGTCTAAATGCTCATTTACGAGACTCACAGAGGGAGGAAAGAAAAACAGCACTGAGAAGATGGTTCATTGCTCAACGCAGCCCCTGACAACAGATCCCCTGGCTTCCCCTCTTGGCTGCCCATAAACTGCTCTGTAAAAATTAAAAAGCGTGAATTTACAGGGCCCAAGAGGAGCCAGGAGGTAAAGACCCATCTCTAATCAACGGGTCGGGCACACCGACAAAGCAGGAATATGAGGTCTTGCCAATTTCTGGCCAATAAAATACCTTCCCTGCCTCGCCAGATCCTTGACCTTCTCTTTCCCACGCAAAAGTTAGTGGGGGCACAAATGGGGGGAAAGACCAGCAGAAATGCAACAAACCAAAACAAAATACCCAGCCTGCCCTGGGCTTGTGGGGGCATAATCGGGTCAGTCACAAAGGTCTCTTTTCTGGGATTTTTGTTCCTCTGTGAATATCTTGGCCATCCTGCCTGCTGGTTTTCCATTTTAGGGAAGCTTGGGTCTATCACTACTGAAGATTGTTGCCAAAATTGTTCCAGCTACAAATAGAAGCTAATGGGGTCCTGTGGGAATTGGGGGAGCTGAGTGAATCCTGAGAGGTGGCAGGAGAGACATGGGGTGTGTTTGGGAGACGTGGTTGGGGTCTGTCAGCTGTGTGACTTTGGCAGGCCACCTTAACCTCTCTGAGCTTCATCGTTCTCATCCCTAAAAGGAAGAGAGTAGGGCTGGAATGGATCTGGAGATTTCTCGGTCTGACATTTAGTAGTGGTTAAGCAAGTCTGGACCCAGGAAAGGGGTAGGAGGGAGTGTCAGCAAGCATCACAGAACAGTGGGAGACTGAAGCTGTCTCGGTCCTGAGCTTTTGGCTCAGTCTTCTGGATGGCCGGAGTCTCCTGCATCCTGCCTGTTTTTCTAACTCTGACCAAGATTGCATTGACTAATGCTCCTGTGGCTGGAAATAGGAGAAGCTGAAAATGAATAAACCTTGATTGGGTAAGAGGAATAACTATTATTATCAGGATATCAAATACTGGGGCAGGCAGAATTATGATAATATTCCTTGATTTCTTGTTTGAGAATGAAAAGTATCTTCTCTGTAACTGAAGGATGCAGCTGGACACTGCCCCCAAACACAATTCCCAAAGAGTCAATGAATTTGAATTCCCATCAGTCATTCTGTGGCATGTTATATGCATGGGCCAAGGGGTGGGGCCAAAGGAGTGACTGTTTGGGTGGTGGGTTGCTGCAGACTTATCTGCTAGCAACCTGGACTTGACAAAAGCAGATACAAAAGCTCCTAGACCAGGAGCACAGGAACGCAGAGAAAGCTTCAGTGAAGCTGTCGGGTAGACTCAGGTTGGAACTGAGAGCAGAGTGTTCAAGGGTCATCCAGCCCAAGACGTAGATGGAGAGCAGGCATTGTTCCAAAGGGACTTTTTGGGGAAAGCAAAGGTTAAGACACCCCCTCAGGAGGGTCCAGACTTCAGGTTGCTGGGCCAGTAAGTGGAATGTCTGAACTAGAAGGCAGGCTCATTTCCTCTGTTGGACTGGACAGTCTCTGAGGTCCAGGAAGCAGAAGTAGTTTATCTAAGAATACACAATTGGTTAGTAGGCTAGAATTCATACCCGAGTTCATTCATTCATTGGCCAGTGGGTACTGAATGCACCGTGATCTGGGCTGGATGCTGTGTACCTCAGTCTCCGGACACCCTGCCCAATTCTCTTCCCAGCGGATCACGGCAACTTGATTCCTACTGAATGCACGAAATCAGCAAAGCAACCCTTTCCTTCTTTGCCAAACCTTTCTTCCTTTTGTTAACGTAATGGGAGGAGAAAAAAAGCACAGATGAGAGTGGTGATCGTGGGTTTTGAATGAGGCCTCTATAAGTATTCTATAAATGTTCCCCAAACAGCCTGAGCTGCTTCACCCAGCCCCACTTCATCAACAAAGGAGGCTGGAGGGCTTGCCAGGGAGTGGGCCAGTCTCCGAGCCCGGAGCACAGACACAAAGGGGATGTGCAAATTTGGGCCTTGGAGAAGTAGCTCAGAAAGAGTCAACCTTTGCATTAATGCCTGGCAAGTGAAAGCTGTTCTATAAATAATATTTATTTTCTCTTTGGTACAGTCTTGAGTTCAGTGGTTATATATTTTCTTTTTCTTAGTCAGTTTCTCTCTTGGTTGTGTATGGCTTCTCCACCCAAAGTGGACTTTCGAGGTTCCAATATATACCTCTGGAGTTGCGTGTATATGTGAGGGAGGGGTCCTAACCTTGTTATTTAGGGTGGATGGGGCTGGTCAGGTCAGCTGAAATTTTGAGAGTTCAGGTCAAGGCCCTCCAACCGGCAGGGAGCAGTCACACCCTCCAGGCCTACCTGCCAAGTGCACGCTCTTCTGAAAGCCACTGGGCTGAAGATAAACAGGGAGCCTGTAATAGCCTTTTCACTTGATCTCCTTTATTTCATGTTCCACACTTTAAATTCCTTTGCTCCACTCCTGTATTCTTCTGGATCCTTCAGAACAAACATTGAAGTAGGAAAAAGAAAGCAAACTGCCCTCTTCCCTCCACCCTTCCCATCCTTTCTGAGTGACTCACTTTGACTGGGACAATTAATCTTAATCAGGACGGTATGACAGCAGAAGGAAGACATCCGCAGCAGAGCACTTTGGTGCCAAAGGCTGGTGAAGCAACCAGCTCTCTCCTCTGGACTGCCGTGGGGGCAATATGGGATGATTCGGTTGTTTTAAAAATAGCATTTTGCAAAACCAGAGCTGCCTGTATCTGCAGAGTGGGCAGCAGGGCAGGGGTTGTGTAACGCCTGTGCTGACCACTGAGTGTGACCAGGCATTTTTAATGGCGCTGGCTGGAAGGCCATACAGGCCACCAGGCCCCAACGACCATCTTCACCTTCTCCAGGGGAGATTAAGGACACATAATCCCTCATGTTTGCACTGGTGTTTTTCTCCAGAACTCAGAGCTTCCGTGCATGTATCCTTAACCGTTATCCTCATTTTCTGACAGGTGCAATTACTCATCTCCTCTCCTCTGTCTGTCTCCTGTTTTGTTTTTCTCTGCATGGTCACACTTTCCAATAAGCCAGAGCTACACCTGGTACCCTAGAAAGGTTTTGGTCAACAGAGCGTGCTTGTTGCAGACAGGCTCGGCAAGTCCTGGGATGACCAGGACGAACCACTTCATTGCTTTATGAATGTGGTCTCATCTTTTCATTCGCAATTAACTGGTCAAGTCCTCATTAGCAGGAAGACTAGTATGACTCTTCTGAGGTCCAAGAACTCCCAGGACACAGTCCAAAGTGCACAGTTTTGCTTCCAAATAGAGAGTTGAGAGGGAACTGGAGCTTCTGAGCTGCCCAATTATGAGTGAGTATTGTTTCAGTTCCTTCCCAGGTGCCTTTGTTAAAAACTGCCCTGACCCAGACCGGCGGGTGCCTCTTTGCCACTGTGGTCACGTCCTTGTCGACCCAGATATAAGCAGGGGCCACAGTAGTTTCAAGGCCACACATGGACACCAATGTTCCAGCCCCAAAGAATCAGGTTGCAAGAAAGGCTGCATTAGAAGTGGTGGGGTGGTGTAAGAAGGAACTTCCGGTTCACCCAGACCCTACCGTTGGGGCCATGGTCTCCTTTCACTCCAGCAGACTTCAGTTGGGACCATCCCAGTCCTCCTGCGGTTCTGATACAGTCTCTCTGGTAGGTGGCTCTTCAGCCCCACTGGGAATTTGTCTTTCTCGTCTGCACATAGTGTGAACAGTGTGAGCCATCAGTTTCCTTACACCTAGGGGGAATCTCCTCGCTCATTTTCCCCGTGGTCTACTTCCTGGTGTCTTGCTGCCATTTCTTCCATATAAAGAGTCTTCTGCCTCACTGGGCACACGATTGTGCTGGCATAAGAAAGAAGCTGTCCTTTGTCACTTGTGCTCCAGTGCATCCCACAGTCCTCGGTTATATTAACAAGTCATCTTCTTGAGAACAGCATTCGTCATGTGAGAACAAACTCCACTGCCATCCCTCCATATTGGGTCTGTCAGCTTACGTCTTCAGGCTCCTGCTGACGCTACATTTTCCAAAGTCAGCTGTCATTTGTTCATTCCACAGGCCTTTACTGAGCACAACACTATGCCAGGTGCTCGTCTGGGAGATGGTAGTGCAGATTTGGAAAACAGAGATTCTACCCAACAATAATTGCATAGTCTAGTCAGGGAGCAAGATACATGCATAAGCAACTGCAATATCCAGGAAAACGTGATAGGTTTGTGTGCCCTGGAAAATAGAGCCGAGCACAGAAACTGTCATGCTACTTATTTATTGAGGAGTGCAAACCCAGAAAAGGAGGAACAAGGAGAAAAGGGTACGAGGAAAGAAAAGTTTACTGAACTGGACACCACTTGGTAATGAGTGTAAGTAATTACTCAGTCTTCTCACAGACCCTCTCCCTAGAGGAGTGTAGGTAGGAGATGGAGAAGGGAGAAGTTATTCCCTGGCTCCTGGCTCCCATTGGTGAAAGCTTCAATCTAGGGAGCATTAGCTCCCCTGAACTTGTGCGTGTGTGTGTGTATGTGTGTGTGTGTGTGCGCGTGCGCATGCGTGCTAGCTGAGCACCATGCACATCCTGCTGGGTCTAAAGTCTCAATAGCAGCCAGCATATGCCAAGACAGGAGGCAAGAGGTTCTGAGCATGGGCGTGAAGTGAGGCACTGCCTGGTTGTACTCCCATGCAGTTGGCCAGAGTCTACACAGCACTGCTGGCCTCAGCAACAACTGGGGCAGAGCAAGGAGCCAAGGGCACCTGAAGCACCTGAGGGCAAGGGCACCTGCAGCAATGCACCAGGGAGCTTGATCCAGTAATGCAAGTGAGGTCCAGATAAAGCACTTTGGGGGTACCGAGAAGGGAGCTTTTTCTTAGAAGTGGAGTTGGGGACAGGGAGTTGAGGGAGGCCTTTGGGGGAAGAGAGATCTTGAGTGGGACTTTGCAGGATGGGGCTGCATGGAGGGGCATCCCATGAAAAGGAGACACTGCAATTGCAGGGACGAGAAGGACAGTGCTGAGGACAAGTGGAGAGCAGTGCAGGGCTCAGCCTGGCCAGAGGACAGGAATGTGGAGGTACGCTGGGGATAGATGAGGCCTGAAATGTAGGCAGGGCTGGCTGGGAGAGCCAGGGAGAGGAGTGTGATTGGAATCTTCAGACAGTGGGGGGCCAGGGGTGCTGTTGCAATAAGCTTTTAATTTAGGAATTTCCGTCCCTTCTCTTCATAAATTCTGCTCTGTATAGTCAGACACTTGTGCACATAATGGTATTTTGAATAAGAATATTATGAACAAGACTTTTGGAATTTCAGAGATCCATGGAACATATTTAAAAGCTCTATAGGTTGTCCTTTCTATTTTTCAGATGACTATATAGAGACCTGAAAAGCTTGGTAGTTAAGATGCTTGCTTCTACTGGTTCTAGTAGTGATAGAGCTGGGGGTAGATCTGGCAAAGGCTGAAGCAGGTGCTCAGATGATGTGGCCAGAACTCTGCCCCCTTCACCGCTCAGCCTTCCACCCTCCTGTCCTGGATTCAGTTTCAGACAAGAGCCCCTTTGGTGGTGACAACAGTCATCAGTGGCTCTAGGTTTCCATTCTACCAGCTTAGCAAGTTCTAAAATGGACACCGAGTGGGGATAGAATGCTCCACCAGAAAAATTTTTTAAAAGAGGGACTCTAACTGGAAGATGTGGAAATGGGAAAACAACAGTTATCCACTCCCAGATTGAAAATGCATTGGCTGTATTGGAATTAGAGCTTGGTTCTAAACTAAGCTATCAGGGTTGGTGGCGGACAGCATAGGAGTGGAAAATAGACATTGCTACTTGTTTTTCTCTTTTTAAAAAAGTCTCCTGGGACAAGACAGCTTGGATTAAGACCTGACCTCATGGAAAGAAGTCTTGCTTGATCCTTTTCAAAACAGGAGATCACAGCTTTTACTCCATGTGCAGCGGTGGGCTTTCAACCTGGCTCAGCCCTTCTTCCGCTAGAGAACCGAAGAGGGAACTTTCCCTCTGCATATGGTGTTGGGATGTGGCTTTCACTGCCTAGAGTTCTGAAAGGGAGCTTAGACCCTGTATCAAAGGAGCAGACTTCAAAAAAAAAAATTCTCCTTGAGCATGAGAGATGGCATCTCAGCATTTGGGGTTTTTGTTTCTTTCTTTCTCTCCTCTACTTGAATTAACATGAAGTCAAAACTAGATCTTAGAGCAGAATTGGCTGCCACACAATTTAGACATGTTTAGAACCAAGCTCTAATTCCAATACAGCCAATGCATTTTCAATTCTGGGAGTGGATAACTGTTGTTTTCCCATTTCCACATCTTCCAGTTAGAGTACCTCTTTTAAAAAATTTTTCTGGTGGAGCATTCTATCCCCACTCGGTGTCCATTTTAGAACTTGCTAAGCTGGTAGAATGGAAACCTAGAGCCACTGATGACTGTTGTCACCACCAAAGGGGCTCTTGTCTGAAACTGAATGGTGGGCTTTCAACCTGGCTCAGCCCTTCTTCTGCTAGAGAACCGAAGAGGGAACTTTCCCTCTGCATATGGTGTTGGAATGTGGCTTTCGCTGCCTAGAGTTCTGAAAGGGAGCTTCGACCCTGTATCAGCCCTTCTTCCGCTAGAGAACCGAAGAGGGAACTTTCCCTCTGCATATGGTGTTGGGATGTGGCTTTCACTGCCTAGAGTTCTGAAAGGGAACTTAGACCCTGTATCAAAGGAGCAGACTTCAAAAAAAAATTCTCCTTGAGCATGAGAGATGGCATCTCAGCATTTGGGGTTTTTGTTTCTTTCTTTCTCTCCTCTACTTGAATTAACATGAAGTCAAAACTAGCTCTTAGAGCAGAATTGGCTGCCACACAATTTAGACATGTTTGCATAACATTCCAAAAATAATTCAATAAGAATGGGTTTTTCTTGGAATTTATCACTGCCTGGCAAATTAGAGCCCAAACACAACAACTTTGTGCTAAAAAGGCATGAGCCCAAGCAAATGGAAATGACAGTGGCAGAGAGAAAGGAAACCCAAGCAGCCAGTCGGCTCTCATTATCCATGATGGTGCTGCAGAAATAGAAAGCACAAGGCAGCAGCCGGGACAGCATGGCCTTGTTCAGACTCCCCGTTTTCTCCGGCCTCGGAAGCAGCTGACAGGCCAAGGGAAAGGGGAGGGAGTCTCGGGTCTCAGAGGAATTCTCTCCGGCTGTATTTTTCCACCTCTTCAGCCGAAGTGTTTTTCTTATTGGCCTTAATGAAAAGGATCCACAGGTTCAGAAAATAATAAAGTAACATAAACCTGTAGCAGCAATACCTAGGAACTTAGGAGAAGAGGCACAGAGCAGTGAATCTTAATCAGAAGACCAGGAATGATTTCAGGTTTTGCCATCATCGCTGAATTTCCTGGGACAAGCCAAGTAACTTTTTTGCACTTAAATTCATTCATCTTTAAAATGGGGGAGAACCATAGCTAGAATCACAGTGAGAATTATTATGAATGTAATACTTATAGAGCATTTTTAATTCCATGTGATGTAGACAGGAGACTCCAGGTCTAATTCAGGCCCTTTCGTGGATGTTGGCTCCTTTGGGCACCCCCATTATTGGGCTAGAAATGAATGTTGCTGGGGGTGGAATTATGTACTTGGATCGCCTGTCCGTGACTGACTGTGTGACCTTTGGACTCTGCCCCACTGCGGACCACAGGGACTGTGAACATCGTGGACAAAGCTGGGCCTCCACTGCTTTAGGTGTAGATGCCCTGGATGAACCACAGCCTCGCTACAGGATCCAGGGACAGTTTGTCAACCTCTGTGAGCCTCAGTTTTCCATGTGAAATGGGAATAATAATTACACCCAAGTCAAGAGTAATTGGAAATATTAAGTAAGCTGATGCAAGAAAAGGATTTAACAGAGGGCATAGCACCTAAAAGTCCTCATTAAAAACGAGATATTATTAATACTACTATTATTAATTATCAGTAAATCATTCTACCAAGTAGCATGGCTAGGTGAAAATAAAGATGAAGACATGTACAGAAATATTAAAAGAATGTATAGCCTTGAACGCCTTGAGTCAAATCTCCTCTGTGTCTGTCTGTCGATCTATCTATCTATCTATCTATCTATAATCTTTGCATTTATGTAGATAATAAGCCTGAAGTCTAAGGGAACACTGTGAGTTGTGAAACCAGAATCAAAACCTAGAACCCAAAATTTTCATTCTCTTATCCACGGCTGTCACAATGATACTCATAGCTCACAATGCACCTTTAAGGTGATGATGAGGGTTGCTTTCCACATGCCACTTCCTCTCTTCACCCTGAAAGGGGGGTGTGATCATTCCATTCTGCATCCAAGGAACTGGGAGCTTGGGTAAGTAAACTGAAGACTCGAAGGTCATGGTGGTGTGTATCTTCCAAGAGTTGAAGAGGTTGAGTGCACATGACATCTAGAAGAGTGCACGCAATCTCGTGTTCTAGCAAGGGAGGAGAGGATGGAAGCAAAGGAGGGCAGGGACCCTTGAGAGCCTGATCACTGGTACACTCCAAACGTCTAGAGCAGTGCTTGAAGCACAACAGGTGGTCCATAAATATTTACTGGCGAATGATGAATAAACAAATGAATATTAAACATAGTAACTAGCCAATTGAAATGTTCTTTTTAAATTTCAAAAATCATAAAAGGCATTTGCAATACCAGTTTGCTTCTGCTAGCATGTTGTACTAGTTACCGTCTCCTTTTCTTTAAAAATAACTTTTATAGTTTTTAATATTTATAGATGTAACAAAAGTTGGTAAAAATTCAAAAGGTAAGATAAATTACACTCACTCATCCCTCAGAGATAATAATACATTCATTTTTCAATCCAGAAATGTTCTCCTCTCTTGGATTTCTGTGATATTAGCACTCCCATGATTCTGAAATAAAATCCTCCCTGAATTTATATGTTCACCATCATCTCTCTCTGTATTCTTTCCACTGGAAGATTCATTTATGGTCACGATTTCCAGTACATTCTATGTGGGAAGGACTCCTAAGTCTCCAGTTTCAGTCTCATCCTTTCTCCTAAGCTCTGGTTCACCATTTGCAACAGTGTGCTTGACATTTCTGCTTTGATTTCTTTTTTGCTGATTAGAAATGGAACAAATTATCTTCTCCTCTCCTGGTCCATCTGTTTCAATTAAAGACCTTACCATCTTCCTAGGCATCTACTCCATAATCCTCTATCATTAGTGTCTTTTTCTCTCCTTGGCTCAGCACATCCAGGTGCCAGACCCTGGGAATGACACCTTCCATCTCAGCCCCTCTGTTTCTTTCTGAGACTGCTGCAATCCCTCAACTTTACACATTGTTGCCAGATCACCGCCTTGAAGCTCAGCTCCATCCACCTCTCTCCTCTGTCCATGTTTTCACATAGCCTAGAAAATCGACTCTCATTATCTGACCTAAACTAACTTTTGACTAATCTCCTCCAACTTGCCTTCAGACTATGTTACCAATGTTTCTGAACTCATCAAAGTTTTCAAACGTGCCCAACTCTCCTCTGCCTCTGTGTTTTACTCATGCTGTTCCCTCTGCCCAGATGGTTCCTTCTCACTCTCTTTCCTCCTGTAATGCCTGAGCTGGGATAGAAAAGGTGGCTAGAATATGCAAATACTGTCTCCCTGGTGCTTTCCCAAACACCCAGAACAGGAGTTACTCTCTATCCTCTGAGCCCCATAAAACTCCTAATTTTTCATGTGTCTCTTGCCACATCTAAAGATGTATCAACACCATAGATGAATATACTGTGTCCAGCTGACTACCTGTGAGCCCCTTACCATCTGCACCTGGCAAATGTTGTAGAGGAACCAAAGGCCTGCAGCAATACCTGGCACTTGTGGCAAGATACTAATTTCTACTCTTGTCTTCTCTTTTTTCCCTACTTTGCTCCTTCCTCAAGTTGGTCTTTGGCAAGACTTGGTAGTCATTAGCATAATAATGCAACAAAATTATTCCATGAGAAGCAGCACTGATCAGCCTAAGGAATAGTTCAGTACTTCTAGGGAGGGGCAGGAATGTAGAGCTCAAAAGAAAATAGAAATTAAGAGGTTCTATGGAAAATAAGAAGACATCAAGTGAAGTCTGGTGACTGTGATGTCATCAATTTAATTTCTAACGGTATGAGCTGGTGGATGTTTACCCCAAGGATGGGAAAAATCACCTACTGATAGGATATTTGTTCTGTTATGGACTGTAGACTTTGAGCAGCCATCACATACTGACCTTCATGCTAGGAAAGCTAAAACTGAAATTTTCTCTTTTTTTTGAACTGTTTAGAAGTGTTTTTACCTACAAGGTCACAGAAATCCTATGTCTCTTAAATACATAAAAATTTGCTTTTCTCACATAACAAGAAATCCAGAAGTAGGCATACCAGGGCCAGCACAATAACTCTATGGTCCTTTAGGAACTTAAGCTCTTTCTCTTTTTCAGCTCCTCCGTTTGCAGCACACGGCTTTGCCTTCCTAGTGACAGGGGAGCTGTTGTCCCACCAGGCTTCACACCTGTGTTCCAGGCTTAGCGAAGCCTGAGGGTCAAAATCTTTTACTTAAAGCTTTGACTGTTTAGACTATTAGACTTTTACTTATACCATGCTGGCTAGATTCATGTCACATGAGTGACCCAGGGTGAAGAATCAAGTAGTTAGCTATCTAGCCTTTTACAGAGGAAGGCAAGTGAGAATTAGTTACAAATGATTGTTAAATTGTTCTGGCTACTCTACCCTCTGACCCTCCTCTAGCACTACTATGGTCTTTAGATAGAGTAACATGCATCTAGATTTTAGTAAAAACTGGGTTCTGGGACATGTGTGAGTGTGAGTGTGTGTATTCATATATGCTTTAGGGCTAGTGGTTTTGCTTGTGAAACCACTGATTATGCTGTGATAATTGCATTTCTATTAACTTTCTTACACTTTAAAAATTGGCATACTTAATGACTTGGCTTTTTTACATTTAATTTCTATTCATTTTTATAAAAATTATACATATTTAAGGTATACAATGTGATGTTTTGATCTACATAGATATACACAGTGTACAGAATACCACAGTCAAGCTGATTAACATGTCCATCTCTGTGTGAGTGCAGTGACAACACTTAAGATCCACTCTCCTAGCAAATTTCAAGTATACAATATAGTATTATGAACTATGCTGTATATAATTATATCTCTAGAAGTTATCTACCCTACATATCTGAAACTTTGTACCCTTTGACCGATATCCCTGGTAACCACCATTCTACTCTGTTTCTATAAATTTGACTTTTTCACTTTCATATTAGTGATATCCTGTAGTATTTTTCTTTCTGTGTCTGGCTTATTTTACTTAGCATAATGGCTTCCAGATTCATCCATGTTGTTACAAATGGCAGGATTTTCTTCTTTTTAAAGACTAAATAGTATTCCGTTGTATATATATACCACAGTTTCTTTGTCAATTCATCTGTTGACAAATACTGAGGTAGTTTCCCTATCTTCGCTAGTGTGATTAGAGCTACAATGAACTTGGCTTTCATTAATTCAACTCCAGAGAGCCTAAAGGAACCACTGCTGTAACAGCGAGAGGCCGTAGATACTGAAAGCACATTCTATTAATATTATGGAAGCCAAGAACGCTTGTGTGTGAGACTATGAAATATTTTAAACAAATGGAGAAGTGTCATTTAGGCTTTAATTTTTGTAGTCTTTAAGAATGTTGGTCTTTAATATCTTTAGAGTATAACGTAAAGGGGGAGTTGAATTTTGGATTTTAATTGCTCCCCGGGAGTTTGATATTGGGAGACAGTTCAAATTCAAGTTTGAGTCACTCTTACTCTTCTGACACTGTATTTTGAATTGTATTGCTGTTATGTGGACTTGGTGTGTAACTTCTAATGAATTACACTGGGCGTCTTGGCTAGTGAAATGTGAGATGGGATATAGAATAGGGAATGGATCCCAAACCGAGGGTGTTTAACTAATGTACTGTTCTTACCTATTTAGAGTGCCAGGGCAAAGATTAAACTGCCTGCAAGATCCAGGGAGTACACACATGGATGGAGGGGGGCTGTGTTATGGGGAGAGAAACCTCACAAAGGTAGGAGTAGGGCTGCCCTGAGAGAACCCCAGGGAACAGCCTGAGCCCTGGTAGACCACGAGTCTACTTACAAACTAATAGTTTAAGAAAACAGAATCTTGGGAATGTTAGAGGAGACATTTTCCACTCCTCATGTTTTCAAAAAGTGGAGAACATTTCCACTATATTATCCAGGAAGGAAAAGTAGGGAAGAACTCGCCTCCCCTTGCCCACCCCATCTTAAGTGACTGTGGGACCCAGTTTTAGGACTTAGGAATCTGTGGCTTGGTCCCTTCTGAGTTGCCTTTTCATGCATCTGCTTTTGCCCTTCCTTCCCTGCTGAGCCCAGGAGGGCCAGAGTCCAGGCGTGCAGACTGGGGGCTGTCCGGGAGACTGACTTCCTCTTTCCTGCCTATTAGGGCCTACTGGCTGTGGGAGAGTGACCCTGGCTACGACACTATTCTCTGCAGACATTCATGCTTTCTTGAGAAGACCCGAAGGTCGAGATCTGAGAAGTATTGAGAAGCTCAGCTGTGACCATGGGTCCAGTCCATAGTTTCCAAAGCAGCTGTATTTGCCATCAAGCTGATATTTTGACCTTCCTATTGTCTGACTCCTGTGTCTAAGTGTCAGTAGGTTCCAAAGTTGAGGTGGTGTTGGGTGGTGACGGGAAAGATGAGATTAATTATCACCTCTAAATTCCCAAAAAAAAAACATTAGCAAAAGAAACATTCATTGATTCAGTAAAAGTTTCCCCCAGAAGGATCTGACCAGCCACTGTTCCAGGGCAGAGCAGGACTGTGGGGAAGAAGAGAGTTGCAGAAAAGACTGAGGGGACCCTTAGGGAAAGAGAGATGGAATTTCACCAAGGCCCCCAGGGGAGGATCCTGTATGGACTGCTAGGTGACAATGAGAAAAGCAGAGACATGTTTTGGACACAGTCTGGAGTTGACTGTTACCTGTGGGTGTCTAATAGCAACAGTTTCCTCCTTCTGATAATGTACTGGACCATCGCAACTTCCTAAAGGAGATGCAGCTATATGAGACAGTTAAGAAACATCTATCTTACTGAATACATAAATGACAGTGAGGGTTTCTTTCTCATAGACTTAGTAAGAGATCCAGCACACTAAAGGGACACATTGAGGAAAAAAAGGGAAAAAACAAAAGCTGGTCTTTCCAATCTAAAGATTATAGGTGGGATTCACATAAGTACTTAGCAGAAAAAGCAGGGGTAGAAGAAGGTACTATCAATAGGAGATGACTGGAAAAGAAGTCAAAGGAAATATATATATTAATATATATACACACATATAGATAATATTATATAAATATACAAAATTATATATAATGTTCCTCCTCAATAACACATATATACACACATACACATATATAAATACACACATGCACGTGTATGTGTGTATATATGTTATTTGGCTGAACTGGTATCTTCATATTAAATGACACCTTGATATTACAGACTTTTTGCAAATTGTTTCATCATCATTTTAAGCTAAGCCTGAGTACTTACCCTAGAATGACCCTAGATGAAACTGCAAATAAAGGAAAATTCAAAGTATTTCCTTTGTGTTAAATGGAAAATTGTTAGGGTCACAGATGCCAGGTTGAAAGACGAAAAGAGAGAAAAATCTAATCAGGAAATGCGGAAAGCTAAGGTTTTAGCAAATTAACTCACCCAGATGACTCATCCCAGATGTATTAAGTTTTCGCATTTAACAGCCTCTTCATTGAAAATACTAAATACCATCTGTCTCCTGCAGATGAGTTAATGTTAGTCTTAAAGCCTTAAAGTTCACATTTCCTAATTCCTTTGTTTGGAAATAAATAACCTTTATGTTGCAGTGGCATGGTCTTGGGAATGTAATTTCTTTGCCCAATTGGGAGGAATAAATAAAAAATTCCAAAACAGAGCTCTCAGGTTGTGAAATGTTCTGTGGCTCAAAGAAAATTGGTTCTGTGTACAAGCTACTTCGACTGGGTCTGTCTCTGGGATTCCTTTTAGGATTATGTTACCTGCCTCTTTAGCCAAATCTCAACTCTTCATTAAAGTTGAGCCCACATGCAAAGCTGAAATGGGAAATACCTGTCGGGCCCAATCACTATTCTCAGAAAGTGCCTGAGAATAGTCCTTCTTTTATTTCTAGCCCCTTTCCTTAACAACACTTTTTTTTTTTCCCAAGGTAGAAAAATGCTATTTGGTTTGTGCAAGAACACTTGGTCTTGCATATTTTGGGGGTACTTCAGATAGAAATGAAGAAAATAAAGAAGATTCACCAGTAATCTTCTTTATACAAAGAAGAGGGATCATAAAAGATAATAAAAGGGAGAAAAGGCTGGCTGTGCTTTTGGGATCCCAGTGGCAGAACTGTGCAGCATAAACAAAGTGAGGCCCTGAATTTAGTGGGAGAAAGACGGGATCTAATCCCAAGATTGGATTCCAGTTCCAGCCCAGTCTCTAACTCACCAGTGACCACAGGCAAGTGGCCTCGTCCCCTGGGCCCCAGCTTCCCCTTCTTCAAGTGACTGGGTAGGACTAAGATGGTCTGAGGCAGTCTATAGATCACGTTGATGCAGAATGCTTGGGTTGAAACAAAAGAATTAATTTCGCTACGGACACTTGTGCTGCTTGGTGAGCTGAGTTGGCAGCCCCAAGACAAATATTCCGAGATCATTTACTGTTTTATTTTGTCCTAGGATCTCGGCACTTAAATTCTTAGCATTCCAGGCCTCCCCAAATTGGGCCTCAATGTATCTTTCCAATTTCCACTGCCACTTCTTACCCGTGCCTGGGCTTTTCGTTTTCTGCAAATATTTGTTATGTTGCTTCTCCCTTTGTTCATGCAGCTTTCTAGTATCCTCTGCCTCCTCCCTCTGTTGACCAAAATCCTACTTCATCCCCTAACCATGAATGTATGTTTCAGTATGTCCTTCCTGACATCCCCTGCGCATCGCTTCCCGGCAATTTAATGTGATTTATCTTCCTCTAACCCAGCATTTCTTAACCCCAGCATTCTGGACCTGATACTTTTTGGGGGGAGGTGTGGGGAGGTAAGGGGCTGTCCTGTCCACTGTAGGATGTTGAGCATCATTTCTGGCCTCTATCCACTAGATGCCAGTAGTACCTGCCCCTCCCTAAGTAGTGACAATTGGAAATGTCCCAGAGATCACCCAATGTCCCCTGGTGGGGTAAAATCTTGCTTGGTTGAGAATCAACCTGCTGTAACCCTCCATTCTACTCATGGTATGAATGGGTTCAAAGCCAGGCAGAGCTGAATTTAAAACATATTTCTATCACTTCCTACTCTGTGACATTGAGGAAGTTACTTAACCTCTCTGAGCTTTAGTTTCCTATGTACAATGTGAGGATAACATTTTATGACTGTCAGAAGTGGGTAGATTATATGAATTTTAGAAGAGATTTGAAGATGTTTGGGATTGTGTGGTGATCTTTGGAAAGGGATGTCTAGAAGCTAGTTGCAGTGGGCCTAAGGAGCTTCCCAGGGAGGGACTCGGCACTTAGCAACAACTACAACAAAAGACTTATGCAGGGACTACCATGCATCCCTCCAAGCTCTTAGAACATTATACACATCACATAAATTAAAGTAACCAGTAACTAAACAGTACCTGGAGAGTACAGTGAATCTGAGAACATCTCGGTGATTTATATTCAATTGATCATGGACAAGGCCCCCGGTTACCCAGGCCTGGGTTGTTGGGAGAGAGAGGACTATGACTAAATGCTTATAGAACAGTTTAGCTAAGCACTATATTATTTGTCACCCAAGAGTCACTGCTATGGGACCTCTCCCCTACCCCTCACAAAGGGGGTAGAGTTCTCCCCCTCTACCTCACCTAACTTCTTTCTAGTACGTTTTGGCAGCAGGAAGGCTCAGGTGGAGAGGACCGTGAGCAGTGGCCGAGGAGTAGCAGCGCCCAGGAAGAGTGCTGTCGGTGTTGAGATCCTTGGGTGACCTCCAGGGTGCAGCTGGGCAGACAGGTGTGTGCAGACAGACTGTGTGCGGCAGAGGTGGAGCTGCAACACCAGCAGAAACAGCAATACCCAGTGCCTCAGAAGTAGCCCTGCCTCACCTGGGCAGCTCTGGTGGCCTCAGGAGGGAAGCTGCTGCACCTCTTGTGACAGCGGTGAAGTCTCCAGCAGCCTGCAGGTGAAGACCGTGAGAAAGACGCCCTGGGGACTCTCAGAAGGATGCTCGGTGTCTGTCGGCAGCAGAAGGTCCTTCCTGCACTGAAAGGAGCAGCCGTGCTGTGAGACGTGAGTTGTTGCAAGTGTTGTATCCACAGATGTCACATATTTAGCCACCACTTTCGGATGCTAAAAAATTTACAAAACACCTAGTATTGTGGGTTTCTTCCCTTTGCCCTTGAGACAAGTGGGGTGATTCTGGAGCAGGTAACATCACCCCCCATCTTCACTTGTTCATGGGGCCAATCTTGTTTGGGAGGATTGTATTCATCATTTCCATTGGACTAATTAATACCACCCTGGCAATCGGTTTGTCTATTAAGCACATGGCAAAACCACGTATTTAGCAATGCTCATTAAGTTACTCGTGCTAAGCAGTGAGGCAAGTGACATGCTCTGAGTGCCACTTCACACTGAGCTTTGGTTTACATTTCTAACCTTTGATGCAAAGATGACATCAATGGTGACACTATAATCCACGTATGCTCCTTTTCTAAAGAAGTCCCTTTGTGGCCTCTAGCCTTCACTGTGTTGATGACTGGCTTTGGAAAAAGTTAATGACAGCTTAATGTCATTAAAATTAATGGTCAAAATGTCAACCAAATTAATAATTGTTAATGCCCTTAAAAGTTAAGGGTGTAAAAGGCTATGGCAGGCTCAGCCATAGTCTTCTGAGCATTGGCATATGTTTTACCCAAGCAGACCAGTTCAATTTTACCCAAATACAATGATGTGTCATACAGTTGCTATTAGTACAATTGGCCAGCTATTTCTGGCTTTCTGTCTTCTGGGTGCCTGGTGGGATTGCACTTCCTGCTGCCCTCTGACCGGGGTGGTACCATGTGACTAGCATTGAACAATAAGTTGTGAGTACAAGGGATGAGTGTCACATCCATGCTAAAGCATTTCATTGCTGGTACAAAGCCATTCAGAGATCTCTTTCCGTTTGCCATAATGACCAGATAGTGGCTGCTTCCTTGGGCTGGATCCTTTAGCCAGGATGATACAGCACAGATCTACAGCCAAGCCACAAGGGATGTGTAGTGTTAACTCTAAATAAATCTTTATTGTTTTAGGCCACAGATATTTAGAGAGGACAGGATTATCACCACAGCACAATCTCACCCACACTAAATGATGCATGCTAGGACTTACAACCCAGCTACTTCTCTCGTTCCAGTGAAAGCTCCAAGTTCTGTAAAGCATAATTCACAATCTTTTATTTTTACTCTCCCATCTACTTCTAATTTCCACTGACCACACTGTAGTTGCCTAGATATTAGAGAGTCTGGCAGATCTTCTATTCTCAGCTTATAGCCACCCTAAAATATCCACATGTAAAGGAGCATGTGTTCAAAGATGACGGAGACCCTGGAGTACATCCAGACCACTGGTACCAGGAACCTTGCATTACACTTCGATTTTCATAATGATATCTTACTAGGACAACGTGATTTTTATTTACTTCAAGACACTGTCACATAAATTATCTCATTCAATGGGCTGGTAGTGTTAATGTGACTGGTTTGGTTTTCCTTACAAAGGGAGAGGTCACATAGCCAGTTGGTGGTAAAGAGATAGAATCCTTCCAGACCTTTTGCTCACTCAGTGTGGTTCCAAGCCCATGCTATAATGCACGGTGCTGGGCATAGATGCCAGATACTGCCACCCAGGGCCCTAGTGAGAGATCACTGTGGCATAGTATTTGGAGATCACTGGTGATGCACACTCATCGAAAGGCTGACCCTTATCCCCCTTCCTCTAACCAGATAGGTAGTCCGATTTGATCTCTTACAACATTAGTGATCAAAATGACAATGTCCACACTTTTGTCACTAATCTGAAGAGCTCACTTAAGATATTCATAACATCGTACTAGAATTTAGAATTATTCTGGTCCTACATTTTCCAAATACTTGTCCACACGTTGCAAGAGCAATTTCCTCTTTTATTCATTCTTCCTTGCTTCCTCATTCTTTTCCCAGTAACTGCTCACCTCTTTCCTTTCCTTCCTCTTTTCTCTTCTACATACCTGTCACTTTTATTGTGGAATATAAATAGTTTTCTGAACCACAGCATGATTTGGAACATGGGAGTTTGATCCATTTGCCCACTCAGCACAGTGTCCCTTTCACAGAATTCTGACAAATAATTATTTGGCCTTTGTTTAACATGTCCAGTGATCCTTGGTTCCCAAAGGATCTCATTCTACTTGATGGTAATAGCAGTTACATAGTTTTCCAGTTTATAATATTAGCAAGATAGGAAAATGCAAACAGGCTATTCTGTGTAAGACTCTCATCTGCCCAGTAACTTTGGTGTGTTCCTTTCCAGGAGCAAATAGCTCCTGCATCTCCCACTTCCAAGTAATGATTCTCCAATGTTTAGAAACCACAAGGGCTTAGTATCTGAGACCACTCTTTAGGGCTTTAGTATGCATTTTGAGTTTCAATAAACTAACGTGAAGTGGGTCACAAACTCAGTGTGGTATGCAGGAGAGGACAAGTTTTAAAGCCCTAAGAGAGGGAGGGAGGGTTGGCAGCTGCACTCTGAAGTCTCTGCTTCATCTCAGAGATGGCCTGTGACCTCCAGCACTTCCCCCAGATTGAACTGCTCACTGGCCTACAAACACGCTGGCCTCGTTTAGCTCCCGCTGTTCCTTTTGCAGACAGCTTTCTAAAACTTCTATATTATCTATCTAGGCTTCTGCCTTATATTAGAATAATCACTATTCTTGCCCTCACTGTCTACCCAATCTCATAGCAATAGAAAATTCTTATCGACATGAAGGCAAGAACTGCATATGACCTATTTTTAAAAAATCCTCATTCAGCCCCCAGCTCGGTGCCTTGGGTTCAAAATGGGCTGGCAGCACCTGAAAAAAAGGAGTCTGTGCAATTTATGATAGTTCATTCAAAGGTGAGGTCTCTCACCATAGGAATTTCACACAAAAGAAGGAAGTGACTGAAAACCACAGTGCAAGAATGAGCCTGGACAGGTTGTCCTTCCCCAAGCAGAAACGTGGAGGCACAGAGGGCAGGCTGCCCCGGGAGGCAAACGGCTCGCGCAGGAGGAAGCTGCTGGAGGAACTTCCCCGTTGTTCCTATATTGCTGACTCGACAATAGGTTGGTTTAAAAAACAACAACAACAACACAACACTGACATGTCCAGGCCTCCATCTGATCCTTCCCCCAGACAGTCACAGCAGCCTGCAGGCCAGGAGGCCCGTACTGTGCCCTCGGGGAGGCACTCGGGGGCAGGGCCAGCAACAAAATGTCGTTTGGGGACACAGAGGCCCACGCGGAAACAGCTCACCTCTACTCCGGAGTGACGCTGTTTGATGGTTTAAGAGTGACGTTTACTCCTCCTGCTGGCTCTGAAGACAGTGGAGGGGCGTGGGGAACAGCAGGATGGAGAGAAGAGAAAGGAGAGTCAGCATGTTACTGGTCCACAGGGTGTCCTCAGGCTGGGATAGGGGTTGGCGCAGCAGTGAGGACAACCAGGGCAGGTCCCAGGCCTGCCACCACCCCTGCTCATCACTGAGGAAACTCCCCTGACCCACATGCAAAGATCAAGTGGGTAAGAAACTATCAATGTCTCTGTATAATGTAGTTATGCCACCAAAGGTATCTTCTTTTCACAACTGTATGGTTAAATGTCTCTTTGGTAAGGAGAGACGTGCAGGAACATGGGGCCCAGGAAGCCTTACCTGCTGGTGGGAGATAGGGTGAGTATGTGTGCATGCATGCCCACTGTCCCCAACACTTAGGCCCCTCGAAAGCTTCCTCGCCTCTCATCCTCCTTTGCAGAAAGTACTAGACCCATGAATAGCACATTATACTATGTTGCCCTATTATATCACTGTCCGTAATAGCACAATTCACATAGCGGCTTAATCTTTTAGGAGTTCCAGAGAAGTCTGTTTCTCCCTAAATAGTTGTCAATGTCTGGAAGGCTTTCCAGTCTTTTCCGGATCTTTTGTGCCTGTTCATGCTTGGCATAGTTCTGGGCATATGGGGACGACACGGCAGATGTTTGCGAATGGGCTCATTAAACAACCTATTACCTGATATTGATAGAATTCTATAATTTTGGCTATGCTATGACATTAAAATAAATCCTAAGGGCTTATAGC
Source organism: Varecia variegata (assembly GCA_028533085.1). Taxonomy (NCBI): domain Eukaryota; kingdom Metazoa; phylum Chordata; class Mammalia; order Primates; family Lemuridae; genus Varecia; species Varecia variegata. The sequence continues at coordinate 15,645,134 of CM052439.1, forward strand.
CAAGTTGGGAGAGATCATAGACAGCAGTGCATTCTTCATGCCATTCCGTATGTGCCCGTAAACGGACACCGGGGCTGGCTGGGAAGCAGACGCACACGTGACTGGCTCAGTGGACCGCCCGGTGATTTCTCTCTGAAGCACTCAAACCGTTCGCCTGGCCCCTAAGTGGGTGGCATATGTTTAATGTAAGCACAATATTAACCAGAACTAACATTTATTGAGCACTTACTATGTGGCACACGTGCCCCAAGCTCTTTCCATGTTTTAACTCATTTAATCCTCACAGTGAACCCTGCCAGGATCCCTGTGTTGGAGGTAAGAAGGGCTGGGAGTGAGCAGCTGGCTGCTTCTGAGTGGCGGGTCTGTCTTTGATCCCAGAGAGCCTAGGTGCTGACCCTGTGCTTTTAATCCCTGAGCTATACAAGGAAAATGCATTCCCTTGTGTGTATGCATTGTCTCTTGATCTGTTTTGAATAGATAGGAAAAATTGTTTTATCTTGTTGCAAAGTGGTGGAGGGGAGGTTCTTACATTTTGCTGTCTGCACCGGCCTGTCAGACAACCCTAGGGCTAACGTTGGCCATTGGCTTGGCTCCTAGAGCTATTGTGTGGCAGCTTGAATCTATGCATGCAGACAGTGTGCTCAGAAAGGCATATACTACTGATTAAAGATGAAATGAAGCTAATGGACTGCTCTTGGGAAAAGATTAAATGTGCTCACAATGGAAAGCATAGACATGACCGTAATTAATGAAGTAATAGTCACTTTCGAGCTTAAATAAGACCTAGTTCTTTGATTACAAGTGCTACCATTTGAAAAGAGCTGGCAGGACCCTGTGGCCTGTGGTGGATATCAGGAAAACTGTTTCATCTCGGTGGGGCAGTTACGCTTGATCAATTTATCTGTCGTTTCCAAAGAACTTCTGAGGTTTTTTTTCCTTCCTGTCTTTGTGCTTTCAATTGGTTTTAATCAGAGGCAAGGTGCTGACTCAGCTTCTAGTTTGAATTTATTCAGCTGGTGCAAAGATTCCGTGACAGGGGTTGCATTTACATTTTTATCACTGTCTCTTAAACCTGAATAATTTATCATGCTCTTTCGAGCCCGCCCTACCCCCAATCATTTTACAGAGCCGGAGGGAATTTCTTGCTTTTATAATCAAAGTTATTTTGGATGTGCCTGCCTTTTCTCATGGACTTCTGACACCCTCTCCTTTTCACCAGGGTGAAGTTCAGGGGAAAAGATTTTTTTCTTCCTACCGATTAATTCAGCTTAGTTAGATTTGTCAGAGATTTCTCTGTATGAACTCCTTGTCAAAGCATGTGGATTCTATAACAAATTAACTGGTTTTTAAAACTTTCTGGTTGGGAATCTTATGTGTTCCATGGGGTTCTTTCCTGGACAATTGCACCGTTCAAATGTGAGAATAATAGTCCTGATATAACTGACAAATTATGGTTATGAAAAGAAATGCTTCCCACCGTGCAACAATTAAGATATTACTGCTTATGTATGCACATACACACTCAGGCATACACTGTTGTATCAGGCCGGAATGAAATTATTCCAACCCTTTGTCAGTTAAGAAAAAACAGGAATAAACAAGTGCATGTCCTTGTACACACGATTTAAGCCAAGGCATTTTAGTGTATGATATTAGAAATACATGAATGTTTCCTCAAACTGAAAAAAAAAACCCTACTTAATTTATTATTTTACAAAAAGATTCACCTTGGAGTCCGTTAAAGAGCAAGCTCCTTTTGTGTATTTGGAATGGATTTTGAATTACCAAAAACCTTAAGAATTATTCAGTCTCTTTCAGGGACCTGCTTTAGAGTTAGGGTGCATTGGGATTTATGACTCCAAAAGTGGTGTTAAAATATCCAACCACATGTTAGCTGGTGTGTTTCCTTCCACACCCCAGGCCACAGCTTCCTCAGAGGCTCTGAAGCATGAGGTGCACTGGGCTGTAGAGAATCTAACTTCCCAGTTCCAACAGGTTTCCAGATGGGAAATTATAATCCTGTCTTGCAGAGATTAATAAATAAACAACAACGATGTCACGGTTAATTTTATGTGTCGAGTTGGCTAGACTATGGTGCCTAGGTGTTTGGTCCAGCACCAGTCTAATGTGGCTGTGAAGGTATTTGTGGGTGTGATTAACACTTAAATCAGTAGACTTTGGTAAAGCACATTACTGTCCTCAAATAATGCAGGCAATGTGGACAGGCCTCATCCAATCAGCTGAAGGCCTTAAGAACAAAGACTAAGGTTTCTGGAAGAAGGAAGAATTTCACCCCAACCCTGCACTGTGGAAGCTCTGCCTGAGTCTCCTGGCTGCCAGCCCTGTGGACAGCAGACTCGAGATGGCAATATCGGCTCTTACCTGAATCTCCAGCCTGCTCGCTCACGCTACGGATTTCAGACTTGTCAACTCTCACAATTGCATGAGCAATTTCTTAAAATCTATCTCTCCCTCCCTCCCCTCACCCTCCTTTTGGTTCTGTTTCTCTGGAGAATTGTGACTAATGCAAATGGCACTCAGTCTTCCTGCTCAGCCACCCCCAGAAGTGCCACCCCTTGGGCCAGCAAGGGGTTGGTCTCACCCCCAACACACTCTGTCACTCCTTTTAATGAACATTTCTAGTGCACTTTTCTGCTGTCAGATACAACTTGCAATTTGTACCTGCAAGTTGATTTTCAGTGGCAACTTGTGAGATTTTGGTCATTTCCTGGGACAAATCTCCACTCCTGACACCCTTGGGCTCAGCTCCTGCCTCCCCGTCACTTTCCCAAGGCTGCATTAAGTTTCCCCTTCGCTGTTGCCTGAATACCCTCTACATACATGTCTTTATCACTGTGGTTAGCATGTTGTATTATAATTTTTATGCATATTTTATTCTCTCATTAATCTGAGCTCTTTAAAGCTGGGATTAGATTTTATGTTTGTGTCCTTGGTGGATAGCCTCTAACTGCCTAGAGTAGGTGTGTATATATTGTGTTAGACAAAGGAGTTTCCCATTAATGGTTCCATGTCATCTCTAGAAAATTCTCCCTGAACCCCTAGGATGGGTTGAAAAGAGCACAGACATTTGAGTCAGACAGATATGCCCTTGTTCTAGTTCCTTCACTTTCTAGCCTTGGGCAAGTCTTTTAAACTCTTTGGCATTTTTTTCCTAATCTCTAAAATGGAAATGACGAATTATACCTGCTTTATTGGATTATCATGAGGATTAAATGATATAAGTGATCTGATATTTCAGTAAATGAGAGGTGATAGGGTATAATAACCCAGTAAATGAGAGGTATCACCCCCTCCCTGCCCCCCATATTACTAAGCATTTGTTCCAATGCACTGACTCTAAGTTACCTGAAGTTGAATCTTCAGGACAACCCAGTGGTCTCTGGCTGTGCCCTCAGTTCCTGCACCTTCCTGTCCTTGCTAAGAGGAGGGCACAGGCACACTGGGCCCCACTCAGCTGCGGTTCAGGATAATCTCTCGCTCCAGCTAAAGAAGCTTCTCTGTGGTTTCTCGCCCAGGAGAATCAGCTCAGTGCAGGCAGGACCTCATTTTAGAGGCAGAGAAATTATTTTGTTCAATTATTTTGTTTGCTCTCAGAGAACCTCTATATCAGTGATTCTTAGTGGGGCCTGAGGGTGATTTTGTCTCCTCAGGGGTCATTTGGCAATGTCAGGAGATACTTTTGATGCCACAACTGGGGTGGGTGAAAAGCTATTGGCATCTAGTGTGTAGAAGCCAGAGATATTGCTCAACATCCTACAAGGTACAGGATATCCCTAGACAACAAAGAATTGTCTGGTCCAAAATGCTAATAGTGCAGGGGTTGAGAAACCCTACTCTGCCTAATAGAAAGTGGACACTGCCATCTTTAATTCATAAGAAAAGGCAAAACAAGTCACAACTATAAGTCAGAAGAAGGTTGTTTAGTAAATTTCTTCATCTGCCTTTCTATTTCATTTCCAGACGAGGCCACTACCTATTTATTCTCACTCTACACTAATATTATTATCTTAAAGTATACGGCAACTTAATATAAATACAGGTTTCAGATGGGGGCTGGGCAAAGGCAGGAATTTATTAGCATTGGGTGGCCATATTGTGTTAAAAAATAAGTGAGATGCATCAACACGCTCGTCATACCTGTCAGCTTCATTCGTGGATGGAGGCATTTAGCAGCACAGCTTGTGGTTAAAAGCGCCATCTCTCTGCTCAGACTAAGCTGACTGTGCCACAGACAAGCTGTGTGATGTCGCACAAGTTACCTAACCTTTCTGTGCTTTGGTTTCCTCCCTGTATAATGGGAATAGCATCCACCTCGTAGAGTTGTTGTAAAGATAAGTGATATAAAACAAGGAAGCAGCTGTCTTTCACAATTCTGGCTCTGCAGCTTTCTAGTTACGTGACCCTGGGCAAGTAATTTAATCCTCTTAGGCCTCAACTGCTTCATCTATAAGATGGAAATACTAATGTTATCTATTTCAGGACTGTTGTAAGCATTAAATAATAGATGGAAAGTGTTTTTGTACCTAGCGAACCCTCCACAAACCGTACTCATTTTCATTCCTTGAACAGCTGCTGTATGGAATCAGAAGAAGATTAAGTGTGCTGTTTGTCACCGGGTGAAAGGTATGGCTTGGTCAGGGAGGACTCAGAGAGCGTCTATGGATGTCATCGCTGGACGGCCGTCACTCCTGCTGGGTCCAACGCAGTGAGGAAGAGTCATCTGTAGGAGGGAGATGTAGTCAGGTAAGAGCAACTTCAGCATAGTACTGTCGTAAAGGGCTGAGGAAAAATGTAGGCTGTGGAGAAAATAATTTCTTGTCCCCATCCTGTCACCAGCAATGCATTCATATCCCCTTACTCTAATGACACTCCAAAGGTCCAGAGTGGGAGATTTGCTTCGTAACAGAGTCAACACGGTAGTGTTTGGCAAAAAAACTTTTTCAATCAGCAAAAATCTCTTGTCAGTTAAACCTCTGGAGCCATGATGCTATCGCTGAACGAGGCTGAGTAATGTTTCCCCTGGGCTTCTGGACAAGACCAGGGCTGCGGCGTGGGGCGGTCATGTGAACACGCCTAATTGGTTGGGGTGCAGATCTGCGAGCACTCAATCTATCCTTGGGTTTAGGCTTGCCCAGGGCAATTATGAGCAAATTAAAGGATAATTCTGTAGGCAAATGACATCAGGAGTGCACAGCACTTGTCTGGTAACTATTGACTAATAACACCTACTCTGTATCAAGGCATAAGATATTAAAGAAGGGATGAGCTCTAGAATTTTTATTTTTATTAAGGGATTATTATTAATGCTCATCATAAATCAGATTGTCATGCCTTTCTTTATGTTTGAGACAGGGACAAGCTGTGGGCTTGTGAAAACCAGCAAGTGTCCAAAGGACTCAAGAGAACAAGAGGTACTAGAAACAGGTCTCAGGGCAGAGCCCAGTTACACCCTCCACGTCTCACACAAAAATCCAGTTTACTTCGTTTGGACCTACCAAACCAAACAAAATAAACAAACAAAAAGAGACTATAAAATGACCAGACCGATTTGAAAAAGACCCAAATGAAAAATAAGGCCGGGCGCCATGGCTCATGCCTGTAATCCTAGCACTTTGGGAGGCTGAGGTGGGAGAGTCGCCTAAGCCCAGAAGTCTGAGGTTGCTGTGAGCTACGATGATGCCACTGCACTCTACCCAGGGCGACAGAGCAAGACTCTGTCTCAAAAAAATAAAAATAAAAAAAAAAAGTCAGCCAGAGGGAAGACACATTAGCTCAAACTGTTGGAAAATTAAACTGTCAGAAGACTTCTCACAGCAACAATGGAAAGCAGTACTCGGTACATTAACATCTTTAAAGAGCTAAAAGAAAGGAAAAAAATGATCAACCTTAAATCCCCAGCAACACTATCTTGCAAGAACTAGGGTGCAATAAAAGCATTTTTATACAAACAGAAACAGAATTTACCACAATAGAACTTCACTAAAAAACTTATAAATGGATGTACTGCGGGAAGCAGAAAAGTGTTTCCCAGAAGGAATATCTTAAAAGCAAAAAGGAATAATGAGAAGAGAAATTGGCAGACACAAAGAGGGATTTAAGCGGTTGATTGACAACCATTCCTGCCCACTAGAAACATCTGGGTAAGATGCTGATTTATATGGCCTGGGTAGATTTCAAATATTAATATTTTTTAAAAGCTTTCCAGATAAGTGTAATGTGAATTTAGGATGAAAATCATTGTTATTAATGAACATTGTCCAAATAAAATGATATTTATAACATATATATATATAAAATGGTGATAACTACTGATTTGTGGGGTTTAAAAAGGGCATATCTAAGATAGTCAACATCAAGCATGGAAGTCAGGAGGAGGGTATTGTAGTTAAAAGGTTCAA
>CM052439.1:15652052-15691863 GCA_028533085.1 Varecia variegata
AAAAGTTAATGACATTTTTTTGTATGAAATGCCTTTAGGAAGTATACATACTCTGTAGTTTGCTATAGTCCCCACCACTCTCTAACGCCACACCCGACTCTCCTTGCCCCGTCTGTAACCCCTCTGGCCCCTACAGCAGGGTTTCTCAACCCAGTACTGACAGGCCTTTGTAGGGGGGCTTGTCCTGTGCACCGTAATGTGTTTAGCAGCATGCTGGTTTCTGCCCACAAGACGCCAGTAGCACCTGCACTTACTACTACATGGCTGCATGGCTAGAAGTTTTCTGAGAACCAGAGAGGTAAAGCGATTTACTCAAAGTCTCCTAGCCAGTTAGTGTCAGTACGAAGAATAGTTTTGTGATTTCATATTCGTACCATGGTGCTCTTTCTTCCATAGTCTGGATAGTAAGTGCCAAATTACCTATTTTTCCATTTTAGAAAGAATTCTCTGACTCTCACAAGCAGCAGTTATAAGAGGTAGGTTACTTGCCACTTTCAATATACAGTTGCAGTAAAATGGTCAGCTGACCCCATTTCTGAGCTCAGTTTCCTCACCTATTAAATGGGAGAAATAGTGGTCCCTGACAGCAAGCCTGTCTGCACTAGCATGGCCAGAGGCTGGCTAGGGCTGGCACTGTCTGAGAGGTTGGTATCCATGACATGCTGGTTGTTAAATACTTTGCACATCACCCTACCTATCTTGTTGAGTTGTTGTGGTGATTAAGATGGTCCAAATGTGCTTGTCCATTATAAACTCTCAACAGCTGTGAGCTATTATTTTTAATCACCCAAAGTCATAATCAGGTAAAAGAAGGCAACTCCACCTGCCACTGTGACCTTATATAGTACCCATCCCCCACCTTGCCATCCCAGCTCCAGTGGCACATTCCTTTTTCTCTACTTTGGCAATTTAGGCTCATTCTTGCCTCAGGGCCTTTGCACTTCCTGTACCTTCTGCCTACAGTATTCTTATCCCAGATCTTATTTTTCTCCTCATTATGCAGATTTTGGTCCAAATGTCATCTTCAGGGAGTCCTTTCCTGACTTTCATCTATAAAAGTGTACCTACCCACCCAGTCCTGCATACCTTTGTGCTATCTGGACTAATACTGATTTTTGTTTTGTTTTGTTTGTTTTACAATATTATTATGCATCTTCCCTTTTCTCCACAAAAGAGGAATTTTATCTTGCACTATAGCTCTAGCATCCTGCTGTGTCATGGTTGTAGCAGACAGCCTTGCATACAGCTTAAGTGCTCAATAAATACTTGTGGAAGGAATAAATTAAGCAGAAACCCTGGCTCTGATTCCAAGTCCAGTGCTATTTTAAACCTGTTAGATATAAGACTATCTAGAGGATGAATAAGATTCATTGACTGAATGTTTGATAGATTGATTCATTCATTCATTCCTCAATTTGTTCATTCATTTATTCATTCATTCATTTATTCATTCATTCATTTAGCAAACATGTACTGGATACCTTATTGGGAATCTGCCTACTCTGTACAGAGAAGCTTAATGAGTAAATTTCAGTTTCTATTTTTATTCTTCATTATCAGATGCAAGCAAGTAGGGAAAATAGTCCCCTAGCTATAAAGAACACAAACATGATTTTTCATGTTAGCATTTCCCTAAAGTCCCTAGAGCCCACTTCTGTTGAAAAGCTCATACAGAGTCTCTACTGTGTGCCAGGTGCCATCTAGGCACTGCAGACTTGGGATGGATCCGATCTGGTTCCTAGACCCAAGTTGGTTTTGCATCTCACAGTCTTTTCTGTTCTGTGCTTATTGCTTCACTCCATTGCTCATTACCTCTTGCCTGTACTGTCGCAGAACTTTCTACTGGAAAGCACACGGATTTGCCTCTTGTTGGTCAAAACAGTCCAACAGCTGGCAGTCTTCTGGGATGTACCCTGCTGTGTTCTTTTCCATGTAACTACCACCAACTCATTCTAATTCTTAGGATTACCCTCTTTCTCAAGACCATCTGTGAACCAGCACACAGTCTGCTCAACTCTTCTTTGCATTTTAAAAAGCATATAGACACTGCTCATTGTAAAGACTTTAAATGCAAATATTGTGAGTACATGGACAGGAATAATGTAAGTAATGAACATAGGGAATCTTTTGGGTGTCTGTGGATCCTGACTCACTTTCTTAGGTGGTGCTTTTAAGGTCCTTTGTGTGGAAATCAATCTGGTTGGCTTTCTCTACTGGGTGCTACACAGAGGAGTTTTAATTTTAAGTTGGCAGATGGCTGTTTCTGTAGGATTCTTAGCCATTCTTAGAGTTTGCATTCCAACCAACCCCCCATATAAGTAAGTGCTCCTGGAGCTGTGCTCTGACTTTACTTAAAGAGGAAGGGCCTATCCCTCTTTTACCCCCAGACACTTTTCCCCTATAGTTTGGGCTGCTGTTCAGTGACTTTACAGATGATCCCAACATCATGTCAGCGCTAAGTCCTGAAAGTGTACCTCACCTCTCTGGATCTCTCCGTCAGCCCTCTGCCTGCTCAGGTGACTCAAATTCCGGAGGATAATTTTAACCGAGGTTTAAATGAATGTGTGTGGAAAGGGAGAGCTCAGTGGAGCAGCCAGACTTCGCGCATGAAGGAAACATTACCCAGCAAGGGCTCTAAACACCAGAATGGCGAGGCGCCTGGGTGGAAATGCAACTTCAGAGCAAGCTCATTGTAGGGACTCTATTTGCCATCTAAAGGGATAACCACCTTCCCTTTACAGGAGATTTCAGAGCCAGTTCTCGTTGCTTCACCACTGCGGCCCGCACGATTCACAAAGTTTAGCGAGTAAATCACAGATGCACGGCGTTCAGCGTGCTTGGAAACACAAGTGCTGGAGAAACGTGGCTGCTCATCCGTGGTCATCCCAGTGTCATCGTATCACTTTAACATCCCCAAACCTTGATGCTGTTCCAGTCTGGTCTTTTTTAAAGAGGAAATTGGTGGGGGCTCAATGAAATTACTGAAAGTCCTTATTTTCCTGAGACTGTAAAGGGGACACATGGTTGTCATAACTCAGGTCTTCTGCATTTGTTCTCGCCTGCTCATGTACAGCCTCCAGCACCCCAGGCATTTCGTGGGCTTCTCACTGGAATTCATTCATCTGTCCAGCTACCTGTTAACACCAAGTATTGATAGCTTCTGTCACAGTTTCCTCTCTCCCACTCAGGTTGCCCTGATCAGTGTCTTCAATTTCCAAAGTCACTCAAGGGAATCTTAATCCTACCATTACTAAGTTTAACTTCCATTTTAACATCAACATTTGTGCCAAGGGCACCATCACCTTAAGTTGTTGGTTAAGGGTTGTGCAATGGCCTGGGCCAGGGTAGGGCAATGACACACTCCCCAGTGCTCTGTCACATTTTCCATATAAATGGTACTTACAGATCCCTTTATGACGGCAGCTTCTTCAGAGACTTTGCCTCTAACCCTACTAGCATGGTCCATGAGGCCAGGTAGGGTCATCTCTTCTTCTTCCTCAGCATCCAATGTTTGAATATACATCTCTCTTCCCCTTTCAAACAGAAACAAACACCCCCATGCATCTCGCCTCCAGACACATCCACACGTCTGAATTTCATTCAAGCATGGCCAGGGCCACCTGGACTATGCAAGGAAAAGGAACAAAGTCTCTACCTTTGTGGGATGACAGACCAGAACTGATAAGCGTCATCACCATCTGTCCAGGTGGGATTGACTTTGTCTATTCCCTCCCCCTACCTTCGAGCTATGGTCTTTTGCTCTTCAGTCCCTGGCCTGAAATCTTGGTGTTCTGAGACTTTAAATTATTCACAGCCCAAGCCCATGAGGATTTAAGCGTAGGTATTATGTGATTTGGACCTCACAGTGCAGACTGGACAGGCAGGGGTCTCCCACCCTCTCTCCCTGGGACGTGGCTCTGTTCTGTTGTTAGTCTCTCCCTCAGCATTGAGGCAACTAATGAGGCCAAACAAGAGCTGGTCAAAGAAGAGGGGGACGTGCAGGACTCTCAGAAGACACTTTCCATGAGCATGGCATCCACGTGTGCGTGGTGGTCCCCTGTGTACACACAGTTCTTTGTTAAAACTCTCCCCACCCTTTAGAGCCAATCAAATGATATCTTTCCCATGTGGCCTCCCTCCCGTCTCCTCTCACATTCATCCTGACACTGTGGATTTGCATCCTTTCTCCGTGATGCTTTCACAGCTCTTCATGACCTAGTGAAGTCCGTCGAGGCACCTCGTACCGTGCATGTGTTGCCTCCAGGAGGATGCGCGTTCCTGGAGAGTGAGCAGAGAATCCTGCGACCACCGGCCTCCTGCCCAGCCCGGTGCCTTACTCCTGGTGGACGCCCCAAAGTGCTGCTCTTCAGCGCCATTTCACACTTCCGTTAGCCAAGGCGATTCACTGAGGCCAATGCGATAACTTATTCTTATAGGAGTCAGTCTCTCACCTTGTTTTCATTAAACCTTACTGCACTCCAATTCATAAATATTGAAAAACAAAAAAAGAATCAACCATTGTTTTTCAAAGAAAACGAAGTTCTTTTCATTAACATTCTAAATGATTACTCACTTTTTCTTTTTATCACAAAAATCTATTTTGAAGGAATGACCCCCATTCCTTTCCATAAAAATCAGGATTTTAACTATAGTCAGGAGCCTGAAAAGATCCCGATTTGCGCTTTTCCTAGGTCCCTTGTTGTGCCCACAATTATGATTTTCAAAAGTATGAAGACTTCGGGGTTCTTTGTGATGCAGTAACTGGCAGTGACATGGTGAGGGCTCGTGAAATGCGATATTATAATATTAATTACTCGGTTGTGTGGTGTCCTTAGTGAAGCACACAGCATGGGCTGTGTCTCGCTCAAACTGGGGCTGAGAATATGGACCATGTTTAAACATTTCTTTTTATTTATATATGTATTTCTTCACTTATTATTCACCAGTCCTAAAAATGACTTATGGAAAGAGGTATAATTTGGGTTTAGTTTTTGAGGTAAAGACCTATAAATTTATTTGAGCCACAGATTCAAAATCAAAAGTAATAATCTCATGGTGACTGCCCTGAGCAGACCGTCTCTGGAGTGACAAATTCTCGGCTGGGTGCAGCACCTTAGAAGGGTGGACAGAGATGGAACATAGAGGAGAATGAATAGGACAATGCAGGCTTAGAACCTTTATTACATGAGAAAATCCTGAAGGGCCCGAGGCTCTCATATCAGCCTTGAGACGTGAAGAATGAGGGTGTGTCTGAGAAAGGCTCACCCTCAGAAATGCCTATCAGGAGAGCTTTCACGTGGAACAGGCTGCACCGCTGTCTAAAGCTGAACCAGACTCACAAAAGCCACAGTGAGGCAAATTCTCATGCAATAAAAGGAACAATGTCTAAACAAAGATTTTGAACAGAGCCAGGTATTTTGTGAGGCAGCTGCTCCCCTTCACCAGCAAAGCTCAGATAGAGGTTCTGTGGCCACCTGCAGGGATGGGCAGAGTTTGTGTCTGGTCCTCCAGGACCTGGGTCAGGGAGGAGGCCTGGGGCTAAGCCAGCTCGAGTGGCACCTGCTGCTGGGACAGCAGCCCTAAGAGGTCCTATGCCAATAAAAGGGATGGGGGCAGTAAAACGAGAAGTGACGCAGAAGGACCAGGAGCCAGGTATTTCAGGAACGGATCACCAAGCAGGAAGGGCAGAGCAGACAGGAAGCAGGATGACTGTGGGAGGGGTAGCTGGAGTGGGTGGGATCTGATCGCATGAACTCAGTCCATCTGCAGGGGCGTCGTGTTAGCACCTACGTTGACTTGTTTCACTGAGTCAAGTGTGTATTTTTTAAATTGGAGATCTATACCTGACAGCATTCTTGCTCTAGTAGTAGGTTAGATTTCTAACTCTAATATTTTATAAACCATCAGGTCAACATCCTCTTTGTGACTGTTCTACACGTGAATTTCATTGTTATTAACAGAGACACTATGAATAAACCTATGGCATCATCCGTACCCTTCAGCTTCTGTATCTTCTCAAAAAATGAGCCCTAGGTTAGGGAGATGAATTCCTGATTCATCATGTATTTGACACTCCCAACTAAGGCAAATTGGCCAACTGCCCTGGTCTTCAGATCTTTTATCTGCAAAAAGAAGGCCTTGCAAGAAGAGAGAAGCTCTAACTCCAACTCTAAAGCACCAGGGAGAAACAGTAATTTGTCAATTCTCCTTTGCCATTTGCATATATTTTCCCTTACCCTGGGAATCATATTCCATGACACATATTCACTAATATTTTTTTCTTGGCTTCTAAGTGTATTCCCCTGGTTCTCAATTGATGTTGCAAGTTGATGAATCATTTAAAACACAACTGAAATACTTCTCCAGAAGTACTGACTTTAAATGTCACGGGACTCTGGAAGGTGGAAGTCTGACAAAGCACAAAGGAGAGTGTAGGAAAATGGAGAGAACTTCAAAAATGTCTCTGCATGGAATACGGCTTCGAAGCCCAGCTTCAAAGTGCACTAGAGGATGAGAACAATGCTTAACTCAAAATGACAACCTTAGTATGGATTCTCTCAAGCAGAGTCTGAGATGAGACAGATGTGCGTGTGAGTGGTTTATTCAGGAATGTGATGCTGGCTGCAGGAGGGAGGGACAGGGAAAGTGAACTGGGAAGGAGGGAAAGTTGATTCAATGATGCATCACTGAGTAGGTCACCAATAGGGGCAGCTAGTTGCTTGGCCTGTGGGACTATCTCAGAAGCTTCATGAAACACACTTTAGAACTGTTCCCCTAGGGGGACAAAAATACATCTACCCATTAGTTTCCATTTCCCATTGGTCAAGGGTTACACCATAAGTGTTGATCCTCTAGCTCTTTGGGGTCATGCATGACAAGTGGTGAGGGGTTGCCACCGGTCCACGCTGTGACTTCAGGGAGCTTCACGGTATGGAGAAAGGAGGGGCAGATCTCTCGGGTGATTTGTGGCTGAGGCTTGATAAAGTCTTCCGAGAACTGATCACCATAGCCACAGGGGAATAATAGGTGAAACAGGATTCATAGCGAGACATAAGAGTTATTAAATATACATGTGTAGCCCATGTTTCTCTAGATTTCACCCTTCAAGGTATGCAAATATGGTTTCCCCAAATTCACTGCCTCTCACTGCCACTCCAAAACTGGAACTTCAGCTGACAATCTCACATGTACTCTTGCACAAGTCATATCCACAGGACACTCCCACTGCTCCTGGGGACTGCAGGTCCCTCTGGGCACGGTCACCTCTGCTGGCACCACTTCTGCCCCTGCGAAGAATTACCAGCTCTGCCCCTAGACACCATGCTGCACTTCAAATCCTTTTTCCTCTGCAACTTCAGGGCTTGGTTATTTGGCCACACTTATTCTCAGCTCATCCATTTTAACAAGTCCTTTCTCAAGAGACTTTTCAGTGTCTCCTGGAAATAGCATCTTGGAGGTAAGGGCTCTAGGTAGCCCGTTGGTGAGCACAGCTCACTTTAATGTTGGGATTAAACCTACACAAATATTAGCTTGACCCCCTGCTGTAAACATGAAACAAATGTTTATGAGCTCTATTAAGGGGAGGGGTCTAAAACAGTTGGAGCTAGGAGGGAGAGGAAAGAAAGAGAGAGGATCTTGATATTCAGCTAGAAGGCGGAAGGAGTGAACATGCTAAGTCTACGATATCTCTCCTGTACTAATAACTATGACTCTCCTTGTCACTAGATGAATGAAAAGTGATTAGTTGTCTTGAGGGAAAAAATGGCATTCCCGGACTGGACTAGATTCTGTAAGTCACCCGGTCCCTGCCTCTAACTAAGCCATTGTGCTTGAGTTTCTAACATTTTCCAGAGAAGGCGTTTCAGTGACTTTCATTATTTATCTGATGCTTTTAAACTCTGCTCACTATCTACAATTCCTTGCAAATGATTACTCTAAAGCCCATGTGTTGTATCCTAAGCCCATTTCCTAGTCAAAACCCAATGGAAATAGAGAACAGCTGCTATATGCTATGAACCCTGTGGACTTTATAAATATGCTTTGACTGATTAACTAGGTGGTTACTATTCCCCGCATCTCAATTTCTCGTATTTTGGAAAGCTAGGGATCAGTTGCTACGAAGTCATTCCTTCCCAAGTATAGCTAATCCCAAATCTAATGGAAAATATAAGGAAAAATCATTTAACCTGAAAAGGCTTCTCCTCTGGGTCTCCTCCAGTTCCTCATTCAGGGTGTCCTAAGGGTAGTGAGGTCTTAATGTGGCCTCTTTCGAAAAAAACCCAAACACTTTGGAGGGTTGAGTTAGCTCATCTCGCCATACTCCTTGCTGGAGGATGTAAGTGAGATGGAGACAGGGACAGAGGCAGGGAGCCGTGAGGAGGCATCCTCGAGGGCAGGAAGAAACTGTCACAAAATGGGTGAGAGGATGCAGAATATCAGAGGATTCTAGAAAGTTCCTAAGTCAGCTCTTTTCCTGTTCCTTTGTAAAAACATGGACTCCAGCTCAGCTGATCCTGCGTGTTGAGTTTGTAGACACTGATAGACAGAAAGGGACCTTTTGAGGTCATTTTATTTGGTTTGATATCTCCATATAGAACTATCCTTATATAGATTACATAAAATATAGGAGAGAGGAGGTAGAAATGGAAAGGCTAGAGATGGAAATCTATATAATAATAATAATAATAAATAGCTGACACTTACTGAGCACTTACTCCAGGATGGGCTCTTGCTTACTTGCACCTCTCCTAATCCTATTGTGTAAGTCTGGACCCTTTCAACTGCAAGTGCTAGAACCTATTCAGCTAGCTTAAACATTTTCCTTGGCATTGACTCCAGCTATACCTGGATTTCCAGGTATGTGTGAGTCATATGATGCCAGTTGGACTTGGCCTTACTCTCCTTCCCTAGACTCGGCTTTCCCGGGGTTACCTCTCTTCTCAGATGGGCTCTCTCTTGGTGGCGAGTCAGATACCAGTAGTTCTGGGCTTATGTCCTATCCCCATGGAAAAAGGATTATTCCTTGTATGGGTCTGACAAATGTCCAGAACAGAGTCTCATTAGCTATGATTGGGTCCTGAGTCCACCCCTGAGTCAATTGATGGCTGTAGGTGTGTGACATTCAATCAGCCAGGCCCAAGTCTTATGCCAATCCCTGGAGCTAGGGTTGGCGGGGGGTGTGGAGGGAGCCTCACTCAAGCCACAAGGTCTGAGTGAGACGGCTGCTTCCCAAAGCACATTCAGTTTACAGGAGAAGCAGGAAAGGATACTGGGTATTTCTTTTCTTTTTTTTTTTTTTTTTGAGACAGAGTCTTACTCTATTGCCCAGGCTAGAGTGTTGTGGCATCAGCCTAGCTCACAGCAACCTCAAATTCCTGGGCTCAAACGGTCCTTCTGCTTCAGGCTCCCAAGTAGCTAGGACTACAGGCATGCACCACCATGCCCAGATAATTTTTTTCTATATATTTTTAGTTGCTCAGCTACTTTCTTTCTATTTTTAGTAGAGACGGGGTCTTGCCCTTGCTCAGGCTGATCTCGAACTCTTGAGGATACTGGGTATTATTTAATGCACCTAAGGCTGGAGACCAAGTTTCCTAGCATCCGTTTCCTATATGGTACCAGTTTAGAGTTAGCCAAAAGAGAAATTTGTGGGAAATTTGTAAGATGGGAGCTCAGCAGAAGCCACTTCTTTCTATAGGCTGCCATGGCCAGGCACGGTCACGGATGGACACACAGGTGCCCAGCTTGCACACAGAGGTGTCCCCAGGCCACCCCCAAGCACTCAGCCATGGACCTCTCAATGCAGCAGCTTCCAGGGCCCCCTCTGCAAGCTTCTCCTTGGTGGTCTCACTTCTGCTGCTTTGTCGTTGGCATCTCAGAGTCTCTCGCAAGCGCAGACGTGTCCAGCCTCACCACTGACTCAGGCAGACTGCATAGTGACCGACTCTCTAATCCTCAACCCGCCTTCACGCCTCAGCTCCCCCTGCGTGTGTGCGAGGTCTAATTCTGAATAAAATCCCTTCTTCCCGTAATGCTTGCGGAGGCTCTGTTGTTCTCCTGACCGAACCCTGACCGGAACACTGGTAAGGAATAGTGACGTATGTTCGGGACATCCGTCATCCTCATTTCGTATATGAGGAAAAAGCCTTAGGATCAGGGCACTTAACATCTTTCCCCAGAATCACGGTGTGATTAAGTGAGGGGCCAGGATTTAAACCCAGGCTTACCTGACCCCAAAGCCCAAGCTCTTAGCTCCCAACTAAGCTGACGTGGCATATACTTTTACTTGTTCTGAATCACAGCAGATTCCACTCTGGCCTTTTAAGGGCCCTAGGTATTAGCAAGGCCTTACTGAGAAGAAAAAAATAATACAACAGATAATTTTTAAAAGATGCAAAGGACTACAGACTTAGATAAATCACGTTAGATAGAACAAATGAACAATGCTATTCTACTGTTTGAGATTTGGGAAAAGACAGCCAGGGACCTCATTAGTTCTCATCTGCCAGAATGAGCCTTGGCTCCTGCCCTCTGGACTGTGTGTCCTTCCCCGGCAGTTCTGTCCCTCTGCGGACCACAGCCTGGTGTGGGCTTATCTAGCTATAGGCAGGAATGTCCCAAGAAACCTGCTACGGCCAACCAACCAAACCACCACACGGTCTGGGTATGGCAACACTTCTTATGTGTTCCATTTGTATTCATATTTGCTTCTCATACAGCTAATTCAACACACACCCTGTTGGTTTGGGCGTAAAAACCGGGAAAAGGCAGTAACCTCCTCCCCTTAGACGGTGTGAAGGAGGCCTGGGGTCATTGCAAGGTTTTCACCAAAGCACTCAAAGTCTTTATGAGAATGAATAGAATTACTGCTTCAAATAATACTTAAATCATTTGGTATTGGGTGATTTGAATGGGGAGGGAAGGAAATTAAAGTGTACAGATTAAAATTAAAAATTAAAATTAAAAATACAGATGGCTTTCAGAAACTATTCATAAAGTGAATGAATGAATGGAGTTAGGAGATGTGGAAGAAACCCTCTGACATGCTGGCTTCATGAGAACGTAAGTTCCACTACTAGATGGCAACTCCGAGTGAGTGGGGACTTTGTCTGCTGCGTGCCTGTCCATCAAGGTGCTCAAGAACAACGTTTGCTGAACTGAGTGAGCCTTGGACTCAGGAACTGAGCCAAGTTAGGAATAAGGAGAGTGTCAGGGGCAGTGAGTAGGTAGGAGTTGGAGGCTCTTGGCGAAGGAGCTCAGCCTAGTCAGAAGAACGCAGCAAACAGATTGGCACGTGGAAGGCTGAGAACCTCACATGCTGATTTCTGGAACTTAGCTGATTAGGTGTGAGCACAGGAATTTCACTTCTCTTAGTCTCAGTTTTTCTTTCCAGTTAAATGAGGTTGAATTAGGTGGTCCATGAAAACCTTTGAGCTGTGCGATTAGATGGAGTTGGGGGAACCCAGAAGAGGCCGGTGTCCGCGTGGGGGTTGCTGGTGGCTTGGGGAGGTGGGAAGGAGGGCTGGGCAACGTGGAAGGGCCGCCAGCTATTGTCTCCATCCCGCCCACCCTCTTTCCTTGCTCGCTGCCCTCAAGGACATGGGCTCGTTCTCCAGCCTCTGCCTTCCTGGTCTCTTTGAACCCGCTCTGCCGGGTGCCTACGTTTCCTGGCAGCGCAGCTGGCAGGCGCCCTTAGGAGCAGCACAGAAGGGACCTCTCTGAGTGGAGCAGATGAGGACAGAGGGGCATGGACCTCAACACGAGGCAGTGCTGTGCCAGGCCAGAGTCAGAGGGCAATTCGTGCCCCAGCCAGAGCAAGGAGGTGGCAGAGGCAAGCTGACGTACTCCCTGGGTCCCTCTGGACTCCGACCAGCGCTGGAAACTTTCACAAATGCTAAACTCGCTTGCCACTTTACAGGAAAAACTGAGCCTTGAGCCATCTTTCCTTCAGCAGTTCCAGTTTGTTTTTCCAGTTGCCTTCTGCCTTAACCATCAGGACCATCTGCCCCTGGGCATGTGGTTCTAAATTGATGATCTTGTTAAATACCCAGAGACTCACACTCCCACACATACCCGAATGCAGTCACATGATCACAACACCCACACTCCGCCATGGGCCAAAACACGTTTGTGTTCCTGGCCTTCCCCCCAGAATAAAGTTCTGGTCATTGAAATGTAAGAAGAACCAAGAGAACAGCAAAGCAGAGTTCCTCGCATCACGAATGCCTCCATTCAAGACCCATCTTCACCCTATTTCATCATCATTATTATTATTTTGTGGAATAAACTTATTACAGTGAAGATAAACTCATCTTGGCATTTCAGATTTCATTTTTCAAGAATTTCCAAGGAATCCATTCATGGAATGAAATCACCTGGCAGAGACTGGAAAGATGTATAGAAGTGCCACTTTCTGGATTATTGTGGCTGACCGTCAGTAATGACAAATATAAGGACTGTAGACAAACAGGAGGAGTGGTAGTAAAGAACACTGCACTTAGATTCAGAAACCCTGGTTCAAGTCCTTGTTACTAGCTGTGTGGCCTTAAACAGAGAGTGTGACCTCGTGGACTTGCAAGTCCCTCCTTGGTAAAACTGGAATAACAAAATCTACCCAAAAGGCTATCAGGTTTAAAAGAAATAATATAGGTGATAGTTTTTTGGCACATATGGATATTCAATAACATTTGAATGAACTGTGATTAATTCCCATTCATCCAGAGTTAATTAATCTGCAGGGCTTGAAAGCCTAACTAAGTGTATTTTCCCTGTTGATAACCTCTGTGAGGCATTACAAGGTTTTGGTGTGTTCCCCGAATAACCAAATAAAGATGAAATCATATGGTGTTCATGTTACAAGGATTACCGATTTTCAAGAAATTAGCATACAATAAAATAATTTATGTGTGAGGCAATGCTCAGATTTCAGATAACAAATGCAGCCAATTAACCAGAATAATCTGGTTTCACTGATGCAATCCTTTCCATGTAAGGAGCCACACCTGCCAAAGTCAGAAGAACAGATCCTTTGTGATTTTTCTTGGAGCTGTAGCATTGAGGAGCTGCCGGGGGAAAGGAGATGCCCTTTTCAGTCCTCCTTAATTCCTTGGGTCCATGTTCATCAAGATACCGAACATTTTTAGAAGGGGTAGGCTTCTCCTTCATTTTCTACCCCAATCACCCTAGAGGCTATTTAATGAGACAAGACAAAGTTCAATTTTCTCTGAGACACCAACTGGGCTTTTCTTTGAGTTCAAGCCCAGCAATGTTTGTAGCGTTAGTTCTCCAGTCTCTTGTTAAGGTCATAATTAAAAGAATGTCTCGAGAGGATGTGTCCTGGCTGCAGAGGTTTCCAGCCAGACAGCCAGCGAGTCGCTGAGTGGCTTCGTCCTTGCTGTCCCTGCGACACGGCTCCTGGATGGGACTAGACCATGACCTGGACAGATGTCAGGTTGGTTGGAAGAACATGTGTGTGGCTCCTTCATCATGGTGGGGACAGCTGATACCCAAAAAATTGGAGTTGCTCTATCCTTGTGAATCAGCAAGAAGTGTTCAGCTGCCTCCTTAGCTTCCTCTCTGCCCCGGCCCCGTGGCTACCCCTTGGAAGACACGCAGTTCATGTCCCTTGACAGAGCTGGGTTTAATCAGGAAATAGTCAAAAAGTGACAGATGCAATATTGGAGGGATAGAGACATCTCTTTCAGTGCAACTCTCCAGTCTTCCTAGATATGGAGGGGGACAGAAAATGCTATTCTTACTGCAGTTTTTCAATTTGGCGGGGTTGGTATGGACATACCTTCCTTTAATGAACATGCATTTAGTCTAATTACCAAAACAATAGCATGGCTTAACTAAAATTTTTGAATCCTTGATTAATTCCTCTGTTTATAAAACATTGTACTTTATTAGATTAAGTTTTAAAGAAATACAAACAACTAGATACAGACATCTCAGAACTTTTAAACATTTACTAAACCTGGTTCAGATCAATATCATTTTGCTGAGCTTGAGTAAATATATTTCACCTCCTGACTTTGTAATTCTAGATCAACTATGTCAAATAGCATAAAACCTTCTAAGATTTGCACCCAATAACACCTTTTCTTGTAGTCCTTGTAGTTAAAGAATTTGCAAATCCATATTGTGTTATCTAGCCTGACAATCTTAATCTTTTCCTTGGAGACTATAATAAATATTTAATGTAATTACTGATGTCATTGAGTTTATATCTGCCCTTCTATTATTTGTTTGCTTTTTGGCTCACCTGTTCTCTGTTCTCTTTTTTTAAATTCTTTTTGCCTCATACTAGATTGATGAAATATTTTTATTATTCCATTTTTTCTTCTGTGAACATATTTTTTTTTTTTACTATTTTTTAGTGATTATCCTGGAGAATAAAACACATAGACTTGATTTAATATTATGGTCAAAACAGATTATCACTTTTATCATTTCCTCAGCATTGCTAAAACCTTTTAACTTTATTTAGTATTCTATTTACTTCCCTTTGCAAGGCATTACATTTGTTGTTAATTTTAGTTTTACATATACAGTTGACCCTTGAACAACATGGGGTCTAGGGGCACTGACCCCCTGTGCAGACTAATATCCATGTATAATTTTTGACTTCCCAAAAACCTAACGATTAGTAGCCTACTGTTGACTGGAATCACATACTAAACAGTTAATTAATACACATTTTGCATGTTATATGTATTAAATACTGTATTCTTACAATAAGCTAGAGAAAAGAAAATGTTATTAAGAAAGTCATAAGGAAGAGAAAATATATTTACTATTCATTAAGTCGAAGTGGATCATCATAAAGACCTTAATCTTTATCATCTTCTTGTTGAGTAGGCCGAGGAGCAGGAGGAAGAGGAGGGGTTGGTCTTGCTGTCTCAGGGATGGCAGAGACGGAAGAAAATCCATGTGTATGTGGACCTGTACAGTTCAAACCCATGCTGCTCAAGGGTTAACTATATTTTAAACTTCAAGAAATATTGCAATTATTGTTTCGAAGAAGCAATATTAACTTATATTTGCCCACATACTTCTCTTTTTCAGTATTTACTCTTTCCTGCATTTCCATGTTTTCATCTGGAATGATTTTTTTCCCCTAAAGAATACTTTTTGGTATTTCCTGTAGTGCACACCTGGTAATGACAAATTCCACTATTTTTTTTTATTTCTGAAAAATATTTTTCTTTCAGTTTAAAGTATCTTTTCACTGGGTATAGAATTCTATTTGACATTTTATTCTTTCAGTATTTTAAGTCTGTCTCCTATCTCCTCATTCTGTTTTCTCCTGGCTCTCATCAGTTCTATTGAGAAGTTAGTTACAAGCCTTATTGTTGCTCTTTCGAAGATACATGTCTTTTTTTCCTCTGGATGCTATGAGATTTTCTCTCTGCTGTCGGTTTTCAGCAGTTGGGCCATCATGTCCTTGGATACACTTTGCTTTGTATTTATCTCATTTGGGTTTCATTAAGCTTTTTAAATCCATGTTACCTTCATCAGTTTTTTTTTCTTTTTTTGAGACAGAGTCTCACTCTGTTGCCCGGGCTAGAGTGAGTGTCGTGGCATCAGCCTAGCTCACAGCAACCTCAAACTCCTGGGCTCAAGCGATCCTTCTGCCTCAGCCTCCCCGGTAGCTGGGACTACAGGCATGCGCCATCGTGCCTGGCTAATTTTTTCTATATATATATTTTTAGCTGTCCATATAATTTCTTTCTATTTTTAGTAGAGACGGGGTCTCGCTCTTGCTCAGGCTGGTCTCGAACTCCTGAGCTCAAACAATCCACCTGCCTCGGCCTCCCAGAGTGCTAGGATTACAAGCGTGAGCCACCGCGCCCGGCCCCTTCATCAGTTTTTTAAAATTCTCAACCATTGTTTCTTCCCATATTGCTTCTGGGCCATTTTCTCTTTTTGCTTTTTCTGGGATGCCAATCAAACATACCTTAGACCTTTTGACATATTCCACGTCTCTCACCATTTTTCTGTTTCTTTTTCCCCTCGGTTTGGAGACAACAAAACACGTGGATCAAAAACACATTAACTGTTGCTAAGCCCATTTACTGAGTTATTAATTTCAGACATTGTACTTTTTATTTCTAGAATGTCTATTTGATGCTTTTTTAAAAATATGGATTTGAATTGCTTATTGGATTTATCCATCCTTTAGTCTCTTCTTTCCATCTTTTTTGTTTTCTTGAAAATATTAATTGTACTCATTTAAAAATCCTTAACTATTAACTCCAATATTTGAATTATTTCTATTGAAAAATGTACGTTATGTATAAAAGAACTACAGATGCTCCATATGAGATTAACTCTACCAAGAGGGGTCTGTCCCCTTTTGTCTTTTAGGTCGAAAGGGTGAGTCATTGATTACATTAATACAATCAGGAGTTAAGTTTAGCCTGTGTTGGGTTGCAGTTGTAAAACCCTATTCACCTCTGATCTTCTTCTGTTTGTCAGATGTGGTTCTTGGGCTTTCAATTGAGAATACTAGTCCTGAAAACGATGGGAGATTCAGTTCTGAACCATCACAGATGTTCAGCATGGCTCTTTAGTCTCCCTCCCCACATAGCCTCACAATGAGGCAAATGTCTTGAGATAGGCTCCCTCTCCTGCTGGTCTTTGTTTCCTTAGCGCCATGTGTGAAATTGCACTCTTCCTTTTCTAAGCTTTCTTCCTAGTTCTTTAGGCTTTCTTATAGACCCAGAACTCAGTAAATGTTCCATGGGACTATGCCTTTGAAGCCTTTTAAGTTTTCTAATGGGTAACGTCAGGTCCATGTGACTGCCCAAGGCTTTGCCTACTTTTTTTTTCTTCTGCAGATGCCCTGTGTCTTGGTTTAGGCAATCCTCGTCCCACACCTAGATTTGTCAAATTCCCCCAGTGGAAAAAAAAAAAATGACTGATGTTCATTAGACCACCTTGAAATAGTTTTCTCTCTTTGGTGCTTTACTATTTCCAGTCCTCATTTTTCCACAGATCTCTGATTCTCCAAAACTGTGATGTTTTTAGTAATGTGTATGGCTTTGGCTGTGGCCTTGAGAACAATGACCTACTGCAACCTGCCCACAAGATGCAACCATGCTTTTCTGAACCGTGTTCTGATTGGTTGAGTTGAGTCATTGTTAATCTTTCTCATTAAAATTAAAATGAGTACAATAATGTAGGAATAAACTCAAAACTGAATCTACCCATTTTTTTTTCACCAGCCTATTACTCTCTCAAAATTATATATCCATTGTTTTGGTAGACTTTCAGTCAATATTTTGCCAGTTTTCTTTCTAACAAATAAATATCTATTCAATAGCTAACACAAATTGCAAGATAAATTTGAGTTTTTAACACTTCAAAATTGATTTCTTTTTTACTTCTTATACCTGACAGGAAAATCCCTCTAGAATAATATGTTTACTTGCAATTCTTTTGGACTTTTAATCTATATTTGACCTGTATAGTTTGCCCCATACATATATAAACCTTTATATAGTGTTTTTCATATTGAATCTGTATCCCTGCACCTTAACACTACTGTAAAAATAAATGTTGGGTAAAACTATCTGACAGAATATAGAATACTTTTGAGGGCTATAAGCTAGATTGTGTTCTGGGCTCTCTTATTTTGAGCTTATAATTTTACTAAATAAAATCATCTTTAGACGAACAAGTTGCAAGTGCTGACGAAATAAAGAATAGAAGGTAACTCATGATTCTATGCAATGATAATATGGTTTCATTGCTGCAAATCAGAGTTGACCTCAACAGTTAGACCTAGTTACCAGTTAATACAGAAAGACAAGTTCAAAACCAAAATTATCATCATTGGCCAAACTTCTGAATTTTAATTGCTTTTTATCAACTTGCTCCAAATTGAAGAGTAAATTATTTAATTTTTGGATTAGAGGGAGCATATTTTGGAGCTATTTCAACCTAATAGATTCCCCAAGCATTTGGACACCCCATATTGGTCATTTTATAGGAGCATTGTTAAAGCTTTCATTATGTTTTTGTTTTTAACAGACAGGTTGAGCAATTGGTTGGGATATTTTTCCATGCAAAATAATCTTGGCAAATGCTTCATAATGGAGCATTTTGAGAAATCAGTTGAGCCCTTTCATATGCTGGAATCTGCCCAAAAATGCCTATCGTGGAAACCTCTGGTTCGTAGATGACAGGCAAAAGAACTGGGGGAAGCTACTCAACACCACTTGTCAGTCAAGATTTGGAGTTTATGGATCTGCTCTAAAAACTTTTGCAAACACCAACTATTCAATATTCATCAATGAATGCAATCTCGGCCGGGCGCGGTGGCTCACACCTGTAATCCTAGCACTCTGGGAGGCCGAGGTGGGTGGATCGTTTGAGCTCAGGAGTTCGAGACCAGCCTGAGCAAGAGCGAGACCCCATCTCTACTAAAAAATAGAAAGAAATTATATGGACAGCTAAAAACATATATAGAAAAAATTAGCCGGGCATGGTGGTGCCTGCCTGTAGTCCCAGCTACTCGGGAGGCTAAGGCAGAAGGATCGCCTGAGCCCAGGAGTTTGAGATTGCTGTGAGCTAGGCTGACGCCACGGCACTCACTCTAGCCCGGGCAACAGAGTGAGACTCTGTCTCAAAAAAAAAAAAAAAAAAAAAAAAAAAAATGAATGCAATCTTGAACTGTCTGCTATTCGACATCCAAAAACAGCTTAGCTAACAAGGGAGGTAATAAATTCTATGTTTGGTTCAAGTTTACTTAGCTGAAAGAATGGGCATTCTGAAGCTATCTTTACTGTTTGTTTAGTTAATGGGAATTATGTCACTGTTGCTTTGTGATGCCAAGAAACTCAGGAGCAAATCTGAACTCTTTTGTTATATGTAGGCTGACGTTATGGTCTATGTATCTGTTTTCTTCTTTGTCATGGTCTAGATTTTCTACTTCTCTCTCCATTTGTCTTTGTTCTTATTTGGTTTTTAGTCCATTTTTTTCATGTGTGCTGTAAATTCTTTTCAGTATGAGGTAGCATATAAATATATATGTAAACTAATTATCTGTTTCCTTGAAACTATTTATGGCACCTCTCATCTCTTTGATCCCAGTCAGTTTTGACTGGTATTCAAATGGTACAAGTATCGGTCTATCCTAATCCTAACTCTAATACAAAATATCTGAAAATTCCCCCTTTGAATTATTAAGAAGAGGTTCTACAGTGTTTGTGAGCTTCTAGCTCTTCCAATTCCTTCTCTACATCTTCCCGAATTTGTTGTTATGGGAACTATGGTTTGGTGGTGTTTTTAACTGTAGCATAAGTTAACCTAACCCCATTTAATGCCACCACCAAATTTGTGCAAATCAAATCTGTAGCCAGGATAGACCTGGTGAACTGAAGTAGAGATTTGGGGCTAGACATGCTTCCAGGGCTCTCTTTGCATAGGGCCTCTTTCCATGGCTGCAGAAAGGGAATGGAAAACAAAGGTGAAACTCTAGAACATATTAGATTCTAATCCCCTAAGGGTTGATAAGATGAAGACCAACCAGATACAGAAAGTAGTAGAAGGTATCAACAGAAACTGAAGATGCTGTTTTGGTTGAGGCATCTCCCATTACGAAATCTGGACCATAGAAGTGATCCTTGGAAACCAGATGTCAAAATTCACCCAAGAATAGACATGAAGACAAACTTTCCCTTTCTGTGCAAGGCCCAACAGCAGGGTGAGGAAGGGAGTGCCATGGTGCCCTGGCAGGGGACCAGGGGAGTGTCACTCGCCTGATGGCACCTGCAGCAACAGGTGTGGGGAGCACTTCTCTTGAGAGGTGTGTGGGCATCACCTTGCCAAGAGGAGACTGCAGCAAAGAAGGACTTGTGTCTGAGCACGAAGGAAACACCACCAGTGTCTCACGGAAAACTACTTGGAGAGGATTTCAGAAGAGGTTGTGGTCCGGCAACAGCAGTAGGTATGAAGTCAGTGTGATGTGACTGATGTCATTGGTAAAGGTCAGGTTGAAGGTACCTTCTTTCCCTCCAGGGTTCTGGCCAAACATAAACACAGACTTGAGTCAAATGAGATCAAAACATCAGCCTTGTTATCCAGATGATAAAGCTTCCTGGAACACTGTGTTGGGGACATAGATCGAGGGGGAGGCCAAAATTGGGATTCCTACTATTCACCCTTTGAATTGAATCAATTGGCCCCCAGTGTGACCTGCCTCTCCCACTTTCCCACTGAGGCATCAGTGGAGAAGCAAGGAAAGAGAGAGCAAAGATCTCTTCACTTGTCTTCTTAACAGATGCTGCTAGTGTAAAGTGAATCTACTATAGACCAGGAAGGCACACAAGAGAGAGGCAGTTTCTTGCTTTTGAAGCAAAGTCACCTTAACTAGTAACATAGACAGTGTGGTCCAGTGGTAACCAGGCCCTCGCCAATTAAATAAATCACTCTTTTTTTTCCCCCAGAGGAGTGAAGCAAGGAATAGAAAGAAGGCCTCAACAGATGCTAAGAGTTCCTTTCTCTATGGGCCAACCCAGCCATTTAGTTGGGAAAAGAGAAGGCTTCCTCTGTGTATGAATTACTGGCTGCTGGGACCTGGCAACGTCTGTGTCATACATTGACAAAAGCAAGTCTTTCACACAAAGTATCTACAGGCCTGTCTGTGGGGACAGCAGCTGTAAGGTATTTGCCAAGTCAAGAGGGCAGTGGCTGGCCTATCTGCAAACCATTTTTGCACAAGGGTGCCACAGACCTACCTGCTGTAATCAGGGCCACAGTGGGCAAAGTTGGAAAGTTTGATCTGTGCTTTTCACCTGTCTCCCCCTTCCTTGATCTATAACTTTTCAGACTCTGAGTCAGCCCTTGTGGTAGAACTCTCGGAGTTGTCAACACAGTCATCTCATGGAGGTGCGTCTTCAAAGTCACCTGATGGGATTGTTAGCAGAGAAAACCTTCTGAGGCCACTCAGTGAGTGCAAAGACACAGAGAAGTAAATAATGCCCTGAGTGTGGGGAAGGCGGAGCTACACATACAATACAATGGGTTCTGGATATTTGTGAAGGACACATGGGAGGCTTTAAATAAATCACCCAATCTAAGCCAACAAAATCACATTTAACTGTTCTCTCAGCTCTTGTAACAAAGCCCTACTGAGAAGCATGCTCGCTAGAGTAGGTTCAAATATAATACACTGACAGCGTGAGACTGGGGTGCAGGAAAGAGCTAAATAGGCAAATTCCTGCCCCAGAAACATTACACATTACCCTGTGTCTTTCAGGGTTACTAGCAAGTGGATGCAACCAGGGATTGTAGATCTACAAGTGATAAGAATAGTCTCTGAAATCTTACTGGAACAAAGGAATGAGGCAGGGGGACAGAGATGACACCGGAAGGTCAACACAAAGAGGAGCACAGAAAACAGACTTCAATTCATTCCTCTTTTCAGTACGAAGACTTCATCCCAGAGGCAGTGTGGGGCTGGGAGCAGTCAAGGCCTTGGCAGGGCTGGGCAGGTCATCCTGTTGGCTGCCTGAGGGCTGTCTGAGCTCAAGGTGGAGAATGCAACAGTGACAAAGTAAAAATAGCTTTAGGTGTCTCAGTGACCAAAAGTACACATTCCACAATGCTTCTGTCTCTTAAGTTATTTATTATTATTGTGGAAACTCCTCGCAAAAAGCCAATTGCTTATCAAAATTAAAAGAATACTGATCAGCTCATTGTTTTGTTTACAAAGACAAATCTGGCTAATGTTGCCTCAAAACGGGCCAGGTATTTATTATATTTGGTTTTTGTTGTCATGTGTTGGCTTCGTTTTCTGTTTATCTTTGTTTTTGCTTGGTTTGGGTTGTTTTAGTCCGATCTGGTTTGATGCTGGTGTTCAAGTTCACGAAGCCCGTTCCTCTGCCGTCCTCTCTCTCCGAGGAATCCGTCTCTGTACCTCACTGAATCTGTCTTCTCTTCAGGAGAGCTAAGTGTTAACATTGTCCTGAACACATTTGCCTTTCAGGAAGATTAATGGAGTTCAGCAAGCAGCAGATAAGCTTGTCTGGGAGGAGCAGGCAGAGCTAAACTGTGTCAACACAGCCTAAGGGCAAGAGAGAACCAAATTGATGACTCAGATAATCTCCACTCCTCCCTCCTCTCCCCTCCCATTTTCAATTCTAATAAAATTTGATGTCTGTATATAAATGCAGAGATAGATGAAGAAGCACGCTTATGAAGCGGCCGCTTGAAGTGCTAACCCATAAGAAATGCTAAAATGTACCTAGACATGCGAAAAAAAGGATCAAATTGGATTTCCCAGGAAGAGCACTCCATGGAGTTGTCAAGGATTACAAGGACACGCTGCACTGGGGGAAGGATGCAGGTGCAGACAGACAATGTGAGCCCCCCAAGGGGCCTGCCTGAGTACTGATGATTGCTAAAATTCCTTTCTCATGAGGGTGAATCTGTGGCTGCTATAATTCATTTTCCTAAGAAAGGGTACAACTAATAATTTTGCAAGGAAAGAAGCAGGGGGCATCCACCAGGGTCACCTTCCTCCACTCTTTCCCCATGTAGCCATGACTATTGCCTTTCGACAAATCAGAAAATAAATATTTAAAGAAGGGTACCGAAGTACTGTGCTGCCAAGCCATCTGTACCGATTTGCTTCTTCAGTGTCTTTTCAGCCCGGGGGCCTTCTTCTTGCTTCTAAAGTGGGTGGGGACAGCCTTCGGACAGACCTGTGCTTACCTTCCTTGTAAACACAGCCTCTGCAAAGAACTCACCAATTCAGAACTCCTTCTTCTATAGGATGCCTCTAGTTGCTAACATAGTTTCCTCTCAACATTCCCCCTGGGCTTTTCTCCTTTCTCTCCCGTGTCTCTCTGTTTAAATGACCTGGAGACAGCAGACTTCAGGGAGGTTTCTGGTTCTAATTTAATAAAGATGGGGGTACATATTTGTAAGCTACGTGACCTTAAACAAGGCACTGGACCTCTTGAGGCTCATGTTCCCTTTTATAAATGCATTATCTCCTCACGTTATCCAATGTGATGCTCTCAATTACCCATTCTTGCCAGAATGTCATAGAATATTGATAGTGTCAAGTTATTAAACAAATGCCAGCGGTTGTGAATACTACTGCGACTACTGCTGCTGATAATAATGATATAATAGTGGCCAATTTGTCAGCATTATGGCAATTATCAAAATATCACAAGACAATGATTAGTAGTCTAAGATATATATTTTTCCATCAGATAATGGTTTCAACCAATTTAGACTATGGTGTTTGGGCAAGAAAAAGATAAGTCAGATGAGAAAACTCGATGATATTGTAGAAAAGAAACTTCATGCAAGATGAATCTGCAGCTGAGCAAAGTGTCTATCCCCTACGTAACTTCATAGCATGAATGGTTGCTAGGGACTGAATGTTTGTGTCCCTCTCAAAATTCATATGCTGAAATTCTAATCCCCAGGGTGACGGTATTTGGAGACAGGGCCTTTGAGAGGTAATTAGGTCATGAAGGCAGAGCCCTCATGGTAGGATTTGTGCCCTTGTAAGAAGAGGCGTGAGAGACGTTGCTTCCTCTCTCTGCTCTCTGCCACGTGAGGATACAACAAGAAGACAGAAGACGCCACCTGCAAAGCAGGAAGGGTCCCTCGCTAGACACTGGATCTACCCTCACCTTGCTCTTGGACTTCCAGCCTCCAGAACTGTGAGAAATAAATGTTTGTGTTTACGCCACCCAGTCTATGGTAATTTGTTATAGTAGCCTGAACTGACTGAGACAATGGTTGTATGCTATAAAATGCCATGCAGCAAGATATTTTGGCTGGTCTTAGGGCCTGTAGCTCAGACACCAAGGCAGTGTCCCTCTCCTCAACTCCTCCTTCCCATCCTCTGATAGATGAAGTTTCTTCTGGGGTTCAGGTGCTCCTGACAGGTGAATGTGGGTGATCTGCTTCCTTTTGTGTCATGTAGCCACAGGTATACGAAGAGGGGGGAGCCTGAGCACTTCCCCACCCCATGTCTAAGGGACCAGCGTGCCCCCAACTGAGGATAAATTGCAGGACGGGAGGATGAGGCCCCTCAGAAGGAACTTATTCTACGGGAAGGGGAAGTCTGGACTTATTAACCAGGCTCCACACCACAGTTAAATTATGAGAAGGAAGTAGTGAAAACAGAAACAGTGTGCTGCCTGAGCGAGAACTTGCCCAGATCCAAATGGGCACGTGAGTTCTGTGAGCCCAGTGATGCCGTTATTTCTATACACATACTGTCACATGTTGACATTCAGGTGAAACACAGAGGGGCATTTCCTCCTCACTGCACAAGGGCTGTGAGAGGGACCTCTGGCTTTGTGATCGCAGATTCATCATCATTTGACGCAGCAGATACACTGGAACCCCCCGGCAGGTGGCCTGCGTACCTGGCAGCCAGGCCTCTCTTTTGGAGTCTTGTGTTGAAGGGAGTGTCTTGCTTGCAGAAGATGGGCTAGGATTGATTCACAGCCATCGCAAATTCTCTGCCATGGTGAGTCCAAGGATCTCTGGAAAGAGCCTGGAATTCCAGCTGGTAAAGAAGATGTGGTTTCAGAGCATTTTAGTTTGAGGCATAAATATATGTGTGATCTAATTAGTACTTGCTGTTGGAAGAACGCTGCAACACAGGGTGACCAAATGTCCCAAGAATTTCCTGGAATGCAAAACTTTCTATCTTAAAATTGTGAATACAATATAACTGCAACATAACAGTTATATACATACACACACACACACACACACACACACACCCCTACCTATTGTTGTAGGTAGAGCTACAACAATAAAAGTACATGGGTAGAGATATGACAATAAAAGTCACATGACCACATAGGAAACTATACAATACTCAGGTCAGTCTGGCAAGGTTCATCTTGTCACATGTTGGACCTTACATGTGCTGAGAAATTACTCACCCAAATTCTCGGGTAGGTCCACCCAGAGGGCTAGCCTGTGCAAGGAGATGGACTGTGTGCCAACTTTGAGAAAGATGGGTCCCAAATATCAAAGAATAGGACCTGTTGTGCAAAGTCTCTCGCACCTGGAAGTGGCCTCCCCACCTCCACGCCACACCTTTTCTTCCTCTAACCAGGATATGGCAGAGTGGATTCTGTCCAAAAAGGAGGAAGCAGAGCCCCTGAGAGAAACAGTTCTCCATTCAGGAAAATGAGTGCCTTTTAAATTTTTCTACATTGCCCCATTCAGAAGCTCTCCAAGAGGTGGGCTGATTCCTACCCTTGTGGAAACAATCACTATGAAGGTTTAATGCAGGACCTTAAAAAAACTCCCATTTACAAATTGGATAGTTTGTCTTATAGGAGGGATTTTGTTTACTTTGCATGCTGGACCTAAATTTGGCATCCTATGGAAGTTTTACTGCATAGCATTACCTGAGAGCGTGGCCAAATCTCCCAGTTCAGGAATGGCAGCTGGGAAAAGTTGAATGAATGGGCTGTTTTTTTTTTTTTCTTTCCTTCCCTTAACTCCATATGTTTCTCAATTTCTGGCTCATAAATTTAATTAAGTAAATATTTTTAAATATGGAAGGTGGCGAATGTGAGAACTTGATAAATATGAAACAAGCTTCCAATTCTATGGACATGGCATTTGTGGGCCTTTGCTCTGTGTTTAGGAAGAGAGGCATTGCAAAGCCTTCATAAGGAAGATGAATTAGGACTTTTCTGGAAGAGAAGAAAGATTCTGGTATCTAAACATGGGGGACAGAGAAGCCACAGAAAGATAGGAAATAACACTCATTATAAGTTCACAAATGTGTTTGTGAGAATGAAGCTATTTCTATGACCTATTTGTTGGATTAGCTTCGGGAGAGGGAAGTAAGCTAACATGCATGGACTATTTACTTGGTGTTCCACAGAGACAGGTGCTGGCTCCAGTGGCAGAAACAGAGCACCGGGAATGAGACTTCAGCTCACTTTGGAGGTGGCTAAGACAAAGCTTCAAGGCAATGTCTCAGAGTGATACCCAGCAGGAGAAATAAGGCTGGTGCTCTAATCTGGTGCTAAAGAAAGAACTGGCCCAGGTATTCTTTGATTGTATGTCCTCAGGCCAAAGAATAAAATTCTAAACAATTATTGTTCTATAGAGCAAGGCCTGCTGTTCACAGAGGCATGGGTCAGTAATTCTGAAACTAGTCTGCGTGAATTCTAGTATTGAGCAAATAAGTAAATATATTATAGATAATGGGAGCCAGTGTCCTCATTTTCAGAAAAGGTAGTTATAAATATGATAAGGGGAAAAGTTAGAATGAATCCGACGGTTCTGGATTGGAATTGGAGCTTTCAGTGTGAATTCATGACACTTATTACATTGACAGATACAGAGAGAAATCAACATTTGTGGATATAAATATAGAGATGTATGTGAGTGCAGATGTGTGTGTGTGTGTGTGTGTGTGTGTGTGTATGAACATCCAGTTATTGTTAATATAACGAGAATGGTTTGAGCAACATCAGTGTAACCTGGCAGCCAAGGAGAGCGGACTATAACGCACATGCGTGAACAATGACAGCCTCACTGTCCTAGTCAGTGTGGTGCCAGACGCCGTTGAGTGAGCACGCGTACTGTGTGGCCGTCGCATTCAAAATGACTGAGTCAGTAGAGCAATGAATCTGCATCAAATTTTGCGTTAAGCTTGAACATTCCTCTGCAGAAACTATTAGGATGATTCAGAAGGCTTCTGAGGACAATGCAATGAGTGCAGTGCAAACAAAAGTGTGGCACAAATGCTTCAAGGATGGTTAAGAATCTGTTGAAAGTGATCCACATTCTGGAAGGCCTGCAACAAGCAGAACCCCTGAGAATATTGAATGTGTACGGCTTAGGTTAAGAGATGCTGGGGGAACTGGGTGAGGGAGGTCTCAAGGTGCCCACTTTGAAGGAGACTGAGGTGTCATTGTCCTATGTACAATGTTTCTTGCATCTTGCATCTTCTTCAATAAATGTCTCTATTTTTCCTATTACATGGCTGGATACGGACAGACCTCATACATACATCTATTTCCTACCTCTGTCCTCTTAGACGACCTAAAACCAATAAACCCCAGTGCAATGCACACACCTGGCTTCCAGATCTTGATGTCTACATACCATTCTCTACTAAAAAGAATTAGGGCTCTTTCAAGAAATGACTGATTCCATGGTTGGGGGCGGGAAAGTAAAAGATGAGCCTGAAATATCTTTTTGTGTTTCAGGAGGTAAGAAGGTACTCAAAGACATGTCAAAAGGATACAGGAGCAAGATTGTGAAGGCTTCTACTGGCCAACTCTGGGACAGTTTGGACATCAAAATAAATTATTATAGTAAAAGATATAGTTTATTTAATGGAACAAGATTCCATTGATTTAACTAAATGAATAGAAGGGAAAGTTCTTCCTCACATTAGAAAGTCAACTAATAAATGTAGAAGGGATGATAAAATTAGAAAGTCATTATTTGGCAATGACGGCAGGAGAATTGGGAGCATGTGTCTAGACAGTAATCCCTTTCAAACTGATTTGTAGGACCTCACTGAGCTTGCTGATTGAGCTCTGAGTGGCAAAGTATCTGAATTTTGCAGTACTGGTTATATAAACCTAGACAAAGACATGTCTCACTATTTAAAAGGACTATATCAAAAGCCTACCATTTAGGGTGATGTGTTAGGTGTGGAATAGGTCTCTCCCCTGCCAGGAACACTGGTGATTTCACTCATGTTCAGACTAATCTTTGAAGTTTAAGACAAGCAGAAAAGCAAGACACTCTTCTACTGAGAGGCAGCAAAGCACATTATTATATCTCCTACAAGGCTTTGAGTAGTACTGTGCACATGGAGAAGCTTAATAAATGTTCATTGAATGAATGAATGAAAAAATAAATGGGTAAAGTTAGAGATAAGTCTAAGTCATCAAAGAAATTTAAAAAGGAATAAAGTACCTGTTTTAAGGAGATTACAATCTACTTTTACTACAATAGTAAAATTTACTCTTTTGATAAGTCTTTGCACCTCATTCCTTCAATTCTAACTTCCCTTGTGTTTATGAGTGACAGAGAGGGCACTCTATGAAATACAACCTTTGTAAATGCTTCCTGAATTTGAACATTTTGTTGCTCTGTGATTGATTCCACTTGGGATTTCAAATGTCCCCAAGTGGATTTTCTGCAGTCCTTGGGTAGTTGGGGAACTGAAGAGACAAAGTGCACACATGGTACACAAGCACACGTACGCCAACAACATAAACAGACACCTAACTAGAAACAGCTGTGGAGAGCTAGTTAGTAAAAGGCTGAGTAGCTGGAATCATCAGCATTGGGTGGGAACAAATTCAAGCTTCCCCCAGGAGGCCTTCCTCAGGCTTTGCAGGAGGGCAAGAACAGGTCTGGGAAGTGGGGAAATAGGATGGCTCATCCTGTCTTCAGCATCTCAGTCCTGGCCGACTCTGCACCTCTGCTTACCCTCGCAAGATTACACACTTTGATTTATGTGACGTTTAGGCAGAAGGCAGCCTAGTGCACTCTGGGGGCATTAACCAAGAAAAAATACAGATCAGATTTGACCCAAGGAGGAAGAGCCTCAGACATCTGTGTGGGAATAAGAAGGATATCGTATGCTACTTGACCTGGTCTCTTTCCTGCTCAGAAAAGTCAATGGATAAATGATAAAATTGATAGTGCATGGCAGGGTTGAGAGGCAAGACTTGAAGCATTCAAGGCTGAGTTCCTGTCCTGTATCTGATGTTTATATTCCCCCCCAACCCCTCATCTCCAAAGCAATCCGGTCTGTTGCTAAACAGCATCTCTGTCTCCTCCACGTCCTGAAGTCAGGAGTGGTGGCAAAGTCATGTCTTAATTTTGAAGGTGAGAAATGTACATTGTTTTTAGTTCAAATGATCATTTCTAAGGAACAACATATTGAAGAATCATAGATTTCTAGAACTGGAAGGATCTTAGAAACTGTATAAGTCCTGTATTATACAGAGGAGAAAACTGAGACATGGTGGGGATTTGCTCAATGTCTCAGAAAAACTAAGTGGAGTTGGCACTGCAAGCAAGAGCTAAAAATCCCAACTCCAACCCTAAAAAGATTAGGTGGCAAACATCTTGCCATCGACATGACTGAATCTTCTTTCTTTCTTGTCACACTTTGGTTGTCATCCAAAAACATCCAGCTTGATCACTCACCTTAGTCATCTGAGTTAAATCCAATTCCTGGGTTGGTGCCACAAGTGGCAAAGTCTATTCTGTCCAGTTGCCTCAGTGTTGCCAAGATGCTGTGGATCTGACAAAAGGATTTCCAATGACTTTTTGAATGATGGTGGCATTGCTGGAACAGACATATAATTTCCAAAGTGTGTGAGTTGTGATTGTTTATGCTGGCGGTTTAAGTTTGGAGTCTGAATATTGGCTCTACCACTTTATAGCAGGGTGAATTTGGACCAGATACTTCCTGCCTCCCTCATAGGATTAAATGAGATAATATGTATAAAGCTCTGAGTACAGTTTCTGCATTAAAGTAACCAGGATTCATTTAAAATGTATCAATGCTATCTTACCACATCTGTTTCTAGAATAAATCTAAGTCAATATTTTGGTAACATTTAGAGGCCTATATGCATGGGAGTTCACCCTGTCCTGCTGTCCTTGGGTCCTCTGCCATTAAAGCCATGGGAAGAGAGCTAGCCTGCTGGAGAGTAAGAGACGCAGAGTCAAAGTCCTATGTCCCCCATTGCCCTGACTGGCAGCTCAGCAGTAGCCAGACTGTGTGGGTGGGAGCATCCTAGGTCATCCAGCCCTTCACTGATGCTCCACCTGACGGAAAATGCACAAGTAAGCACAGGAATAATTAGCTGAAATGTGCTAGACCAGAAGAAACTGCTCAGCTGACCCAAAGGATCATGAATTAAATAATAATTATTTATTTAAGACATCAGTTTTTGAGCTTGTGATGCAGCCAAAACTAACTGATGCAGTGTCCCTCTGTGATCATGCCCCAAATGAATGAGAGATGCTGCACATAAAGAAGATGCCAAGAACCTTCCATCAACAGAATTCTTTTTTCAGCAGAGAAGATGGTTTTGCACAGACTTAGCCCCACCCTCTCCGCTGGCTCTTCCTTTTCCGGTGAAGAGTGCAATTGG
Source organism: Varecia variegata (assembly GCA_028533085.1). Lineage (NCBI taxonomy): Eukaryota > Metazoa > Chordata > Mammalia > Primates > Lemuridae > Varecia > Varecia variegata. The sequence continues at coordinate 15,682,202 of CM052439.1, forward strand.
TGACCCCAGAAAGGAGACTGCTGGGTGGGTGTGGTGGGAGGCCAGGATATGACCTAGCCTCATTAACACCACGCTCTAACCAGCTGGGCCAGTGGGCCTGTCTCTGTCCTCCTGGAAACTGTTACCACCCACTGTCTCCCAGACTGGAGCACCCCACCCACCAGTCTTCCCTTCGAAACAAAGATGCATGTGAGCACGTAGTGGAAATGCCAGGCAATGACGCTTGGCAGAAGCTTGCTTCCCAGAACTCCATGCGGGGGTTCCATGAGGGCAGAAATGCCACGGTGGAGTCCCAGGTGCCAAGAAGACCTCACTCCTGGGTACAACAGTCTACATAAGGTGGCTCCAGGAAGAGAAACTCCACTTACTCCTTCAGAAACTCATTCTCACCTCTCCAGTCCTTTCTGGGGGAAAAAAATGTTCTTATTCATGTTGTTATTTCAATTTATTTTCTTTGTCTCAATTCCAGACCATATCAGGTGCCAATTTTACTAGCATTTAATATTTTAAAGAGTAAGATCTCTTGATTTGAAGACATCAGTCAAACCCTCCAATCCCCTCCTTTTTACCAGGGTATAAGGATAAGAAGAAAACTAACAATTATGTTCTCAGACAGGTCAGTTCTATATGGATTTAATTCATTCTTGCACATTCCACCTACTTCCACCCTTGTTTCTTGTGTAGTCCCCATGCCTGGGCCCTTAAAGGAAACAGTGTATACCAGAGGGTGAGTTTGGCAGCTCTTCCAGGACTGTCTTTTCTGTCCTAATATCCTCATGCCTCTTGTTTCAACTCTTTGGTCCTGGACACTCTCCTGTCATTTGAGGAACTTGCCAATGGCCCTTTTGGCATCGTTGGTTTCAGCTGTCCAACCCAGTTCTAATCTCTGTTCATTTCTTCGGATTTTAGCATTTCCCCCTGAGTCAGATGAGAACCCTGTGTTCCAAAATCAGTGTCCCTAACCTGTTATTAATGCTCTCACATCTACCATTAGATAATGTTGTGGGGCTAGAAAATGTTTTCTATAAAGGGCTAAATAATAAATAGTTCAGTCTTTACAGGCCACATATAGTCTCCATCACATATTCTTTTTTTTGTTGTTTTCTTTTTTTTAGCATTTAAAAATATAAACATCACTCTTTGCTTAAAAACTATACATAAACAGGTGTGGGCTGGGTTTGGCTTGTGGGTCATATTTGCCAAAGCTTTCTTTAAATTAAAGCAGAGTCTATTTTCAGAACACAAAAATCCCAGGAAACGGTCCTAACTCGGTATAAATCAGTTCATTCTCTTCCTTTCTAGTTCCAACTGGATGGAATCAGGTTTTAAAGAAGGGATGGGGGAGATAAGGATATATATAAGGATTTTCCAAGCCAATCCAGTTGTAAAAATCCTGGGAGCCTTGGGCAAGGAGGAGGAAACAAAAAGGCGCTGAGTCAAAGTGTTCTACCATGTGTTAATGGTTGTGGCCAGGATGACATTCTCGAAGCATTTAACAGCTGGTGGGGCATGGGCACTGGCAAGATCAAAAAGACACCAACCAGCCCTTGTGCTGGATTAGGGACTGGGGGTCCCTGTTGCACCACACCTTAAAGCTTTGGTTGCTGGATCATGGAGAGGCCCATACTTGAGTTGAAGATGGGGCTGGGAAGTGACAGGGAGTGATTATAGTAAGGCCTAAAATTTCGTGTGCTGCCTTAACATCTTTGAATATCACAGGTCCCCAAAAGCCTAACTGTGAGTTCTCCTGATTCTGCTAGATATGCCCCCTAACCCAACAGGAAAGCCTCCCCACCTGGCTAGTTCCCCCATCAATTGGACCAAATGCACACCACTCAGTCCTCAGCCTAGTGGGCTTTAGTTCCCTGCCAGCCTACAAAAGTACTCAAACAAAACAATGGCTCCCCTTCTGGGGACCAGGGGCCACCTCATCCTCTTGTTACTACAGAGCTTTCCTGCCCCGGCTTCTGCTAGTTCTCTCCATCCCCCTGTGCAATCTCCATCTGGACCCCCGAGGCATGTGATACCCTCCTCCCCTGAGCTGGGAGAGTATGTGACTAACAAACTGCTGCTAAACTCTTCTGTCCAGGGCTGGGTGCTGTGTGTTTGGCCACCTCATACTATGTAGGATCGGGAATCTTTCCCTCACAAATGGGGTGTCTAGGAAGTGATCAGAGTGGGGTATCCTTCTGGATCCTTGAGACAGTGGTTATTTACCAACCAGTAAAGAAGCAGCCCAGTATTTTAACTTCCAGTTCATCTGTATCTTAACAGCTGGAGTATCTGAAGAATTTGGAGTTCCTGCTACTCCTCTCCTCTAGATTTCTCTTCTTGGACAATGTCACTTTTCAGTTAGGGATCCTGAGCTGATCCCGGTGGCCTGGACAGAATGAACTGGGGAGGCTACCACAGTGCGTTAAAAATCACCCTGTTCTAGACATCTCTGCAAGGAAGAAACTATCAGGCTCCCAACCCAGTACAAGTAGAGTTCTTATGTTACTGTGAATCAGAAAAAACAATGAAGAAATGGTGAGTAAGGTCATCTGGAATCTCAGGACCAGAAAGGAACTCACAAGTCATCCAGCACAGTCTCTTCATTATACAAATAAGGACACGGAGGCCCAGGGAGAGGAAGTGATTTGCACAAGCTCACAATGGAGAAAGGATGCTAGACAGAGAGGAGAAAACAGGAAGGGAGAAGGCAGGTATGAAAAGCAAATGGAAGGTGCCATGTGTGATTTAAGGTTGCTCAAGAATGGGGAAGTGAAACTAGAGCACCTCAAAAAACAAACTTGTCAGCTGCTTGGCTTCTAGCACCACCCATGAGTATAATTGTTTCAGTAAAAACAAATTAATTGCAAATAAAAGACATTGATCTCATTGCCATAACTGGCAAAATTTTCAGAGGTACTCATGTTCACTTACTTGACATTGCTGCCCACTTGTGAGGTAAGCGGATGCAACTGTTTGATTTTTATTAACACTTCAACATCCTGCATCCTGTTACTTCCCAAGACACACAGCAGGGAGATTCTGACTCCAGGTCTCCCATTAATTTAATACTAAATGGATCTCTCTCTTTTAGACCAGCAGCTCGCCCTGTTTTAGTGGGATCCAGAGGTTTCCAGCAAAAGCAGCTGCTGAATCCTAGTGGAGGCAGGCATCAGAAAGAGTGCTTCTGGTTAAGAATTGGAAGACGTGGAGTCTGGCCCAGGCTCTGGCACTCGCCAGCTGTGTGACCGTGGACACGTCATGGCTCTCACTGTAAAATGAGACCTCTGTACCAGATGGCGTCTGAAGTGCCATCCCGTCCTGCCATCCTGAGGTTATGATGGTGAGATGGGGTCTGGCCTGGTCCTGACTTCCCCTCCCAGTCAGGGGGTGAGCTAGACGTGAGTTCACAAGGAGACTTACACAGGAAGCTTTGGGTGGAACTCTCTTGCTAAGATGCATCAGAATACAGAAGAGTCTCGTTCTTCCAGAAGTTGGAGTGAGTGACCAGAGTGAGCAGTGGAGCATTTGTCATAGCAGTCTTCCCAACAATAGCCTATTTTCCACCTTGAAGATCTGCAAAAAATGAAAACATTTAATTATACACCATATAGGAAAAGCTGGGCAAAACAGGCACTGCCCACCACTAATTATGGAGATGTATGCTAGGGCCACCTCATTGAAGGGCAATTAGCAGTACCCTCCAAAAGGACACACACATATTCCTCTGAGCCAGAAATTCCTCATCACGATGGGCCAAATGTTTATGTCCCCCCACAATTCATGTGTTAAAATCCTAGCCTTCAAGGTGGTGGTACTAGGAGGCAGGAACTTTGGGAGGTGAGTAGGTCATGAGACTGTAGCCCTTATTATTGGGGTTAGTGCCCTTTATAATAGATGCTCCAGAGAGACCCTCACCCCTTCCACTATATGAGGACATGGCAAAAAGGCATCATCTGTGAGCCAGAAAGCAGACTTTCTCCAGACACCGAATATGCCAATCCTTTTATCTTGGACTTCCCAGCCTCTAGAATTGTGCGACATATAATAAATTTCTATTTTTTATAAATTATCCAGTTTATGGTATTTTGTTTTAGTAGCCTGAAGGGATTAAGATACTAATCCAGGAAATTGTCTGACATTATACCAATATACATATCATGTTACTTGAAGCTATATTGATGCTAATAGCAAATGACTGAACACAACCTAAATGTTCGTTAGTAAGAGACTGGTTGGCCAAATGACGTTCAAGAGCAATCTCTTCAGCTGTAAACTAAATAAGGAAGATGTTAATAGTATGGGATGATTTCTAAATTGGACTGTTAAATGAAAAAATCAAAGTGCAAAGTAAAGAAGTGCCCCCAAAGCCCCCACAGGATGGGATTATGTCAAAGGGACACATGAGCCAACTGAAAGATCTCCCAATAGCCAACACTGGAACAATTTGAGCAACAAAACAAAGTAATATTGGATTATGCTATGGACTGAATTACATCCCCCCAAAATTAATTGGTTGGAGCACTAACTCCCTATGTGACTATATCTGGAAATTGAATCTTAGGAAGTAATTAAAATTAAATGAAGATACAGGGTAGGACCCTGATCCTGTAGGATTAGTACCTTTATAAGAAAAAATAGGTGAGAGCAGTCTCTTTCTCTCTCTGCCATGTGAAGACACAGTGAGAACGAGGCCATCTGCAAGTCAGGAGAAGAGCCATCACCTGAAATCAAATTGGCCAGCACCTTGATCTTGGACACACCTTGATCTTGGACTTCACAGTCTCCAGAACAGAGAGAAAATAAACTTCTGTTGTCTGTGGTCTTTAGCTACAGCAGCCCAAGTAGACTAACACAGATTATAACACAAGGTATAAAATTAATGTGCGAGTCCATACTACTGCAAATAAATGATTGAAAAAAATCAATAAATAGGGGAGAAAAGACCAATCTCTTGTGCAAAAAAATTCCAAATAATTTATGCAGATACCCTTAAGGAGAAAGAACATTAATTCTGCTTCTTAAGTGTAGGTTGTGCCTAGTGACTTTCTTCCAGAGAATACAGTATGCATATTCAAAGATGGAGAAAAAAAAAGAATAATTTTGTATGAAGAAACCTGGCAAATACCTTCCGTCAGGTGATCAAGGTTAACATAAGTCATATGGATAGTGCATTGTGTACCTTTGATATGAAATGGCACTTGATCTCTGTGGTCTCCCTCTCCAAACCCATAACCCTAGTCTAACTGTGAGAAAACATCAGAGAAATCAAAAATACTCGACCAGTATCCTTCCAAATTGTCAAGGTCATCAAAAACAAGGAAAGTTTGATAAATTGTTATAGCCAAGAGGAACCTAAGGAGATGCAATGACTCAATGTCCTCTGGTGTCCTGGATGGAATGCTGACACAGGAAAAATGCCATCCAGTGAAACCTCAGGAAGTCTGAATAAAGCATGTACTTGGATTAACAATAATGTGTCAATATTGGTTCATTGACTGTGACAAATATAACTTATTAAGATTAAGATATTACTTAGGGGAAACTGTGTATATGTGTGCCTGTGTCTGTGGTTATGGAAACTCTCTGTACTATTTTTGCAACTTTTCTATAAATCTAAAACTGTTCTAAAATAAAAAAAGTTTATTTAAAACAAAAACAGGCGGGGCGTGGTGGCTCACACCTGTAATCCTAGCACTCTGGGAGGCCGAGGTGGGTGGATCGTTTGAGCTCAGGAGTTTGAGACCAGCCTGAGCAAGAGTGAGACCCCGTCTCTACTAAAAAAAAAAAAAATAGAAAGAAATGATCTGGACAACTAAAAATATATATAGAAAAAATTAGCCAGGCATGGTGGTGCATGCCTGTAGTCCCAGCTACTCAGGAGGCTGAGGCAGGAGGATCGCTTGAGCCCAAGCGTTTGAGGTTGCTGTGAGCTAGGCTGACGCCACGGCACTCTAGCCTGGGCAACAGAATGAGACTCTGTCTCAAAAATAAATAAATAAAACAAAAACAGTGCAGAACAATATGTTTTGTATATTCTCTTTTTTTTTTATTTGAGGGAAAATAGGAGGTAAAAAGTTAGAGAAACAGGAAAGAACAAACCTCTCTGAAAAAAAATACACAGAACTGGAGAGGAACTGGGTTGATAAGACTTTTTATAGTAATCCCTTTGGTGGATTCTGAATATTGTTCCATAGGAATATTATCTATTTCTAAAAAATTACATATTAAAATTAACAAAGGGCCCAATAAGAACCATCTCCCATAGTGGCACAAAGAGAGAAGTAATGACCTTGGTGGCTCATTGCAAATTCAGGGTTGTGACCCTGAGTCTGTGTACTCCCATCCATGTGGACGCTCACGGAGAGAACAACTAGGAGGATGTCCATATGGCAGGTGCTTCGTGCAGAAAAGGTGACAGAGCTTCAGAGACTTCATGAGATCAAGACATATAGGTCTTAGCATCTGAGGAAGGGAGTTGAGGGACCCAGCGGGAAGGAGCAAGGTGAGATTTAAAACAACCAGACAAAGGTCAGTGCAGCTGGCCCAGATGGTCCCCACCTGTTTTCAAGCTTCTTTGTGCTCCTGGCCCCAGGAAGGGATGTGACTAGAGTGTTAATTGGAAATAAGGACTTGACCGCAGGGAAAGAAAATGCCTCAAACCTTTGCTCAGACCTTAACTTGGGGCTCTGGGAGGCACTAAGGAAGTTTCATGGGCTTCTTTTGTTTATTGTTTTATATATGCATACATATTTTATGCTTTTTGTATGATTATTCTTTTAATGAATTTTCCAACATTTTCTATACTCCAGCCTAGAAGCCTTAGTTTGGAGAATCCTGCAAAGTCATATTTCTTTCACTATCCATTCACTATCCACACTATATATTTGGGCCCTGATTAATTAAAAACTCAACTACATCTGTGCACTTTCCTACATTGTTCTCTAGAGAGAGCAAAGTGGAAGTGTGGTACCCCATACATAATCAGCAAACTCCTTGGGGAGGAAGCGTGTCTTGTACATCTTGTACAACCTGCAGCCAGCTCAGGGGTGGACTAACAACTATTCTATTGTTCTAGACCAACCTCTTACCGGTCTGTCTCCCAAATTCTGTGTTAGTGTTATATTTCTTGGCTGAGAGGAGCATATAATTTATTGTCCCCAAATGGGACATTTTTGAAAGTGAAAGTGCGATGGTATAAATACTCCCGTGGATATTATTGTATTTATTTCAGGCATAAACGGGGACTGTCCCACTGCAACCGGGATGTAAGGCTGGGCACACCTGTATATGTGCTGTGCCCAGGGGATGGGTACAAAAGGAAGCTCACATAGCACATCTAAATATTTAAAAGCTATACATAAGGCTGAAGAAGTATTAAATAAATATGCACTAGCCTCCTGCCACAGTATGGTGGCCTGTGGTGAGCTGGCCCCCAGGCCCAGCTCTGGCCCCTAGATAATGGATTACCCCCTTTCTTTTTCCTCCCTAGGCATGTTTCCACAACATGAGGGCCCTTAGGGGGCTCATGTGTGGACAAACCAGCTCATATTCCAAGCTCTGCTCCTACTCCCCAGAAATAGCTGCACCTTGGACACCCACTGAGTGGGAGGCATGGTCCTTCCTCGGGAAGGGAGTTCTGGGGTCTTCTGTACCCACATATGGTCTAGGAGGTGGAGCACCAGCTCTGGGTGGGCAAGATCCCCTGATTTTGCAGATTCCTCATGCTCTGGGGAGGGGTGCTGCCGGAGGAGGGCCAGAGTGGTGTCCTTTAAAGTGCAGGCCCCAGGGCACAGCTCTTCTTGCCTGATGTTAGGGACTGAATTGTGTCCCCCCCAAATTCATATGTTGAGGCTATAACCACCAAGGTGACTGTATTTGGAGATAGGGCCTTTAATGTGGTAATTAAAGTTAAATGTGGTCATGAGGGTGGGACTCGTGTCCTGATAAAAAGAGCAGGAGATACCACTGAGATTATTCTCTCTCTCTCTCTTACTCTCTCTCTGCACAGGCGCAAAAAAAAAAAAAGGCCCTATTAGGACACAGTCACAGCCAGAGGTGGCCGTTTACGAACCAAAGAGAGACGGATTACCAGAACCTGAGCCAGCTGGTACCTTGATCCTGGGCTTCCTTCCAGCCTTCAGAATTGTGAGACAACACATTTCTGTTGTTTAAGGCTCCCAGAGCGTGGCCTGAGCAAACTGACACCCTGGGGAATGAGCACAAGCCAGTGCATGGCCACTGGGATCCTAGCCGTGATCTCGGCCTTCCAAGTGCTGTGAAGCCGAGAGAAAGGGCCCTTGAAGAGGAAGGCTTAGATTAAGAAAAGGAGAGTGGGAGGTAAAGATAGAGGCTGACAGTCCAGAGCGTGGTCAGGAAGACTGGGCTCCACGGGGCCTCCTTCATTCCTTCATTCATTCATTCCTGCATTCACTTAACAAGGGTGTGTTCCTGCTTGTGCCAGGCATTGTGCTAGGCAGTGGAAATGCAGTTTGAAAAAGACAGATAAGGCTTGTGCTCTCTCCATGGACCTACCTTCTAGTGGGATCACTGCGCAGTGGTGTTAGGGTGGTGTCAGGATGGCCTCTTCAATCCTGGAGAGACGGGTGAGTAATGTCCATTTGGAAAAGCCAGCTGGCCTAGGAGCCCTCACCCCCATGCTCCATATATTCATCTAGAGGGTGACCCAGGGTGGGGGTGTCCCCCTGTTGCCTTGGTGATTGACACCTCTGGCCACTGGAGGAGGATGGGTGTGATAAACCTCTCCAGCATCTGAGCTCAGATGGGCCCCAGCTGTGTCTCTGGGGAGCGGGATAGGATTGGGAGGTCGCAGAGAGGTGAGCTCAGACAGGCTCTCTAATTCCTGGCTGTGTGTGTGAAAAGGTCAGTCAGTGCAGCAGCAGACTTTGGAGGGGAGGTGTCAGATTCCTGAAGGTTCTGCGGTAGCCATACCAGCTCCCAATCCCTGACCTCTCAGACTAGAAGTGTCCTGGGTGCACTGGCTGCTTAATCCACCTGAGATTAGCCTTGGTTTCTCACCAGCCTAAGAGGGGTGTCTCAGCACTTTCTCGCTTTATTTCAAAAGGAAACAAAGGAAAAAACTGGGCTTTCCTCCTCTTCTTCCCCCCTTCCCCCTCCACCCCCCCAAGAAGATTGAAGTTTAACTTCTCAAATTCAGCTCAGCGTCCCACAAATGGCATGATTCTGAGTCAGGATTTCGGGGAATACAATATGACTCTCAGGACCTCAAAATAAAGTTAATCTGATTAGCACTGATCACCTAAAATAAATTCTTAAAAAGCACTTGTTTATTTTTTTCGGAAAGGAATTTTCTTTATTTCCCCCTTCCTACATCTTTGTCATTGTCCGCTGTTTTCAAAGTTGTAAAAGTACCAGTTGGCCCCATATCAGAACATGCCTCTGAGTTCTCTGAGTGTGGAAATTAGGAGGAAAAGAACCTAGAAATTCTCAACTTCTACTTCCATGTGAGGGAATGAAAGAATATGTTCAACTCACATCTTGGCCATGAGACCAGCTTTCAACAGGTTCTGGGTATTGCTTTGAACTTCTCTTTGGAAATCTCAAGCAAGCAAATCCCGAAATTAAAATGATTTTGGGGGGAAAAACCCTACCAAATACTAAAAGAAGAGACAAAGTTCATATTTTTACAG
>CM052439.1:15692363-15715722 GCA_028533085.1 Varecia variegata
CCCACATTTACATGATTCCAGGAGTGCCCAGCCCTGCTCTGTCAGTCATTGGGCAAATCAAAATGACCTTTCTTCACCCCTTTTGTAGACCCAACCTTCCCACCCCCAGGGAAATCCTGATCACAGCCTGCTGGGCCTTGATCTCTTAGGGAATGTATTTAATAGTAAATCCTACCCTGCAGGTCATCTTTAAAGCAGCCTTCAGGCTTTGGGGCCTCGTGACTCCTGGCAACTCTGGGGTCCCTGAGATAGGAGCTTGCTTTCCAGGAAATTAGCCACAGCTCTATCTGCACCCCCAGTGTCTCCCAGTCACCAGCTCTGCCTGGGTGGGGAGGGCAGGCAGGAAGTCCACCCTACATGCCAGCAACGGGAAAGGGCAGCAACTTCACAGCACTGGCCTTTTGTCTTTGGCTGGGGAGGAGGAATATGGAGTTTCTGCAGAAGTAATCAATCTGAGAAGGGTTCTTAGAGGAGGTAGGAGCCTGGGAGTGTTTCAAAGGAGGGGAGGAAGGCAGCCCAGTAGCTTTGAGATTAGAGAGGAGGCTCTCCGAAGGCAAAACCAAACTGCTTAGATGCCTTAGTGCTAGAGGTTGTGAACTCCTGGAACTGCCTCAATGGGTGGTCTTGCTGTTGTGCGAATTACTCACTGACCCCCAGGAGAAAGTTCTGGCTGTGCTGCCCCCATTTGGGCTGCCGTTCCTGCTCCCTTTAGTGCAGAGTGGGAGGCAGCCAAAGGCCTCAGCCTGACCAGGAGCCCAGGCAGAGTGAAGAGGAAAAGATGCTGAACACCATGTAGGCCCTGCAAAGTGGGCACCCTGTCCAGATGCCTCTGCGCGCCTCCTGTCTTCCCTGCATCTCACCCTGCTCTCACAGGGCCCTCCAGGACCAGCACTTCTCCCGCCAGATGTTTTGAATCTCCTTCCCCTTCCTAATGGAAGACAGCTTTTCTTTCTGTTGGAGAGGGGAAGGGAGGGACATGCCCTGAGCCCTTTCCATTCTTGCCTCCCCTCTCCTTCCTCTGGTGGGAAATCTCTCCATTTCTAAGAAAAAGGTGGGGTTAGATGGTTCATCCAGCCCCTTCCCAGCAGAAAGCAGTTCTCAGAAAGAAGCCAGCCCCTTTTTCCTGGTAGGAGGAATGTGGTCCTCACCGCATCTCCCCCCCAGCTCCCTTCCCTACAGGCACTTACCTCAATGCCATGGGATGGGACAGCTGCAAACCGCCTTCCCGCAGAGAGGCTGGGACTCCTAACAGCCAGCAGAGAACAATGCCTTTTTCCCCCAGAGCAGACATCGTTCCCTGGAGAGCACTGTGGCCAGTTAGAGAAAGTATTCTCTTTTCTCACCAAGTAGAACTGGGACCACTAAACTAGATAACCACAGTTCAACATCAGGAGTCCCAGGGGCAACAAATTAGCATCAGAAATGCTTTCAAGATTCACCAAGGGATGGGCACTGCCATTTGCCAGCCCTGGTGTCTCCGTCAACGGAGTTTAATATTCTGTGATTCTGGGAACCATGAGGAAAAATGAAAGACCCTCACAGAGCACCAGGGAGGAGCACCCCTCCATGTCATCAGTAACCTACATTTTTCAGACCACCCAAGTCTGAGGATAAAAATAGGAACCTAAGAGTAAACACAGAATTTCTCCAGGAAAATACACTTCTATTCTATAGACATATAAGCTCTCTCTCAAATTTCTTCCAGCTTTTCCTGGGTTTCTGTCTCCCTTGGTGTCACATGGGTAGCCTCAGAGGGTGCCCCATACATGCTTTGCAAACTGGTCCTCTGGGCTGCCATGTGACATCTGGTGCATTTACCCTTTCCTGCCTTGGCTAATCTTGGGTAATGACACCAGTCACTGCTGAGACTCTGTCACTGATGTCTGCTGAAGGCATTCAGTTCCTGCCAGTGTCCGTGTCTAGGTCGTCAGTGTCCATGGTGGGGCATACTCATCCGTAACTACTGAAGATGCTGGCACCAGTTCCGCAGATGCCCTGCATATTCACAACCCAATCCTTTTTGGTTTTACTTTGCTTTCTTGCTGGCACCACAAAACTACAATGACCGTCATCAAAAGTGAGTAGAATCTTCCCTTTCCTCCAAAACCAGTGTCTCCCTGACACTAAGTTCAGTCTGTGGTTTCTTGTCTAGCTAAATACTCGGCAGCCTTGACCCCACCAGTTCCTCACACATGCTTCATCTCTTCTGAATCCTAGTGCCCAGGGAGCCCCAGTTCAATGATTCAGAATTACCATGACTGTGATAGTTAAGAACTTGGGTTTGAATCCTGGCTCCACACTTATTATCTCTGAGCCTTTGCTTCCTCATCTGTAAAATATGGACTTTATGAGGCTGTTTATGTTACAATAATCCATGTCACAGGGTTGTGCTAAAGACAATGCATGCAGCTTAGTTAACCCTGTGTTTACAATACAGTTAAATATTGACTATTATAATAATTATTATTTTTTTCTTTAAGAAGGAGCTGAGGTCAAGAAGGGTGAGATGACTTATCCAAGATTACACACCCAGTGAGTGGCAAAGCCACAACAATGTAGCTCCAGGCATCTGACTTGGGGTTCGGTCTTCTTGGGTAACACTGCCTTCCCATTGCTCTATAGGTGAGCTTATACCTGAACTGCATTTTCTTGGTAGTTTTTTCCCAATTTAATGTCACTGTTGAGTCCCCAGCTGAAAGACCTAGTGAACAAACAGAGCCAAAAAAAAAAAAAACAAAACAAAAAAAGACGAGGAAAGGAGATAAAAAGGGACCAGACTGCTAATTCCAGCATAGCAGAGGGAATTGTCCATTGGTCATTTGGTGGTGGCCAGTGTCTTCAACTCCTTGTTTTAAGGAGGAAGTTTGAAGACAAAGCATGGGTGATTGTTCCCTTATTTAAAGAGGCCAAACTTAAGACCTACGAAAGGAAGGAGGTTTGGCCAAAGTGACACATCCAGAGCTGAGCAGAGCTGGAACTAGAACCCAGGTCTAATGCCTGTTTTCATATGATCCTGATCTAGAATGTTTCTCCAAGGCTCTAGAGTCAAGCCTTGAGAAGGGACACATCTTCCCACATGTCAGTTTCATGCAAGGTGGACCAGGAGAGCACCCCAGGCTCCCCGTGGCCAGCCAGAAGGCAGCCACGAAGCCTCCCCCTTTGATCCTTCTTGCTGTCAAATCTTAAATGCCAAGGCCCTGAGAGAAAGAATGTTCTTCAGCAGGCTAGTTTGATCCTCTAATAAAATAGGCAGCCACTTTCATGGTGGTAATTTAAGGGAGGCTGGTTAATTCTCTGCACTAGCTATCTATTGTTGCATAACAAATTACCCTAAGACTTAATGGCTTAAAACAATAAACTTTTATTATCTCAGTTTCTGTAGATCAGGAGTTTGAGAGCAGTTTAGTGGAGTAGTTCTGGCTGAGAGTTCTTTACGAAGCTGCAGTCAAGGTGTCAGCGAGGGCTGCAGTCATCTGAGGGCTTGACTGGGGCAGGGGATCTGCTTCCAAGGTGGCACCCTCAGGTGGCCATGGGCAGGAGGCTGGTTCCTTGGGACATGAAGGGGAAGAGCCAGACACAGCAGCTGATGTCCCCACAGGGAGTTATCAAAAGAGATCAAGGAGGAAACTGTAATGCCTTTTATGACCTAGTCTCAGAAGTCCCCCACTGTCATTTCTGCCATATTCCAATCTTTAGGAGTAAGTTACTAAGTCCAGTTTACCCTTAATGGAAGGAGAAACAAGTTCTACCTTTTGAGGGAAGAAATGCCAAAGAATTTGTGGACAACACATTAAAATCATCACATGCTCTATCAGCCTGAGCACTATCTGTTTGTTAGTAATTACACCATTAGCGAACCCATGAAAGATAAGAAAATGATTCTTTTTCTGAACAATTTAAATTTAAATTTATGTTAATTGTAAGTGTCTGGCATAGCACTGACCAGGAGGCAGAGGCCACAAGCCTTGGATATCCCCCTTCTCCTTCTGGGCTTCAGTTTCCTCCTTTGTAAAATGACTGTCTTTTCAACAAATGGTGCTGGGAAAACTAGAGATTCACATGCAAAAGAATGAAGTTGAATCCCTACCTACCATTATGTACAAAAATTAACTCAAAATGAATCAAATTAATATATAACCTAAAACTCTTAGAAGAAACGTAGAGGAAAACCTTCATAACACTGGATTTGGCAATGATTTTTTGTATATGACAACAAAGGCATAGGCAACAAAAGAAAAATAGACAAATTGTATTTCATGAAAATTTTTTAAAAATTATGCATCAAAAGATAATGTCAGCAATGTATGCGTGAACCCACAGAATGGGAGAAAATATTGCAAATCATATATCTGATAAGGGATTAATATCCAGAATATTTAAGAACTCCTGAAATTCAACAACAAAAAACAGCCCAATTCAAAAATGGGCAAAGGACTTGAATAGGTATTTCTCTAAAGAAGATACATATGGCCAATAAGCACATGAAAAGATGCTCAATATCGCAAATCATTAGGAAAAAGCAAATCAAAACTACCACAAGGTGCCACTTCACATTCATTAGGGTGCCTAGTATAAAAATGAATACATACTAGAAAACAGAAAATAATCAGTGTTGGCCAGGATATGGAGAAATTGTAACCCTTATGCATTGTTAGTGAGAACATAAAATGGTATAAATGCTATGGATAATAGTATGCAGTTCCTCAAAAAATTAAAAATAGAAGTACCATGTGATCTAGCATTTCCACTCTGGATATGTATCCCAAAGAACTGAAAGTGGAGTCTTGAAGGGATATTTGCACACTCACGCTTATAGCAGCATTATTCACAATAGCAACCCAAGTGTCTGTGGCTAGATGAATAGATAAGCAAATTTTGGTGCATAAATACAATAGAATATTTTTCAGCTTTAAAAAGGAAGGAAATTCTGACATGTGCTACAACATGGATAAATCATGAGGACATTATGCTAAGTTAAATATGCCAGTTATAAAAAGGCAAATACTGTAAGATTCCACTTGTATAAAGTACTTAGTTAAAATCATAGCAACAGAAAGTAGAATGGTGGTTGCCAAGGGTCGGGGTTAGTAGGGAATGGGGAGTTGCTGTTTAATAGGGATAGAGTTTCAGTTTTACAAGATGAAAAAGAGTTACAAAGATGGATGATGGTGATGGCTACACAACATTATGAATGTATGCAATACCACTGAACCATACATGTAAAAACAGTTAAGATGAGAAATTTTATGTGTATTTTACCACAATGAAAAAATAAATTGGGAAAAAAGCAAAAAAAAAAAATGAGGTGCTTGTGCTGAAAGATTTTTAATGTCTCTCTGGCTCTAATATTTTCCCCTCCAACACTATGTATTAGATTTTAGAGTTTAGAGCCCTTGTATGACAATCTCTCATGTGTGCTCTACCTATCTATGTGTATATGTATACACACGTGAATGTTTAACATGCATTTGTGTGTGTCTCTATATTTCAAAACCCTATTTAAATAAATCTTTCATGACCCTTTAGTCTTTAG
This sequence comes from Varecia variegata, assembly GCA_028533085.1. Taxonomy (NCBI): domain Eukaryota; kingdom Metazoa; phylum Chordata; class Mammalia; order Primates; family Lemuridae; genus Varecia; species Varecia variegata. The sequence goes on from CM052439.1 coordinate 15,697,897, forward strand.
AGGGAAGGTGAGGCTGTTTATATTACAAGAACATATTTTATTTGCCTACAGCAGCTGAGCACAGCATGCTATTACTATAAATGGGGCATGATGGTGTTTTGTTATGAAAAGCCTTTTGATGTAGGACAGACACAGTCCAATGACTTCCAAATATATTTCAGCCTACTGTAAAAAATAAAATGACAGATCTTCTCATGGCCACGGGGTCTCTGCACACATTTCCAGGAATTTGAGGCCATTTACTCAATCCAAACAGAGAAATATTGTTTTAATGGTTATAGATGTGTCCACTCAGCTTTGAACAAGGCTTCCCTCCTCTTGCTCCTAGCCTTTGTGTCTAGAGCCCAGCATGAATCAGTCAGCCTGGGGAACAAAAGAAGTGACATACCTGAGGGTCTTTCCAAGACAGGACACCAACCCTTGAGTTGTTCCAGAGACCACCCTGACTATTCCTTAACCCACCACTCCGCATCTAAAATACTCATTAATCAGGTGGTCTCTTTGTTTCCCCTTAAAGACTATGTACTTTTAGAACAAAATGCTTAGGGGGAAAATATCTTCTTGTCTAAGTGGCAATACTGTCAGTTTTAGAAGTGGAGAAATTGAGAGCATTGCTCTAAGTGCTTTCCTAGTCTCTGGGGCCTCCCATTGTGCACGTACCTCCCAGAGGACGGCTCAAACAGGTCCAGAAGGGGGTCTTTCTGGAGGTATTCGTGGTGGTGGTGCCTCCAGCAGGAGTGGGAGCTGGAGTCAGTGAGCTGTCCGTCTGCAGGAAGCAGGCAAGTACAATGTGGCTGAGGCATGCTACGGGGAGTATGTGATGATTGGAAGCATATCAGTTATCTATTGCTGTGTAACAAATTACTCCAAATTCAACATCTTACAACAACAAACATTTATTATATCACAGTCTTTATGGGCCAAGAGCCAGCACAGCTTAGCTGGGTCCTTTGGCTCAGGGTCTCTCACAACGCTGCAATCAAGTGTTGGCAAGAGCTACAGTCATCTCAAGTCTCAACTAGACTAGGAGAGGATTTGCTTCCAAGCTCACCCACGAGGCTGTTGGCAGGATTCAGTGCCTCACTGCTATTGGACTGAGGGCCTCAATTCCTCGCGAGCTGTTGGCTGGAGGCCTCTCTCCCAACCTTGCCATTAGCTTCTCTATAGGGCAGCTTGCAAAATTTCAGCTGGCTTCCTCCAGAGCAAGCAAGGGAGAAAGACGGAGGCTTTCTGTAATCCAATCTCAAAAGTGACATGCCATCACTTCTGCCACATTCTGTTCATTAGGAGTAAATCACTAGGTGCAGCCCATGGTCAAGGTAGGGTGATTGCACAAGGGCACAAATACTGCCACAAGAAACAACAAATTAAAGGACCACACAACATGAAATACTGTACTTAACAGAAAAAGGGAAGAGTTAGAAAGAAATCTGCAGCAGAATGCAAAATTTATAGGAGCAATGCTCTATGCTCTACAAGGATACAAACTCAAGAGTCTATAACAATCACATTGTAAGGTTCTGCTGGACATGGAGAGTTGGATGAAAATGAGAAAAAATAACATGTAACTCCAGAGTCGGGCCTTGTAGACATGGAATAAAATCATTTACTATAAACTCAGGACCAAGTTCAACTCCCCACACCTGAGGTTCAAAAGAAAGGAAAAGTAAAGTAACAAACACACACGCTGGGTCTCCCAAACACTCCAGCCCCATGGAAGACTCTCACCAAGACCCACGTCCGAGGGAGCTCTGACCCCAATGTCACACTGGATTAAAGTCTCCTCAAAGGCTCAGAGACGTTTGCCAAGTAAAAGAAACATCTGTGTTAGTGTGGCACATGCTGAGGTCTGTAAGACAGCTCTAAAAATTCAGTGTGCAGAAAATGCACCCACAGGGTGGCCAGCTGTCTTGGGACAGAAGAGCTTCCTTAACTTGGGATTTGCAGTACTAAAACTTAGATGAGTTGGTCACCTTATCACCCAGGGAGTTTGTAAAAACTGCTAAAGGAATCATCTGCACAGGAAATTCTGATTCAGTGAACCTGAGCGGGACCAGTCAGATCTGCATTTTAAGCAGCTCCAGAAGTCCTTCTACGTAAATAGTCCACGGGCCACCCTTTGAGAACTCTACCGTGGAAGGATAGTTTTGAAAGCTACTGCTGGAAGCACCAAAGGTAGCAGCCACTCTCAGCTTTGTAATCACAGATCTCGTGGAGCCACCTGATGCGGTATCACCATCACCTGTCAATAATCCTCGGGCTCTAGTTCACAGTTCACTGATTCTCGAATTTATCTTGCCTGTAAGACAGACCTCAAGATCCAGGAGGCAAAGTTCGAGAAGGGGTCAGGACAGGAGTTTGGAGAGGAAGATTTTCCTAACTGTCTGTTACAAGAAACCACACCCCGTGGCTGGATTAGACCTCTACAAAAAAGTCTCCCAGAAGTCACCCACTCCACGCCACGGCCTGAAGAATGTGCTAAGAAGATTAAAGTGAGAACCTCTAGGTCTTCAGGAAGCAGCTGCCGAAAATGTGATCTCTGTAGAATGTTTTCCATATTTAGAAAATGCAAAAGGTTACACAAGTACATGAACAAGGGAAAACAGTGGTGAGGTCATGGCAAAGGCCTCTCGGACCTCGCTGGGGCGGCAGAGGGGAGACCTGACGTCAAGGGGGCAGCATCTTGAGTGACTTTCAGGTGTATTAGGTAGCTCTATCCCCATGAGCAAGGTTTGTCAAATATTTTTAGTGACCATCTAAGCAGCATCTTGAGTGACTTTCAGGTGTATTAGGTAGCTCTATCCCCATGAGCAAGGGCGTGTTGAACCACGAAAGTTTGTCACATATTTTTAGTGACCAATCACCAGTGCTTGCTCTATTTTTATATGCACGGAGTAAACTTTTGGTCTCCCCTGATACTTTTGTTTTCCAAACACAGACTGCATAAGGTCCACATGAGAGGGACTGTGCTAAGTCACTGTTTAGAGTTATTTGTAGTCTGCTCTTAATTTTTCCGTTGGATTTTACGTCTTAGAAGGGTAGATTGTAACTACAAGAAGACTAACGCAAACAAAGTCATACTTTGGTGGTTTCAGAGGAAGAAGGCATCTCTAAGAAGAGCTGCTGTGGTTTTAGATTCCTCCTGAATCTGACCCCAAGACAAGAATCCAAGTACAGTACCGGTAATTTATTTGGAAGATGATCTCAGGAAACACATGCAGGAGAGAGGAGAGTAAGTCAGGGAAGGGAAGGACGCTGATGCAAGGTAGCTGTCAAGCCAGTTACAATAGAAGGCAACTGGCCTTAGAGCCTGCTGGAGAACTCTGGAAGACAGTAGAGATTCTATACTGTCCACTATAGAAAATGCTCGAGAGTTATTCCAAATACGGGATATTCATTTATTCACTAACTCTCCATCTGTCATTGTTTGAGGGTTGCTTCCTGGGAGACTGATTATGTCTCAGACACTTCCAGTCTGCCCTTTATGAGAACTGAGTATGTCATCATGACTGTGAAGAGTCACAAATGTTGTCCATAAACAGCCTTGAGAATGCAGAGACAAATACCAGGAGGATGTGTGTGGGCTGGCAGCAGCACCTGCCACGCTAGCTCAAGTTTGCTGCATGCTTCCAGGGCTCCAGGCGCCAGATTGAATGTATACCATCTCATTTAATATCTGATTAGTATTCTTTATTTTCCAGATCAGGAAATGAACGCAGAGCAAAAAGTGACTTGTGTATGATCCACACAATCAGCTAATGGTGTAGCAGGGATTTGAACCTAGATGGTGGGTTGTTAGAATCCAAGCTTTTGGCCACTGCACTCTACTAGCTCCTAGAAGAGTTTATATCTAGTTGAGAGAACAGAAATAGATCTCAAGATGTGGGTGCAAAAACCAGCTGCTTTGTGAAGTATGAACTAGATTTCAGTTTGGGATTCAGCACTAGTATAGAAGTGTGGACACACAATGGAGTTCAAGAATCATCAAGGGTCCTGTTTGGCTGCAATAGAAGTCACAGGTGGTTGAGGATAAGCCATGTTGGGAGGATTTTCAATGCCAAGTTAAGGAGCTCACACACTGCACTGAGCAGTAAGGAACTACTGAGGCTTTTTGAGCAAGGGAATGATAGGATGAAAGAGTGTTAATGATCTAAAACTAGTAATAGAATAGCATTAGGCAGGAAGCAATGAATTGGCTGGATGGGTCAAAGGAGAGGGAAAGAGGGAAAAGCAAGTAGAAGATGTGACAAGAATTCAGGAGTTGGAGGACACTTCTCAGTGTAGCATGGCAGAACAGGTGAGGAGAGCTGCTTCCAGACCAGATCATGGGCAGGGAATGCTCAGGAACTCCAATCCCAGATATCAGGATCATTAACTGAATACAACAGAGAAAAGGACCAGAATGGCTAACTTGGACTTGGCCCTGGCTGGACTTCCCAGTTCCACTTCAGCATCTGGTCCTAAGCTTTGTTCCTCTAGAGACAGTTTAATCTGTTCACCCAGCATTGATGAGATTGCAAGCGAACTGGTGCGATTCCTTTCACTGAGGAAAAAAAAAATCAATAAATGGTAGTTTGATGGATCCATTCACAATGAAATTCATATTGCTGATGAGCCAGGAAGACTTGCATTGGTTGGAGAGTTGGTGCATTGTCTTTCTGGAAAGGCACCCTTCTCCCTCTCCTTTTGCTAGCGGTTCTTTCTATTCTGGAACCCAAAATGTATACCTAGTGTAAGATTCTGTATTACCGTCCCTCTGGACGTTTAATTGAAACTCTCAACTTTGTCTTCTTGCTGATAATTTCAAATTTCAGTTTCTCCAGAGCTCATCTTTTCCATTGAACATAATTTCCAACTGCCAGTTAGACATCCCTACCAGAATATTCCACTAGCATCTCAAACACAACATGATCAAAATCAAGCCTGCCACATTCTTCCACAAACAAGTTTGTTTTTTTTTAGACTTCCCAGTTTATTCATAATTCCATCATTCCTGAACTTGCTAAGACTCAACACTTGGAATTGTCTTTGACGCCTTCCTGTCAACTGTCTACTCCATCTAATGTCTGTCAAACCCTGTTGATTCTACAACTGGTCAGCTCCTCTCTCTTCACCCTCGTATAGTATCAAAAGGCAAAATCACAACAAATTTAGTTCACTGGTCTAATTGGCTTTTATTTGCGATTCTAGCATAGGGCAACTCCTCCTTCTATAAAGTGAGCTGAGCAGAAGGGCTGGGCTTTGTAGGTGGGAAGGAGCTGGAGAAAGCAGAAATGGGTCAGAACGTGGACTGGTGGTTTCAAAGTTACTTTCCTTAAGGATTAAAACAGAGGGGACTTTTTTTTATCATGCTGGCTCCATGTAAAAACTGGGCTCCTTGTGATTGGTTACTGCGAGCCTCCTGTTCTCTTGGAAACTGGCCCGTCGCAGAGTTCAGTTTGATTAGGTGGCACCTAGCATGACTGACTCCACTCTGGTTTGGTTGGTCTGCTGGGGCCCGATGCAGGACACTAGTCCAAAACGATGGCTTCCCATGAACTTTGTCTGGTAATAGCACAGTATAGCAAAGCATAGTACATTATAGCAGAGTATAGTATAGTATAATGCAGGTTTCCCTTGCCTGTTGCTTAGCTTTTGACCTGGAATATATTCATTCCCCTCATACTGCCCTCCGCCAAACAAATAATAGCTCATCCTCCTCTGCACCTCAGGATATTTTGCTATATATTATATCTATTTGTGGCTCTCTTATGATAATAATAGCTAAAAGCAATACTAGGTGCCAGGCATTGTCCCAGGTGCTTTACATATACTATCTCCTTTAATCTTCACAAAAGCCCTTTGAGATACACACAATTATCAGCCGCATTTTACAGATGAGAACACGGAGGCACAGAGAGGTTAAATGGACTTTCCCCCAATAGCCGTGGCAGTGGCAGGAGCTGATTTGAATCCAGGCCTCTGCCTCTCCTCATAACCAGGTGCCACGCTGAAACTCTTGTCCTCTTTCTCGGACTGTAAGTCCCTGGAGGGGGATGGCTCTGTGTGACTGTGCCACTCCTGCACGGTGCCTTGCAGTCGTAGCTTGAATGAATGGCAGTTCTGCTTGTAGGTAGAATTCAGGGGATCGTGAAGCTGGAAGTCATTTGGTCCTGCAGCTGCTGTAGAAGGGAGACTGTACCTAATCCATCTGGATGATAAAGATTAACCCAGTCTGATCATTTGATTCAGTTCTAGCTGAGGCAGAAATGATCCAAGAGAAATCAGGCTGCAGCCTACGTGAAATCAGACATGGAGCTGAAAACCACGTGCTAAGCTCTGCCTCTCCCTTCAGTCCTATTTTTGATGGACTTTTTTGTTGTTGTTGTTGCATACCTGGACACCCACTTTCTTCTTCACTAACAAAAGGAGAATCAGAATTAGAGAGCTGAAAACACAGTGTGTAGTAAGAGTATTTGCAAATGTAGGTGGGGCTGAGGCTTTCCGGAAGGCATGATAAAATTATTTGTTGGCTGAATGAGCTTACCAACCTCTTCTTGCAGCTGAGCAGTGCTATTTCATGCCTCCACCACAGGCATTTTCTCTCTGAAAAATCAACTGCCCAAGAAAGCAGTGGATGGTGGGAGGAGGGGGAGTCCCTGAGCTAATCCTTGAGGCTGAGGCAGCAACACGGCTGTTTGGGATTCAGCCTGGGGAGAGCAAGAGGAAACCTGACTGCTCTGTTTGAAGAGGCTGGTCTTCAGCCGGCACCATTCTGAGCGCTCACGCTCTCTGTCAATAAGCACTTTACAGGGGAGATAAATGGATTTGGAGCTGAGGATGGGAGGAGGTGTCTGAGGAAGAATAAACACATTATCTGAGTCCTTCTCCCAACCCCCTTTGCTGAAGCGCTCAAGGACGCAGACCATGAGTCTTGCAGGCTGGGTGGGCGGGAGGAAGACTCTCCAGCTCTTTGAGTGAAGCAAGCTGCAGAGATCTGCTCTAATAACAAGGGACACTTTAGAGGATCAGACCTCTGCTGCTGCTTCACTCCCAGGGGTGCCAGGGACTGTGCTAAGGGATTATCAGATGACAGTCTGGCCACTATCTTAACAGCAAGACTAGAAATGATTGGTCTCTTGCAAAGAGGGAACATGAACATTCATTCTAAAGGGGTGTTATGTAACTTAGTGCTGTCATTATGGAAAACAGTACGAAGGTTCCTCCAAAAATTAAAAATAAAATTATAATATGATCCAACAATCCCTCTACTGGGTATATATATCCACAGGAAATGTGAAAGAGATACCTGCACTCCCATGTTCATTGCAGCATTATTTGCAATTGCCAAGGAATGGAATCAACCTAAGTGTCCATCAGCGGATGAATAGGTGAAGACTCTGTGGTTTGTACACAATGGAATACTATTCAGCCTTGAAAAAGAAGAATATCCTGTCATTTGCAACAACTGGAGGACATTATGTTAAGTGAAATAAACCAGACACAGAAGACAAATACTGCACAGTCTCCTTTTTATGTGGAATCTAAAGAAAGACAAATTCATGGAAGCAGAGAGTAAGGTGGTGGTTAGCAGGGCTGGCTAAGGTAGGGTAGTTAGGGAGATGTTCATCAAAGGATAAAAAGTTTCAATTAGACAGAAGGAATAAGTTCAAGAGATTCATTATACAACATGGCAACTATAGTTAGTAGCGATGTTTTATATTCTTGAAAATTACTAGGAGAGTAGATTTTAAGAATTCTCATCACAAAAAATGATAAGTATGTGAGATTATGCATATGTTAGTTAGCTTGATTTTGCCATTTTATAATGTACATATATAATATTATGTTGTACACCACACATACATATAATTTTTATTTGTCAATTAAAACTAAAGAAATAAAAATCTAAAAAATTAAAAAATAAAGAGCAGATGGCAATGTTCTACAAACATAGGAAGTGAAAGCAAATACCTGAGAAAATATGGGGAAATTTTGCCAGGTTTTTTGCCTAATGGCATGCCTTCCCTATACATTTTTAAATCCAAAAAGAGTCCTTCTGACAAGGTATAGGTTTGGGGAAGGTAGGTCCAGGCACTCTCTGGTCTTGAGATACTAAATTATTTACTGATGGCGTCATGTTATTAAACATGGTCTCCCCACAGAGAACAGGCAAAGGAATCAGTATTAGTGTTTAGTTTTGAACAATGTGTTTCTGGAAAATAATACATTTAGCTAGATTTCCCTTCAGTAAAACCTGGGCATTCCCAAGTCCCCTAGAGGAGACTCGTGCTTTTGGTAACATCACTGTTTGGCTGATGTCAAACTTTAAATAAATGAAGTTTATTTATTTATTTATTTCAAATAAATTGAAAATCTTCAAATAAATAAATGAATAGCTCCAATTTACATTCTATCAGATAGAAACAGCTTTCTAGTTCTGGTACATTCCCTCCCCCAATATCTTTGCTGATACAGTGCATGTCCTCTCTATTTTTTTGTACCCATCCTACACACTCTTCTACGTGCTTTATGATCTAGCAGCTACTATAGCTCCAGGTTTAATATCTATTACCCTCTTTCCCACACAATCTTCCTCTAGCACCCTGGGATCAGCAACTTCTCCCCATCCCATGACTTGAGTTGTTTTGCGTTTTCATTGAAGATGGGGATGTTCTCCTTCACACTCAACTCTTTTCTGTTCTTATATTTTCTCAGTTCTCATACTTCTGTCCTTTGGATCCTACAGCTCTTTCTGCCTGGCCTTCATCTCATGCAGCTCCACCATCACGTGCCCCACACTGAACTCTCTTCTCTTCATTCCTCAACTCTTCTTCCACCCTGCCCCTATCACTCCCAGCCTCTGATCTCTCAGCTCAGTGAATAGCACTACTATGAAATCTGTTGCTGAAATAAAAGTTTAAGTGTTAGATACATCTCTTTCCACCACCCTCCTATATTCCTCAATTATTTTCACCCTCAAATCTGCTTCCTAACTTCCTTTCCTCTCTGTCCTAGCCTTGTTCCTATCATCTCTTAGCTAGACTATGGCAATAGCCTCATAACATGTTCCAACCATTTTCTACACTGTCTCCAGAGTGGACACTCTGAAACAGGATGCTCCGTGGAACCTTTCCTGGGGTCCCACAACTAGGCCCCTCACCATCAACACTCCAGCCCCATTCCCATTCCCCTGCCTAAACCCAGCTCCATAAGTAGAAGACAAAGGAGGAGCAGAGGGAAGAATCATCAGATTGATGACTGCAGGCTGAGTGGGGAGTGCAACGTATTCCTCTTGCCCAAGCCAAGCGGAGGCTAACCAAGACAGTCGGTCTTAGAGACTGTGGATGCTCCAAGAAATGAACGCTGGAATCCCAGTCCCTGGTTAGAGATTTACTTGAGTACCACAGTTGATGCACTTGATGAACTTCCCTGCATGCATTTCTCCCCAATCCCTCATCACCCACAGCAGGAGAAAAGAATTGTATCAAGAAGGAGAACGTCTACATTCCCTCCTTTTATCTTGGCATGGAGACATGAGATTTACTTGGGTCAAATGGATACCATGCAATGGAGCAGGATTTATGCTGTTTGGCTGTCTTTCCTGCTGTCCACACAAGCAGGGTGGTCAATGTTCCCTAGCACCCAGCAACAATAGGTTGTGATACCATAAGGCAGGGAAAAGTGCTTTTGGAAAAAATTAAGCTCGAACTTGGTCTCTTCAAGTCAGCCAACTGATATGAATCCCCTTTCCACAAAGAGGTCAAGAGAGAGCATTTGCAGAAGGCATTCACCATCAGCCACATTATCAGGATGACAGCAAAAGCTGTTGGAAATAAGACTAGGATGGAAGCTACCTAAGTAAGATACATTGGCACAGGTCTTGCCTTTCGAGCACCTTGCATGGGCTAGAGACCTGGAGAGAGAAGGGAACAGTTTGAAGTGGGGCACCATTCCCCCACATGCACGTGTAGAGTGGGGAGGAGAGAAGAACTAAAAGAGCAGATACCCCTCACACACATATTTTTTGGTCCTTCTAATCACAAACAGGGATGAGGAAAACCTTAAATGGAATATGAGATTATAACTTCAAATTGGATCATTTCTAATTACCGAAAATGGCCAAACTTTAACCACTAGGAACTTGTGTCCAAGATGCCATTACAAGGCCAGAAAGGCACAGTTGAAGGCAGTGACTTGGGAGGGGTGTCCTCAAAATGACAATGTTTTCAGCCACTGAGTACAGAATGCTCAATAAATTATCTCAATGTATCAGACCCTCTCATCCCTCTGTCACTTTGCAAACAGTTTCCTCTGCCAGGAGAGCCCCTCTCCCACCTAGTCTACAAAGGAAACTCCATCAAGTCTTGGTTTAAGCAAGACATCTTCTGTAAAGCCTTTCCTTATGCTTGCAGGTAGAATTATTTATTTCTTCTACCATATTCCTCTGGCATATATAATTCAATTATCTTACTGAGTTAACTTCTCAAGACATTACGTGTGTATCTGTTGTCACACTAGATGGTAAGTTCCTTGAAGGAATTCATTGTGCTTTCCCTTGTAGCCCCACTGTTGGGGTGAGCAGAGGAGGGTGGTTGAAGAACAAATCTAGATCTTGGGCCAAGAACACAACCAGACACCCTGTGAAACTTTGCTTCCAAGGGACTGCCTTAAGTCTATGTTGATGTAGCCTTTGTGCTAAAGAGACAAAATCTGATTTTATCCATCAAGTTTCCTTCTATTTGGTATATTTCCCTCTCAAAGTCTAGCTGATCCTGACCCTCCATCTCAGCTAGTTCTAAAGGGCCTGTACCCACCCAGATGAGTCAGGGTGCACCCTTCCTGCCCTGTCATGGTGAAGTCTCTGTTATCTGTAGGATGCCACTGGCTCCGCATCTCTCCATGTATCCTAAGACTAGGTCTTAGGATGAAATGTATAAATACATCCATTACATGCTACATTTAGTTGCCTCTGTCTGAGTATAAATCCAATTTCATTTGGGTTACAAGCTTCTAGAAGGCAGGCTTATCTTGCTCCATAGTCCACAGAGTGGAGACATTTAATTCTGTAAATGGCTTCTTGAAGTCTTCCCTGGGCCAGACACTGTCAGAGAGGCAGGTAACATAGGAGACAGTCATCGTCTCTGCTCTCTAGGACTTCACAGAGGCTGGTCCTTCTCTGTGTTGGAGGGTTGTCCTCCTTGGCCTCGCAGGAAGATCCAGAGAGGGCCTGTGGAGCCGTGAGTGAGGACAGAGAGGGGAGCCAAGCCGCTGGCCAGGCCACCAGGGGAATCCTCCCTGCAATCAGCGAGACCACCCAGTCTCATCCAAATGGTCCTCACAGCCTTTGTGGCTCCCAGCCCTGGAGTCCCTTTTCATCTGTCGTGCTTGGTTTTGACTACATAACTGCCACAGAATGTGAAATAGTAGAAAGAGATGGGTCTTAGAGTCAAAAGTGATTGAATTCAAATTCAATTTTGACTAAATAGAACTGGTTAGATTCAGGCACATATTTTGCTCATTAAATGTTGCTGGGTTGACCAGCCTTCTATGGTCCTGATATAAATATGCGGGGGTTGTTTCAGATCATTTCCCTGGATTTCCCCGTTCCCTAGTGGGCTGCGGCCTCCACGCAGATTGTCCAACGCGTGTGCTCAAACACGCGGCACACAGAGGATACACGTTCCTGAAGGGCCCTTTCTTTCTCCCACTTCTCAACTTAATCCTCTCACTTTCCCTGAAATCATTTCTTTACCATCACCGTCTCTCAAAAATCATGCTAAGTTGCAATGAAAATTTTTATTTTGTTCCCATAAATGAGATATTTCAGGTCTCTGAGATCTTCACCTCAGTAATTAAGACATGCTTCTGGAATTCTAAATATAAGTAAGTCTCTGCCTTTATATTTCTTTAGTCTCGGAAATAGGCGAGTGTATGTACAGTCTATAAACAGAGAGACTACATATGTGTGTATGCCTCATATGTATATTGTGTGTGTGTGTGTGTGTGTGTGTGTAGACACATCATACACAGAGAGAAGTATATTTTCTTCTCCTCTCTCCCTCTACCTTTGTCTCTAGGACGAAAGCTTTGCCTCCGTCCCCTCTTGCTCACTTCCACCCCTCCTTCCTTTCTCTCTGGCTTCTAACCCTTTTTCTCCCCCTTCACCCCCCCCTCCACATTTTTTAAACCCAGTTTTATCTGGATCCTCTCAAGGACTTGCACTGTAATACTCTGAGTGCAAAGACCCAGCCCCCAGGCTAAACTCTGATGTGTCATTTAGTTACTAAGGACATAAATCTACCTCCTTAGCTCTCTCTCAAGGATTATTTAAATTGGTCAGATTGAGAATCCATCTATTTCTTTAAAGCCCAGCCCATGAATAGCTGTTAACACAATGCAGGAGTTTAAGGCATTAAGCATGTACCTGCAAGTACTTTGCAGTCCTTCGTTTCCTCCCCCCTGGGAGTGCTTTCCAGTAGACAGGGGCAGTGGGAGGGAGCAGAGTCCAAGTGAGCTGCTTTCTCTGGAAAAGCACTCCCCTCTATCTTTGCCATTTTAATAAAGCTTAGCTGGGGAGAGACTTGGCGTCCTTCAGGAGCAGGCCCGTTAAAACAATTGAGGAGTGTGTAAAACACAGCTCAGGCCCTGCGTCCCGGTCTCCAAACTGACGTCACCTCATAAATCCACAGGCACAGCCCGGACCCATCAGCGGGCTGCTTTGTCAAGAGATTAATTATTTGTTCAGACAGGGGTCAGGTGGAGGGTCTTTGAAAGATTCCTTCAGTGTTCTGCCCCACCCCCTCTCATTTGGGTGAGAAATGGAGTTCCCGTGCAGCCACGCTGCAGAAAGGAGCGCTGTGTGGGGACAGGCGGTCACCGTCAGAGGGGACCTGCACATCATTTGACCCACGCTGCCCCATGCAGAGAGACAGGACTGCGGGCCACGGAAGGGAAGGGGCTGTGCTTTGGTTCTGCTTAATCTTGCTGCCCTGGGTGAAAGAGGGCCGTCTGCAGTCAGGTTGGAAATGCAATGAGTGGAGAAAGGCGCAGGGTGAGGGGAAGTCAGCTGACAGAGGGGACAGCTGGGAACTGTCTGCAATCCAAGGGCTCCTGCAGGCTCCTGGAGGCCTCCCTGTCAGCCACAGAGCACAGGTTTCTTTCCAGGAAGTGCTGGGGTTTGCACATCTGCCACCTGGACGTCTCTCTGGGGAATCGCTTAAACACGCAAGAGCAGCAATCACTTAACAGAAAGCAGAAACCGGGAGGAGAGGCTGAGGTGCAGCCGTTGTCAAACGCATGAGGATTTCCAGAAGGAAGACAGCAGAGGCTGTGCACTCTCAGGGCAGCATAGCGGGAAATGGAGTTTTTTGAGAAAGAGGGGCAGGGAATGATGAAACTGCAGTTGGCCAGAAAGTTACTCAAATTTTGTTCACACATTTTAGGAGAGTTGTAAGCAGTGGTTTGTTGGTAAATGTTTAAAAACTATCTCTGGGGGGAAGGTGAGGCTGCTAATTCTATCAATACTTATCATCTACTGTTTTCGGTGGTGTAAATTCTCCCACCAATCCTGATTTCAAGTCCCAGTGTAAGGTCACGGAATGTGGAATTGGGAAGGGATGGGGAAAGTGGGCTCTTCTGAGCTGGTGCAAGCCGGCTCCAGCTTGCCCTGCCTCGTAATAAATACACTAAAAGGGTTCCTAAGGAATACTCTTGATTCTTGTGCTGTAAGAGGCTGTGAAAGAGATTGAAACTCAGTTCTAGCCTTAATTTTCCCCTGCCATCCACTCCCAACTGTCTATTTACAATGTGTGTACTTTTCTATATATGTTATATTTCAATAAAAACTTGAAATATTAAACATTGTAAAATAAAGAAATCTTTCTTTCCCTGGCAACCATAAATATACAAGATTTGGTATTCTCAATTCTCATCAGCATTTCTTTAATAGATCTCGTCTTTGATGAGGCACAGGTTTGGGTTGCATTGTCAGTGGGTGCGAAGAGGGATTTTAGGCTGCAACTAGTGTGGTCCTTTCGGGGGAGGGATTGGAAAGAGAAAGCCTAGCTGTCCTTCCAGGTAGAGGGCCCGATTGACGCAGCCTGATGGGAATCATGGAGAGTTCTGGAACGCAGCTCCTTTTGTAACCCTTGGCTCCTCTGCATGCCCTGAATAAACACAGATTGCCGACTGTCGTGGTGGTTTCAGATGGATCCCCTGCGAGTGCTGGCATAGCCGTGCTGGGGGAGGAGCCCAGGGCAGGACTGCCATGCAGAGCTGCGGTTGCAGGGGGTGAAGGGGAGGGGGTCCCTGAAAGCCAGTGGCAGAGTCCTGCGGTTTGGCAGTTGGCCTGGGAGCCCTGGGGCCTTCTGGAGAAAATCCAGGAAGAGAGGACAGAGGGAGAAGGGAGGGAGAAGGGAGGTGCTGCTTTCACAAGGTGGAGCGGGCTGTGCGTGCCTGTCGGGGCCAGAATTGTTGGCTCCTTCCTGGAATGACTTTCTATTGTACACACAGAGAGGAGGAAAATGAACTAAGGTGCACTGGGCAAGGCACAGTCAGGACCTGCTTTCAATCCCACAATAGCCCACGAGTCAGATTTTCATCGTCATTCCTCAGATGGTGGAACTGAGGCCCAGTGGGTGAGAGAATGGGCCGAGCCACACTAATATTAAAAGCGAGCCCCCCACCCCATGCCCAACGGCTTACTCTCTCCTTGGCTTTAACGCTCGGTTTGGCACTGAGCAGCCAGTGTAGTCCAACACCTACTTGTCTGACTTTCCTTTGTTTCACTCTCTCTTGTGAACAAGCCCCTTGGTTGCTGGAGTAGCTGACCAGGCCGACGGTGGTGGCCTCCTGTGACGACGAGGGAAGGGGGTCTTGGCCTCCAGCTTGTCTGTGGAGACAGGTTCAGTGCGTTCCTGGAATCCACACCGGGAATCTTAGGTCTGGGAATGGCCAGGGCACCAGTGCACCCTCCTGCAGGAAGATTGTTAATGACATCAATGATTTCTTTGACTTCCGGCTTCGGATACCAGCAGCCTCTGTTAAACTGAGTGTGTCCTCACTAGCAAGCTGACGCTGGTCAGCTGCTCAGTCATAAATCCAGACGTGTCTATCTGTCTGTCCATCAGTCCTTGTGGCCACACTGCCCTCCAAGCCCTGCCTGCACAAACACGAAACTCAACATGAACTCCTCACAAGGGCACTCAGCCCTTGGCTCTCATTCAGAATAAACAAGCAAGTCTCTAGACACTGACACCTGCCCAGAGTGAGACCCAGCCAGCGCGGCCACCCGCCACCTCCTCCCTGGGTCCTTCCCACTGCCGTCGTGTTCTTCTCTGCTCAAAAGTCAAACAAACACTAAAGCTCCTAACTGCTTTCTTTTAAGAACTTTTATTGAATTTGTATGGTTGAGATGAAGTATTCAGTTTTCCCTATTGATATGGTGGTGGTTTTGCTGGCTGGGAGGTTTTCTCTTTATGGAGCAAGTCTATTTCATAGTTTTCAAAATAGAAATAGCTGTGCATGGACTTCTGTAGTAGATGACAGTCGCTAATACCTCCCAGCAGAAATGATAATAGCAGCTAACATTTACTGAGCACTTACTATGTGCTGAGCAAAATATATTAAGCACTTTATAAAGACTAAGTCTTTGAACCTCACAACTCCGTGAAGTAGAGCCTACTATTATTATCGCCATTTTTATATGAGGAAAATGAGGTTTGGATGAGTTAAGTAACAACTTAAGTTTTCAAAACTAGTAAATTGTAAGTCTAATGCCACAATTTGTGTTTTTGACAACTCTGTTATAATGCTGTGAACCCCCAAATAGGAATGTATGTACATGAATAATATTAAGCTGAACCATATTATAGTGAACAGTCATTTTGCAGGCCAGGAACCATCCAATATTGGTAATTTCAATAATATTCAACCCAAAACACCACACCCAGAATGCCCAGAATGTGGTCACCAGGCCTTCCCTAGCACAGGCCCTCGGGCAGTAAATGTCATCTGAGCATAAGGGTGTGAGACTGAGTGAGTGGGAGGTGGGAAAGAGGGATGTGAATTATCTGAAGGATAATCAGAAGGATAATTATCAGGATTCGATTTTTGGGGAATAAGCCCAGGGCAGGGCAAGCAGTGTGAACACATATGTGTACACGTGTGTGCATGTGCATGTGTGTGCATGTATGTGCCAGGACCTGAGCCGTTGGTGGGTGGGGTGCAAGCCCCTTAAGAAAGCCTGGTCCTGTCACCTCCCTCATGCAACTGTGTACCACTCACACACTCATCCCATATTTCTCATTGCTGCCACAACATACTACCTTCAAAAAAATGATCGAACAGAAGTTCTTTCGAAGAAAGTGTTACAGTGTTAACGAATTCCCATACGCCTTTCCAATACAAATGATCTAGGTCGAGACAGTGTTGGTTTCCATTCAATGGGAATCGACTTGAGAGAGAATCATCTCGGGGGCCGAGCCCCTGGAATCAGTCTATCCCCTCATCTCACTTCTGCCTTACCTCTCTTCCCAACATCTGTTAGGGTCAAAGTAGCGTAAACCTGGCTCTCCTTTGTAACCTGGCGGCCCAGAGGTGATGCAGGACGTGCTGGAGGAGAGTCTGAGGGAGAAGGCGGTGCTGCGGGCGGGAACTTGGCTGTCTGGGAGGAAGACACTGGGGAAGGCCAGGGACAGCCCAGCCTCACCAGAGGGGATGTCCAGAGCCTCTCAGGAGCAAGGACACCAAACCCTAAGATCCAGAAGACAGGAAGCCAAAGCTTATAGCTCCATTTCTCCTCCCCGGGAAGTCTTTGGACTTGATTCAGGAGAGAAAATGAATGAAGTCAGCACAAAGGAGTGAAAGAGGGGGTCCCTCCCCCAGGGGAACCATACAAATAGAAGAAACACAGGAGAGACAGGAAGACAGATCCTCTGCTAGCCCCTGCAAAGCGTGGCCACCACATGTTTCATTTCTATTGCACACCTCTATCAGCAAAAATGTTTTTGATACATCCACAAATAAATGTATGTTTATTGATTGCATATTGTATACACTTAGTATCATAATAGTATATTATGTACATTGTGAGACAGACACTAAAATAAAAATTAAAAATTGATAAGGAAAAAGTAAATAAGAATAAAGGTTCCATTTTCTTTCTGCACCCTCCAGTAATCATCTTGTGTAAACCTGGGGTGAACTCATGCCACGTGGAGGACTTTGGATTAGTGCAGTGCTGCCAATAGAAATATAATGTAAATCACATATATAACTTATAATTTTCTAGTAGTCTTATTTTAGAAATGTAAAATGATATAGATGTAATTAGCTCTAATAATGCATTTTTATCTAATTCAATATATTCCCAGTATTATCATTTCAATAAGTAATCAGTATACAAATTATTAATGGGATATTTTAAATTGTTTATTTTGCAACTACATCTTCTAAATCTGGTGTGTATTGTACACTTATAGCACATCTTCATTGGGATAAGCTGCATTTCAAATGCTCAACAGCTACATGTGGCTAGTGGATAATACAGTATTGGACAGTATGGGGTTAAAGGATTATGATCCCAGGAGCAATGGGAGTGCTAGGGACATTGGAGTTATGTCTGCAGTCAAGGTTGAGAATGTTAGAATAAGGATGCTAACTCAGCATTGCCAAAAGTGTGAACTGTAATCTTCCAGCTCCTTTAATTAGGTGGGCTTAAAGTAAGTGTGTTACTCAGGTTGCAAAGTAACATGATTCCATTAAAACAGAATTCTGTGAGAGTACATATAGGTGTGAGCATAGCAAAAATGTGCATGAATACACATCAACAGTGAATATTGGTCA
>CM052439.1:15715822-15733069 GCA_028533085.1 Varecia variegata
CCCAAATGTGCACTTAGGTAATGATCAGGGAAACCAATTTTCTGGTGAGTACATGTGGTGCTTATTTTTCCATTCTTGGGATGCTTCACTTAATAGAACGGGTTCCAACTCTATCCAGGAGAACCAAAGAGGTGTCGTATCAGCATTATTTCTTATAGCTGAGTAATACTCCATGGTATACAAGAATTTTAAAAATAAATATACATTTTGACAATTCAAACTATAAAATTATATATATCACGAATTGATATATATAATTTTATAGTTTGAATTGTCAAAATGTATATTTATTTTTAAAATATTTTAAAAGACTAATTTTTTTAAGCACATGTACTTTTTTCCAGAGAGTATGCAGGCTTAATTAATTAATTAATTTTTTTTTTGAGACAGAGTCTCATTCTGTCACCCTGGGTAGAGTGCAGTGGCATCATCATAGCTCACTGCAACCTCACACTCCTGGGCTCAAGCGATCTTCCTGCCTCAGCCTCCCAAGTAGCTAGGACGACAGTCATGTGCCACCATGCCCGGCTAATTTTTCTATTTTTTGTAGAGACAGGGTCTCACTCTTGCTCAGGCTTGTCTTGAACTCCTAACCTCAAGTGATCCTCCTACCTTAGTCTTCCAGAGTGCTAGGATTACAGGTGGGAGACACAGCGCCTGGCCCAGGCTTAATTTTTATTGATAAAATAATATTCCTTCCAGTTATGGAGACCTGGATTTCTTTGTAGACTCAATGTGTTCCTCTTATTGAACAAAGAGTCTTTTCATTTTTCTCTCTTTCTTTCTCTTTCTTTCTTTTTCTTTCTTTCTTCTTTCTGATGGAGAGAGGGTTGGGAGAGTGGTATTGGGCTTGAGGCTGCCAGATAAAATACAGGACATACAGTTAAATTTGAATTTCAGATAAATAATGATTAATTTTTTAGCATAAACAGACCCCATATAATATTTCCTTTGAATGATCCAGGGATAACCTCGGTATTTGCTTGCAACATAATATTTATACTAAAAATTATTCATTATTTATCTGAAATTCAAATTTAACTAGACATCCCGTATTTTTATTTACCAAATCTAGCGGCCCTATTTGGGCTGTCATTATCACAAGCGAGCTGCTGTGGTCTTGAATGGCTGCCTTTCTCTGCACCACGAGAAAGTGCTGCCTCCAAGGGAATTATTCCCGTCCGTGTCCCCAGAGAGACTGGTAGGGAGGTGTTTCTAATTCCTCCTGCCATGATGCAATAATTATGAAAGTAGATTCATTTCCCTGTCTCTCATCCTCTTTTCCTATTTCTCCTCCATAGAAGGTCTTATTTTCTTGAATTTGAATTCATTCTCTATAGGTGTTTTCAGAAACCCAACTGGAGAAGAGATATTAGAATTCTTAAATGTCCCAAATAAGCACATTACTAACCATGGCAGGCAAAGATACCTATTTCAATCTCAATCCTCATAGAATTTATGGTATTTAGCAAGGAATATGCTCCACTATTTTTATTACATACCCATATGCAGCACAGTGCTGGGATCATGGCAAGCAGTGTAGATGTGTTTTGTGTGTGTATGTGTGTGTGTGTGTGTGTGTGCATGCGTGCAGTCAGAAATCTTCATCTCCTAGGCCATTTCTGCTGCTTGTCACTGGTTGCTGGTGATCAGATGTACCTTGACTTATATCAGGCCTGCAGGAAACCAAAGAGCATAAAATCTTGTGCAGCTCTGTTCATAAAATTCAAGTTTTTAGATTTACCAGCCAAAGTTTTGTTCTTTTCTTTGAATGATTCAGAGATAGCTAGCCTCAGCCTCAAATAGCTAACTTGTCAATCCACTCCAAAATGCAAATCCTTAAGAAATTAGCCTGAGTACTTGCCTCAAGAAACTATAGTATTCTTTCCTTGGCATTTTAATGATACAAGAATCCTTTGATCCAGAGCTTTCTAATTTCTAATCCATTTGCAGAATTGCTTTTTCCATCACAGCCCTCTTTCCCAGACTCAATTAGCTCTGTCTATAGCGTTAGACCACAGATTGAAAGACAGACGCTCACCCATCTCCAAATATCTCTATGTATATCTTGAGCGTTAGCATTCAAAAAATGAGGCATGAATATATAATTCAGAGGAAAAGAAATAAAAGTGTTATTAAACATATAAAAATTCCAACGTTACCAGTATTCAAAGAAATGAGTTCAATTGAAATAATGTATTTTAGGGATGCATAAATTTGGCACCAGCCTTGATATTCTCAACCAGATCAGCTTCAGCTTCTTCCTTCAATCTTTCAATCCTTAAATTCACTGTATTTGAAATCGTATAATTCCACAGGTCTTTATCACATGTGGTCAGCACAACATTAGTGATACAAACAATGCATATTCATATTCAAAATTGGGTAAGCATTATAAGTATAACCTTCAATGATGATTTCATTGTGTGCTTTATACGTTGAAATTCTACTTTATTTGAAGTAGACATGTATATGATTTATTGAAAGAGTAAAATGTTGCAATAATTATGATTATGAAAGCTATTAATTTTGTAAACACATAACAATTGCTAAGAATTTCCAATTAGCTAAATATATAGAAAAATATATATCCAGTTTATGTTAGTTTAGAAAGGGCATCATATGCTTCTTAAAGCAACACATTTATAAAAGTTTCAATAATAATAAGTTAGGATAATATATATCTTCCTGGATAGACCTATAGTAGACCATAATTTTTAGCTTTTGAAATTTTTTGGTATATTTGCATTTTTAAAATAAAATTAACATACAGCAAAATAACCTTTAAGCTCTATATTTTATTTTTAGTTATTTAATTCCATTGAGATCATGAATCACTCAGGAAAATCTATAACTTGTTAATTTTTTATACATTATGAGACCAGATTAAAAGCAGCATGTTTAATTTGTCATCTCAAAATTTATTAAGGAGAAAAAAACAACATCCCAGATAGATTCTATATTGATATAATACAAATATTAAATATGAATAAAGAAAATGTTAGAAAAAATAGGAAATGATAGATAATAGATATCTATAATTAATAGATATAACTTAGTCCTAAAGCCAGTGTCTTAATTAATAAACACTAGAGGTGTTCCCATGAATGTTAAGAACAAGGCAAGGTTGTACATTTTGTCCACTACTAATCATTGCTGTGCTGGAGGAACCCGCCAGTGCAATTACACAAGAGACAGAAACAGACACCCCCCTAAAAAATGGAATAGAAGAAGGAAACCTATCTCTATTTGCAGATCATATAATCATGTACCTTCAAAACCCTGGAGAATCCATGACAAAACTAATTTAAACTATATAAGTATTCATTATATAAAATTAGCATACAGAAATCAATAATCTTCATATACATATAGAAGAATCAGCCAGAAGATGATAATGGTAGAAAGAACTTATTTACAATAGTAACAAAGAAAATAAATTCAACAAGAAATATGCAAAAATGCAAAACCTTTATGAGAAAAAACCTTAAAACATGTTTTAAAGACACAAAAGTAGATTTGAACAAATTCAAAGACATATCACGCTCTTGGCTAGGATGACACCATATCAGAAAAAAGGTCAGTTCTCTCAAGGTTAGTTTATACGTTTAATGCAATCTGAATAAAAGTACCATAAAACTTTTTTATGGAGCTCAATTTCATATGAAAAAGCAAGCATAAAAGAATAGATGAAAAGCCATGAAAAAGAAAGCCATGAGGAGATACTAATTCTACCAGATATTAAAACAGACAATAAAAATCTTAATAATTAATTAAAACAGTAGCACTGGCTCATTTAGGGGGGATGTCATTTGTTATATCTTTTATGAGGGGAATTTTATGTAAAAGAATGTCTTCGTTTTTAGGAAATATATACTATAGCATTGCAGTGTTTAGGAGTACAGTAGCATCGTGTCTGCAACTGACTGTCAAATGGATCAGAAGACAATTATGTATGTTAAGGAATATATGTATATGTACACATATAACATGTTACATATGTTTGTATTTGTATAACAGCCCTAGATTCCACGTCTCAGCATCCATTTCTAGAAACGGTTAGATTGGAGAATGCAGGCCCGTGTCCACAGTGAGGGCTTCCCACTCCTTCCTGTTAAACATAGCTCATCTGCACAGCAGCTAGAGGCAGAGAAAGTGGAACATGGCAAGCTCCCCCACTCAGGACGTCACTGTCCTGGGAGTTACTGTGTGAAGGCCGGGCACATCATGTCTGTACACCCGATCCCGGGGGTCGGGGAGGTGGCAAAAGAGACAAGAGGCTGTGCAGTGGCTGAGCAGTCAGTGGCCCTCAGTGCCTTGGCACTAAACAACCAAGAAATGCAGTCTCCCCAATTTCAGGCTCCCACGAATACCTCAAATTGGTTAAATCTTAACTACTACAGAGAGTGGAGAGAGTCAGAATTTCCCTTTTTAATGTGTGGGGAGAAAGTTCTACCTCTCTGGACAGAGATGGGCAGAGCATGAAAAGTTCTTCCCTACACCCTAAAAAGCCCTACAGTTCGTCAGCCCCTGCTCCAGAGCAGGATGCAAGGAAGAACTCCTGCTAATGTCTCACCAGCAAAAATTTCACACTACAGACCTGCAGAAGCTACCCAAGCCTCAAGGCCTGCAGCCATGCATGAGAAACAGCGTGTTGACAGATTAGTTTTTGCTGGCTTGGGCAACAGTGGTGTCTTCTCTGGACACAACCAGAAGTCCCTAGAGAAGTGATGCTTCCTCAGCACTCTCAGGTAGATTAAAAAACCCTCCTCTGACTTCCAGCCGCATCAAATATCAGATACCAGCTTTCCCAGATGTCCCTTTGATGAGTCCCTGTTTTTGTTAAACCCAGTGGTCACTGTGCTAAAACCAACAGACACACTAGCTACTTAAAAACAGCTGAGACCCGCGGCTACTAAAGCCAGCCTGAATAACTTACCCTGTCAATTCCAGCTGTTCCCTAAATAAATCTCCTCCTCTTATAATCTAATTCCATCCTTAGCCATGATGCCATCTGCCTCTTGCCTAGGGGCACCACCGCCACCAAGCTGTCAAACCAGCAGCCCAAACCACCTGCTGGGTACAACAGGACCAGTCTTCCATGTGCTTTCTAATGTTAGTCTCTGTGCAGTTACAGCTCATTGCTGGCCCCATTTTAGGCACCTCTGTGTTGCAGCTTTCATCATAGGCCTCTGCTTCTCTTCCTGCCAATTAACTTCCAATCTCAGGGGGAGACTTGCATTAATGCTGTAAGGAGAGGCCAACCTGAAGCATCCCGTAAATGGCAAGCATAAAATAGTGTCATGGACAACAAGAAAAAGCACACTTTTGCCTTAGAGCCTGAACTACTCTGGGCCACTTAGCCTGAGCTAGGTCAGACTGCCACATAAAGGAAGCAAGAATGGAGGGGGCCATCTGGGCTTCCTCCCTTTGTAGGAGGCAGTTACCCCACCCACTCATAAAGCATCCCTCTCCCCAAAATGCCACACTGAACAACTGTCCTGATTTGGTCAACTATTCTCATCAAGGTTCCCAAAAGGTGATCCCAGGAAGTTAGTGGTGGAGGCTGAGGAGTGAGTCAGAGATGGAGAAAGCATCCGAAGGCTGTCTAATTGAGCTGGTTACCAGAGGCTTACTGCTGCGGGGGACCTGTAAGGAACAGTGTAGAATGTGCTTCAGAATGGCTCCTCCAACAGACAGGTGAGGTATGAGGTCGGCAGAAGAATTGTGGCACAGAGCACAGCAACTCTTCTCCCTTTGGTGATTGTGTTGGAGGGCAGAGTGGTACTCAATGTCGTCCACCAGTTATCAAGACCAGAAAATAATCCCTGTTTGCATGGTACAGTATGAAACAGAAGTAAGACATCTATAAAAGTTAAATATCTTCTGCCTAATATGCACTCAATGAGTAGAGGCTTGTATGCTCTTTATTTCCAGATCTTCTGAGACTTCCTAGCATGGCCAGGAAAACTTCTGGATATATCTTTGATTTTTTTGGATTGTACCGAGATTACAGTCCTGCTTGAAAATAGTGGTATATTAGTTATCTATTTCTGCATAGCCAATTACCCTTAAGGTTGAGGGGCTTAAAACAACAAACACTTATTATCCCAAAGTTTCTGAGTCAGGAATTCAAGAGCAGCTTAGCTGGTGGCAGCCGTGCAGGGTGTCTCATGAGGTTGCAGCTAAGATTTGAGCAGACTAGAGTCTGGAAGCTCCAAAATTATTATTCTTTGACTTCACCTGGATTCAGTATAGCATAGTGGAGTGGGATGAGATTTGGGTTCAAATGGACTAAAGTGTGAGTCATGGCCAAGACCAGCTTTGTGGGAGTGTGACAGGTACTGTCTCACAGGTCCCACACTCAGAAGGGCCTCATGTTCTGTTTAATGCTCTACCATTACCATCTTGAAATTGAAATTCTTAGTAATTTAGTAATTTTATCTTTGTATTTATGTTTTGTAAGTGAAGTTCAACGGGACCCTGGAGCATGCACGTGAGCAGAGGGGATAGCTATGATACAAGTGTCCCCTGCTATTTCTTGCCTCCCATTTGCATTTAGTGTTCGTGATGTCCCACAAGCACAGGGTTCTGGTGAACCGAGTGTGTGGGAGCTCAGTGAGCACCCAAAGCAGGTATAAGGTAAGCATGTGATGTCTATGACTGAGTACCTGGGGTCCCCAGCAGTCCCGGGAGGCCACATTTTTTATTCAAACCAGAAGAGGGCAAGGATATTCCAAGAAACAAGAATTAGTAAGGAACCCTATCACATCCTTTATTACTCATGTTCCTTCCTGTATTAGTCAACCACTTATACTGAAAATGATGCCAAAGAAGGAAACGGAAAGACAGGGCTAATCATAGTTCCTTTTCTTTTCAATCCTTCCATACTCATCAGTAAGTCAAAGGCAGAGAGTGTTGATAGAATGTGCATATAATAAGAAGTAGAGTACAAATACTTGAATCAGTTTTTCAGTGTTTACACTGTTCTGGTAACAAGGAAATATATACACATGTACAAGCTATGAAGTATGAATTCTGTGATTTCAACAATTCCTATTTTTTTTAAAGCAAGATAGCTATTTATTAGTTTACATATCTGAAAAGTCCATGGATGGAGCTACCATCAAGCCTGGCTTTATCAGAGGTTCGAATGTCCTATAGAGACATAATGTGAGCCATATACCTCATCACTTTAACATGTAACCAACATAAAAATTATTAGATATTTTACACTTCTTTTTCATACTGTCTTTGAAATCCAGTATGTCTTTCATACTTACATCACATCTCAGTTTTTACTAGTCACATTTCAAGTGCTCAATTGTTACAGGTGGCTAGTGGCTACCATTTTGGACAGTGCAGGTGAAGGCCTCACTTCTGCTCAGTTTCAATACGTTTGACAGTGAACTGGGAGTGAACTGCTCTTACATTTGCGTTTAAAAGTGCCATTGGAAAATGTTAGGAACAATGGTAAAATCTATGCTAATAGTTTATCCTTTAAATTTTTATTTACTTAGAACATTAAATAGCAAATTAAAAAAAAGAAAAACATCATACCATGACAAGTCAAAAGAGACTGTGAAAGAAAGAAAACTTTACTACCTTTAATGACAATTATTCCCTACTTTTTGTTCAAAAAACACATTCGCTTGATAGCATATGTATAAGAAGGTCATGTAACCTGAGACAATAGTGGAAATGACTGAGACAAAAAGATGTGGTAACTTGTAGGGACCTGAGTGTCAACCATAAAAATTAGTAGCATCCTCAAGTAGTTTTGACAGAAGGCCGTAGATGTTGCTTACAAAATGGAAGCTACAAAGCTTTAGAGAAGACGTGATCACAGGAGCAAAGCTTGGTTCAAGCTGGAGATGGAGGCTGAGGGTCGTCAGCCAGGTCAGGAGGATTGGTGAAATCCATGGAGAGAGGGATGCCAGTTGCAAGAAGAAAAGAGCTGAACGGGAAGAAGAAACAGAAACAGAAGCAGAAATACATAACACAGGCCCAAGGTTCTATATCTGGAGCACAGATATTAGGGATGGACTAAAGGGAGAAATGAGCAGAAAAAGAGGTAACCAAATATCTCAGTTCAGACACTTATTCCCAAGCACAGAGCCTGGGCACCGGTAGCAGGGCAGAGTGAGGTGGCCGTGATCTTTAACCCCAAAAATGTCAGAGTGGAAGGGACCATAAAACTCCTCGAATCCAAACCACTGATTACCAGGGGGATAAAAGGAGGCACAAAGAGGAACGTGACTTACCCAAAGTTACGGAATTTTGATAGTACAGAAGAAGATATCCCAGTATGCACTTTAATTCTTTTCCTGCTATCTCACAAAGTCAATTTATAGGTCAGACAGGAATACCTAGGATCTATACCAGAATGTATCTTTCTCCTCTAGAAATAGAAAGCAGAAAGCTGATCAGTTCCACTCAGAAATAGCATTTGTGGCAAGAGCACTGGCTCCAAATCCCATGCCCACATGAACACCAGATCCTCCGGCACCTACAAAGTCTAAGGCACATGCTGGGCACAGGGAAGAAGTTATGGGCTCAAAGACGGTTTCCCTGCTAGACTGCAAGCCCCAGACTGGGACCGAGTCTTATTTACCTTTCCATCTCAACACCTGGACAATAGTCATCTTTTAACAAATATTTGTATCTTTAAACAAGTAATTATTTTGTCCCTAGGGTCCCTTGCATTCCTATTCCCCTCATGTTATATATAAATTGACTGAGATCAGAGAAGTAAGGAGCTAAATCTATGGTCACAGAGTGAATTCAGAGTAGAATTCAGCTCTGCCATTCTTGGGCTCTGTCTCCTCGCCACTGCTGCTGCTATTCCTTCAAAAGGATTAGGACGAAGGTGAGAGATGAAGCAAAAGTGGAAACAAAACTGAATAATAATAGACGAATTAAATAAGCTGAAAATCAGAGACTAGAAGAAATCTATGAACTCTGAAATATGAATATTTAGTTAGAGCTTCTTTAGAGTCTAAGATTGGGACTGTTCATAGGCATATTGGTATTTGCAGCATCTAAGTAAGGCCTCTCTGTGCCTGCTTTTATCCTCCTTGGTAATCAGCAGTTTGGATTTGAGGAGTTTTGTGGTCCCTTCCATTCTAACATTTTGGGGGTTGAAGATCATGGCCACCTCACGTGGCCCTGCTACTGGTGCCTAGCCTCTGTCCTTCGGAATATATCCCCACATGCTACTAGAGTAATCAACAGTGTATCCTGTAGTTAGGCTGCCCAGCAGCATACATCAAGGCCAGCTTAGTGCTCAAACTTGAGTTAAGTTGACAGAAACCTTCAAAACAATATTCTGTGAGATAATCACAATGGCTGTAGTCTGTGGCCTGAAATTCTTTTACTGTGGGAAAGCCAGTTTTAAAGATGCTTTGAAGGTCAAATGAGGTCAACATCAAAATAACACAGCATATGCTGGACTGTAGTAGACAAGGGTAAAGAAAGAGTTTTTGGAGAACGTAGATGTTGGCGAATAGTCATGCCCCTATCCAAGATGGCGGCTGTAAGTGGAATCCAGGGATCAGGCTGTGAAAGACACAGTCTGAGCTACAGGTGGCATAGGGGAGAGATGGCCATAGTCCAGAGACCCTTCAGAGTTTCTCAAATCTTTATATATCCTTAAAGAAAGGGGACCTAATAGCTTCCCCAGGACTATCATTCCAGCTTATTCATCACAGCAAAGCTCTATCCATGCAATACATGACACTTCATCAGAATTGATAGCAACTCATATGGGTTGGATTTTTCTTTTTTAATTCTTAGGGAAAACATAAGTACCAGTTACTTCTTGACCTAGCACAACAGCCTTTGCAGAAAAAGAGATTAAGCGATCTTGATGAAAAGCAAATGAAATGATCTTGGTGAAGAAATTTCCAATGGGTGGGATCATAATGTAATATCCTTGTTCATGTTTTTCTTAGAAAGCATTTCCATTCTTCCTGGCTCTAGGAACAAAGCCAAAGTCTGCTTTAGAGGAACAGAGATTTCCAGTTAGTTGGGCGGGCGATGGTGGCTGGGTGAGTGGGAATACAGGGAGGGTTCAAGGGGGGACAGTTCAGAAACCCAAGTGCACGCCTAGGAAGGGAGAGGTGCTTGGTTTGCCTCATCCTCTCAGACTGACAGGGCCTCTGAGAAATTTTTAAGGGTCAGGAAGGGATAGGATTGAACCAGAAGACAGAGCCTAGAAACTTCGAATTCCCTTGCCTCAGATAATTAACAAACCACAGAGCAGGGTGGAAAAGGAGGGAGGGAGGGAAACAGATGTGGAGACAGACACTGTTTCCCTGCTCTGTTGGTTGGACCCACCAAGGCTATGCTTAATGCTGGCTTGCACAGTAGCGTCCGCTTCTGTGTCAGAATTACGTCTTAGAACCAGTCCCTGGGGGTCAAGAGCTGTGTTCTCTTCCCTTCTTTCTCTCGGAATCATTCCCTTTGATCTATTTTTCCAGCATGATGAATGAAAAAGAGCACAGGTCCAGGATTCAGAAAGGGAGTGAAGAAAGAGACTAACACCTTCTGAACACACAAATGCACATGCCATTTTGCCAGGTGTTTTATCTACCTGCCTTATTGATATGATCTTCACAATTCAGAAATCCTGGGCTTCAGCCCTTTACATGAAAGGGTTGAATGACTGGGGATGAGTCCCACGACTTCCATGCCCCGTCCTGAGTACACAGCATGTATAAAAAGGGAACAATGTGGCTTCCAAAGCAAGAAACTCTACTGATAATGACAGAAGGGGACTCAAAAGCCTTACGTCCTAATGTTGGGCTCCACAGAGAAGAGTAAGTGTCAGGTGAGGATGAGGAGAGGTGCAAGTGCAGAGTGCAGGCAGGGGTTGGCCCTAGGAGGGAGCTTGTCATCCTGATCATGATGGTAGGGTTTTAAAGAATGGGGTCTTGTAGGAGCCAACCTTTTCCACAGACAGTCAAGAATGCTAAATCATCACTAGACAAAATAAGAGCTTATAGAGAAGGAAATCAGAGGATGCTCTGGGAAACTGGCAAGAAGTAATTTTAAAAGGGAGAACACCGAGTCATTTGCTCACCTGCTATGTGGCAGGGGCTGTGGTATACATTGACACATATGTCTATGATCTCAGTCCCTCCAGCCTGCACGCTGCCTCCCTTGCTGCTGATGTGTTATGTCATTTGAGAGCAGACAGCTCTGGGTGGTAATATTCTAGTAGCACAAACCCTTTAGGAATTCAGACAGTACCCACCCATCGACTGTTGGAAAATAAAAAATCTGGGTCAGGATGAGAATCAACAGAAAAAAGGGAAGGAAGAGGAGAAAAGGAGCTCGGGGTGGTAGTGATGGTGGACGTGCATCTACCAAGAAAAATCCCCAAACAGCGACTCCAGATTCCTCCACTTACTGACACAGTGGCCCCTTCCTTTCCTCCCTCCCCAGTTCTTGTCTCTACTGAGCATCTGTCAACACCCGGCTCAGCCACTAGATTCTGCGATTGTGGTTAAAAGCTGAGATAAGCTTGGATTCAAATGCCAGTTCCACCACTTACTAGCTGTGTGGCCCTGCTTTGTCAGTTAACCACTCAGACTTGGTCCCTCTGCTATTGAACAGTTAATAATGCTTATTAGGTGCTTAGCAAAACTGAGATAGATGTGGAAAGTGTTAAATGCAATGCCTACTTTAATCATTGGAGTCTTTACTATTACATTGTTATTAATCATTCAGACGTCATCTCCTAGCTATCACCACCTTCCCCAGGACAAGAATTTATTAAACGCTTACTACTTATTATTGTATTAGTGCCTGAGACTATGACAATAAACAAGCACAACCCAGGACCTCAAAGAGCAACCGATGTAATGCAAACAAACAACGAGGTGTTGAGACCTCAAGAAGACATACTGACTGTGGTCTTGTGTTTGACGGTGTGTCCCATGGCATACCAGACAGGAAGCTTGTTTGAGGGGCTTCAGGGGTGGACGAGTCACTCTGGGCATGGAATTCAGGGAAAGTTATGGCTTCTAGAAAGCTGCTGTGAATTACCATTAGTGGGGCAGAGTCAGGGACCCTGCAGAGGTGACCCCTGTCATGGGGTGCACTGGGCTGTCAGTGGTTTTCTAGCTCTGTTCCAGGCTGGTTAGACGAGAGCTTTGAGGAGGTGTCTCAGAGGCCATTCAGTAGAGAGAAGAGGGCAGAGGCAGTCCATGTTCAGCCCCCTTTTTGGGGTCTCATCCAGAGCAGCTTTGATTGTATTTGTTTTATAAATTGGAAATCTGAGTTAGATTCAAAGAAAAGGTCAAGTTGCTAAAATTTGGAAACCACCAGGTTAAATGATTTCTAAGATCCTTTCCACAGATGAGATAGATGTTGGCATGCTCTCAGCACACAGGTGCCTGGAACTGACTCATGTCGGCATCATGTTCATCCCTGTTTAGGACCTGAAGGCTCCGTGAACATCTGTGACTCTCCATCCAGAGTTCTTTAATTCCACCTGGGTTTTGGGTTTTCCCAGTGTATTTCCTAATGCCTCTGTAGCATTTCCATCCTTTGCCACTTTCCCCATTAACATAGCTCATTCTCACCAACTCAAAAATCAGAGAAAGGGCCAAGTGATCCAAAGGGAGGCTTAACCTACTGAGAATTACTGGAGAAGCAAGTTCTCTGTTTGCAGAAGAACCAAGGGCAAATGTAACAACAGGCCAGACAACCACAGGCTTTATTTAACTTGAGCCCTATTTCATCAGCCAGTAGTCGTGACCTACAGGTCAGGGGTCAGGCTGTCAGAAATATGCAAAAATAAGCTCTCCAGGGAAATGAGGGGCTGAGTGTTCCACTAAGGAGGTCGTTCTCCACTGTGAAGTTCCCGAGGGGCTGCAGGGGGACTCTCAGGCTGAGAATGGGGCCTGTGGTGAATTTTCTTATCATGAGAGGACTGATCACAGAGGGTTAGTGCTGCACCCTAATGCAGTTTGGATGGGAACAGTAATTCAAGATCATTGTTGCCTTCTTTATCATTGTATGACAAAGAGCAAAATTCTTTGTTTACAGAAGAAATAAAAGAGTACAGAAAATGAAAGAGAGAGAAGAAGGAAGGAAGAAAGGAAAGAATGAAGGGAGGGAGAGAGGAAGGTAAGTTGGAAAGCAAGGAGGAAAGAAGGAAGGAAACAAGGGAAGAAGGAAGAGAGAGAGAAGAGGAATCCTTATAAAATAAGAATCACATACAGTAAATGAATTCCAATGTATTTCCTAAGAATAACATGGACCCAAAGTGTTAAAATTCTAAATATTTTTAAAGGATAATAAATTTGAAACAGAACATAAAGTTGTCAAGACCTATTTGCACTCCTGGTATTAGAAAAAAATGACCAGGTAATTTAGCTGCTGTATACAAAGCATACACCTCTGCATGTCCTAGTGTTTCCATCCAAGATAGACCTACTGTGTCATAGGTCATGATCACATGTCATGGGAAACACCCATCTTTCTGTGAAAGGAGCCAGAAGCAGCAATGAGAAATAATCACACTACAAATTTTCTAATTTCAGTGATCTGTTTCTTGTTAAGCAAATGTCAAAACCCAATTTTATACATCAACTCACCCATGTCTTTGAGTAAAATGGGTTGAAATTATGATTTTATGATGTTTCATGTGTTTATAAGCAAGGATCCTAAGATAAATCTTAAGGTTTCATTCCTCCATTAGGGAATTTGTCTCTTATGTGATCTGGATATTTTGCCCATAATTCCAGGAACTCTGCTTGGCTGGAAAGATGTCTGGAGCTCATCTTCTCCAAAGGGAGGAGGAAGTTATGTGGCACTGCACACATCAGCTGACATAGAGCCTCATATACTTAGGAATAAGTCAAGGAAAGATCTGTGTGAGCATTTCTCCTTTACTCTGGAGTTATCTTCTGCCTGGTCCTACTGACACCTTCCAGAGAATCCTGCTAGAACGTAGCTCTCCTGTGCATTGATAGAGTAGTGTCATATTTAGTTGGTTCCCCAATACGTATTAAGGTATATGTTTTCAGTGTTTGAAAGTGTCAAGTAAAAGGCTCAAGATTTAGTTTCTTATCGCCAAGAACATGGGCTGAAGCCCACTGTGGCGTATGGTAGTGGCTGACCTTCGGGCTGATAATACACATATCCTCTCTCTTCAGAGCTCTGCCCTAATTGAGACCTAGACCCAAGAATTCACTGGTGATCTTGAACTGGAGAGCACATTGGATCTGAAACCAAAATAGGTGGCTATCCTATACTTCATCTTAAGTGGAAATGTTCAGGCCCAAGGCTGAATCTGATTTGCAGAGCTGGTGTTTATTCCACCAGTCACAAGGGAAATGCAGCTTTCCCATATCTGGGGACAAGGAATCCCGGGGGTGGGGTGGAGCTGGAGAGGAAGGCTCATGTGTTCTGACTCTTAGTTTTGCTGGCTATCATCAAGCAGAAACACGGATCAATGGATCATGCTCCTCCTCTATCTCATCAATCAAATAAATTTCCCCCTCCTATGGGAGTGGAAGGAAGGTAGGAACTCTTAATAGTGATTCTGTTGGGGCAGAAGTTACTCTATTTTGGGAAACAGGATAGTAGAGCCAGGGTAGGAGAGAGAGTGGACACTGGACACTAGATGCTCACACCTAGGTTTGAATTCTTCTTCCATCACCAGCTGGGTGACTTTGGAAAAGTTCTTTTAGCCTCTCTAAATCTCAGTTTCTTCAAAAGTAAAGTAGAGATAATAATGGTGCTTTTTATCCCAGTGTGGTTGCTTTTTTCATAGCCCACAACTTTCATGTGGCTTAAAGAAGCAACGAGTTGAAGTCTTTAACACAATGCATGGGCGGCAAACAACGCTCACGCTATATTCACTGTTGTTAGTTAGTTGATTCCTTTGGAGAGAGAGCTGAGTTTGTTTTTTTTTTTTTTATTTTTTAGACCAATCATTATGTTTAACCCATTTCCATTTCTGAAATATTCCAGTATTTTGGATATATTCCCTTGTCTTCTCTTTTCAACAACTTTATTGAGGTACGGTTGGTAAACAAAGAACTGCACATATTTGGTGTGCATGATTTGAAGAGTTTTGACATATACAAAGAGAGCCTTCTTTCCTTATCTCTGCTTCAGTTTCCTGCTTCACACCCGTGCTTCTCCACTTCAGTGCTGGCACACAGATAGAAGGAACCAGGTCTGTTGAAATGGTATGATGTAGGCAAAGATAAGCAATTTTTTGCCACAGACTCAATCTTTCAAAAATTGCCCATTTTGTGGACAGGGAATTGAGAGAGTCACATAACCTTGTGCACCTAGTGAATGCACCCTCACCTGTAATTGGGCCACACTCACCCAGATGACCGAAGAAGACACTGGTCTCAAGGAAACACGTGGTGCTTGATGGTGTTTATCTCTTGTCTGAGACCAGCGCCACCAGGAAGACGGAGCTAACGCTAAAAGCGTTAGTGAAGCTTGTTTCCTTGGTAAGCTGCTTCCCTTGGGGTCCTCTGGCAGTCAAGCCATGGGGCCAGCTTGAAAAGTGCTCTAGGGAATTGGACCAGAGG
Source organism: Varecia variegata (assembly GCA_028533085.1). Taxonomy (NCBI): domain Eukaryota; kingdom Metazoa; phylum Chordata; class Mammalia; order Primates; family Lemuridae; genus Varecia; species Varecia variegata. The sequence continues at coordinate 15,731,389 of CM052439.1, forward strand.
GGAAAGACCAAAGTTCCTGGAATTATATTGAAGGAGAGGTAATGAGAACTTAAATGAGTTGAGAGTATGAGAATAATAATTAGGATAGTTGAGCAACCACATTATAATAGATTTTTCAAATTGTATATGTTGGATTGGTTTTGTCCAAAAGATTAATTCCTGGGTTTAGTCATTGATTTTATTGGATTTATTTTTTGGTTTCCTAGTTCATGGATTCCTGTATTTGGTATGTTATGTCTTTCCTCCTGTTTCTTTTTTTTCTAAATAATGAAGGTGAATACTTGGTCCAGTTATTTTCATTCTCTCTTACTAATAAGGGAAGTTTAAGATTATGAATTTGCCCTCTGAGTAAGGCTTTGGCTACATCCCATACATTTAGTCATGCCATGTTTTGTCGTAATTTAGTAGTTTAGTAATGTAGTATTTTCTAATGAGTGCTCATTACAATTTTTGTTTCCTCTTATATCTAATATTTTTATATGAGTTTCTTTTTATTACTAGTAGTGGTCTGTTTTACACACTTTTAAATTTTAATGTCATTATTAATTGATGGATCAACTACATACATTAGTGAGAAAGTGTTAGCTAATATTAGCTTTTATAAATTTATTAAGTTTTTTTTTCTGGGTAGTATATTAACAGTATTTGAGAGCATACTGTGAAAACATGAAAAGGAGATATAGGATCTGTTTTTCAGATACCCTCCCATCCCCCCAAAATATATATAAAATATGATATATATATACATGTACATGTATTAGATATATATATATATGCACATACACATATGTATACTTATGTGTATGTGTTAATAAAATGTAATTACCTTTGTTGTTTGTATTTTCACTGATTTTGGTTTTGATCTATTTTATCTATCAAACACTGATACAGATTGTGTTTGCATTTCTTTGCACTAATGACTTGAAAGGCAAACACTTGTTTTTGATTTACTAGTGGTCATCTTTATGTTTTCCAAAGATAATATTTGAATTATTTTTTTGTGATTTTCAAAGTGAAATAAATTACTTCTCCTTATGTAATACTTATAATTTAGAATGTCTTTACTTGCTACTCACTTTGCCTCTCCTAATCTTTATTGATATAATCTACAGATACATTAGTATTTGTATAAAGTATATTTTCTACATAAAAAGTAACATTTGCTTGTTTTATAACCATATTTATTACGTGGAGCTGATTCTGTATTTAACAGATTTAATACCAACCATCAGTCCTAATGTATCATTATTTCCTTAATTTTTTTTATTTGTACAAATTTCTGGAGAACACATGCAATATTGTTACATGCATAGATTGTGTAGTGATCAAGTTAGGGCTTTTATGTATCCATCACCCAAATTATGTACATTGTACCTGTTAACCAATTTCTCATCATCCTCTCTCCTCTTACCTCCTCACTCATTATCTAACATTTCATTCTCTACGTCCATCTGAACACATTTTTTAGCAACCACTTATGGGTAAGAACATGTGATATTTGTCTTTCTGTGCCTGGCTTGTTTCACTTAAGATGATGACCTCCAGTTCCATCCATGTTGCTACAAAAGACATGATTTCATTCCTTTCTTATGGCAGAATAGTATACCATTGTGTATATACATCACATTTTCTTCATCCAATCATCCACTGATGGACTCTTAGGTTGATTCCATATCTTTGC
>CM052439.1:15733569-15804196 GCA_028533085.1 Varecia variegata
GAGAACTATGAAACACTGAGGAAGGAAATAGCAGAGGACATAAACAGGTGGAAAACCATACCGTGCTCGTGGATCGGCGGAATCAACATAGTTAAAATGTCTATACTACTCAAAGTAATCTACAGATTCAATGCAATCCCTATTAAAATACCAACATCATTTTTCATAGATATAGTAAAAATAATTTTATACTTAGTATGGAACCAAAGAAGATCCTGGGCCACAGGTCTCTATGGACCTTTCAATTCTGAGCTTCTATGAGAAAGAAGGAATTTAAATAACAGCATCTTGGAACACCACTAGCCTGAGTTTCCCATCTCCTCAAAACCTTTAGATCTCATTCAGTCTTGGTGGGGTCTCCCAGATCTGCATCATCACGGCCCCACCGCACAGTGTGGTCCAGGCATCTCAGCCACTTAGGAAGCTCATACCCGTGTTGTAACAATCTCTATTTCTCTACATGCATGTGCTTGCCTCTGAGAAGAGTCAGTTGCTAAAAAAACAAAAAACAAAAAAAAAAAATCCAAAAAACCAAAAACAAAGAAATAATAATTAAAAAAAAAAAACCAGGAAGAAATCTTAAAGTTCCAGTAGGTAATAGAAAGATATTGAAGGTCACCTGTCATTCAGTTAACTTGGGTTTCCTTGGGAGAGTGGAATGAAGGGATTATCATTTTTTTCTTTATATCCTGCCATATAATTTGACTTGTCTCCAATATATAATGTTCTACTTTCATTATTAAGAAAGTCAGTGAAAGAGAAGAAAAGAGGAGAATGAAAAGGAAAACAATAAAAAGGAAAAGCAAGTTCTGTGTACCTTGCTGTGCTGTCCTGCCCAGAGAGACTCCATGACTATTTGTTGAACAGACTATTTGATCACCCAACTTAGCGTCCACCCTCTGGGCTCACCTCTGTCCTTTCTTTTCTTGTCACTGTGCTCAGACAAGGCAGAACCATTAGCATCACTTAAACTTCATTTTATTCTGCTTACTCTGGTCCCACCAGACCAAGTACCCTCCCAAACCCGCAGAAGATTATTGTTGTTTTTTTTTTTCCTTCCCCCCCGTCCCTCTACTTCCAAAGGGGGAAAGAACTGAAAACCACAGATAACAGAGGAAAGTTTCCTTTCAGGCTGAGAGTCCCTGGATGCAGGGCGCAGCAGGGCCTCAAACCCTCATGCCAGCTCCTGGCCTGCTGCAGACCAGACTCCCTTGGTGGTTTGAGGCTGAGCTGAGCTTCGACATGGGATCTTGCAGAGCTTCCTGGCTGCCCAAAGCCCCAATTTCCTCCACCGCACACAGATGCTGCTGAGTCAGGCCTGACCCAGGCACAATGATGAAGGGTTGAGTCTGTCTTTGGTTCCTGTCCAGCCTCCCTCTCAAGCCCTCTGGCCCCTTCCTGGACCATCCTGGGCACTTCATCTGCCCAGGCCTGTTTCCTCTTCTCTGCCCAGCACCCCAGGGATTGCTCCTCTTCCATTCCCTCTGCAACTCTGCAGAGAAAAGTGGTCTGTGGGCAGCAAGGTCCCGGAGGCAGAGAGGCCCCCAGGAGCTGTGCAAATTTGCACAAGTGCCTGGATTTCCCCCAAAGGCAGAGGTGTGGGGAGCTTCAGACACCAGCAGGATAAGTTGCCAGGGCATGCTGGACACGCCATGGCTTCCTGCCCATCTGTAAAATGAGCACGAGAATGAGTGCTCGCAGGGGAGAGTGGGAGTTAATGAATCTGCGTATGGCGCACTGCTGATGCCCAGCACAAGCTCTTCGTGGCATTTCATTTCCACCAGGCCTTGCTCCCTGGTAATTCCTTCGCCTCCCTGTGCTCTTGCCTCCAGCTAAACCCGAGGTAGGCTTAATAGGAGAGTCAGGTAACAGCTGCGGTCTCTTGCGCTGATCGCCTTCTGAGACCTGACTCTCGCCTTTGTTATCTAGCCCGCCATGCAGAGAGAGAGAGGCAGATACTTGCGGATTTGTGGAGACTGCCAGGCACGAGACATCTGATACACGGGAGTCTCCAGCTCCGCTTATGGGGGAATCTCTCATCACCTCCCCACAATCTCACCTTTGTCTCCTCTATCAAAAGTGAATAATATCTTACCTAGTCTTTTCACCAAGTCCATTAACGGGATCTTAAAATCTATCTCCCTGAGCAAGGGCTTGCTCCGGTCACACGTCACTTAAGTCCATGTCTGGCAAGTTACATTCTTCTTGCGAAGAAAGGAATTAAGATGAGCGAAAAAGAAACTAACAACAGAAGAGAAAGCCCCTGGGGAAACTCAAATCTAGCAGAATACAAGTGCGGACTATGCCAGGGTGCTCCATGAATGCTTCATAGACAAACTGATTCATTGCTATTTCCATCGGACCTGAGGTTCCCAGACTGAAGGCTCCAGTCGACCCTTCCTCCTTGCACGAGTCTCCTCCATGTCAACCAGAGGAATGGGGTACTTGGGAGGATGAGCATGAAGTGGGGAGGAGGAGGACAAGCCGGCCACGTGCTTTCCACGGCCTGCCCCTGGGCAAGGCTTCACACAAGCTGAGTTCACTGAGCAGCTACTATTTGCCAGGCACTCAGCTCCTCAGAGGTATTAACTCATCTGATCACTGCAGTGGGACCGTGGGAAAGGCACTGTGGTGACCTCCATTGTAAAGGTGAGGAATGTGGGGCTTGGCAGGTGATGGAACTAACCGACAGTCACACAGACAGGTGGTGGTGACAAGGCTGGGATTTGGGGACAGACCCTTGCTCTAACCACTCCATCACAAGTCCTCTTCTGCTGTCAGCTCCCAGTGTGGCCTTGGAGGACTCACGCCTGGCTCTGGGTCTCACTTTCTTTCCCCACAGCATGAAGAGGGTGAATGAAATATCCTCTATGTTCCCTTCTATCGTCACCTTTTTCTAGTGCTTTCAGCTCTTTTCTTCTCTACTACAAAGGGAGAAGATGAAATAAAGCCCGATTTCCAATTCCCAGGAGAGTCAGTGAGATTCCACCCTCAAAATTAACTATGTAAACAATCTGCTGGCTTCCCCAGACTGCCACAAAATCAGAAATTTTCCTACAAGTTGTCACCCCACCCCACCCCTCCATTCCCCCTGCCCCTGCCAGTTGGTATAGACCAGAGCTGTATAAGTTACAGACAGAAAAAGCCTCTTCCTTTCTTTTGCAACTCACAGCAGCCTGTAGTTATAATATCCATGATCTCTGAAATACCTTCCCGGAACACCCCTTTTCCATATTTTTTTTTTACCCCAGCGTCCCACTTTCCTGATGCCCACAGACAGGCTTGGGCAGGACACCAACGAGTCATATTTATAAAAATAATATTCATTTCCCCTCTTACATCCCAAATGAAAGAGGAAGGAACTAACTTCATTTAAGCATGGAAAATAAAATTGAACATAACACATGCCGGTTCCAAAGCCCCAAACCAGTACCTCACATTCGGTTGTGGCTGCATGGAGCTGAAGGGAAAGGGGGAAAATGCTATTTTAAGTTTCTTAAAGCATTAGGGGAAAGTGCAGATATACATCCAGACCCTCAAGTTTGTGCAGAAGACATCCAATTTCTTTATTCAGTGGAATAGTAGGCTAATATTAGAATCTCTCCCTTAATAGGCAGCTATTTAAAAAAAGAAAGAAAGAAAGAAAAGCCACCTTATTATAGAGAGGGACTCTCATGTCATTGGTGGGCAACTCCCAGGAAGAATATGGGAAGGAATCTGCGGCCAATATACACAGCCTTAAATGTTACTTTAAATTCAATTTTAAAAGGGGGGTTTAGCAGCCATAATTAAAGTCTCTCGTCTCTGAATCTGCAAACACAGAAATATGCTGCTGAGGAATTTAGACATTTATCATGGGCTTTAGATGTTTTAAAGATATACATGTCTGCTTTTCCCTCCCAAAATACACAGCATTGGATTAACAAGCAGAGGATGAACATATTCTGATAGCAGGAAGTTCCTCCAGCATTGGGAGAAAAGGAAGAAAATGAGTCAAAAAATAAAATTCATGAGGCTTTTTGTTGTTTGACTCTTTGACTCAATTAGGGTTATAAGTAGACCCTAACTCTAAATTGCTTAAATAATAAGGATAATTTTTTTTTTTTTTTTTTGAGACAGGGTCTTGTTCTGTCACCCGGGCTAGAGTACCGTGGCATCAGCCTAGCTCACAGCAACCTCAAACTCCTGGGCTCAAGCGAGCCTCCTGCCTCAGGCTCCCAAAATGGTAGGATAATTTATCAAGTTCCCTTCTCATTGAACAAGAAGCTCAAAGTCAGCATGGTTTCAAAATTGGTTCATTTAGTGGCTCAAAGATACCAACAGGGATTCAGATTTTTCCCTCTTTCTGCTTTACTATGTTCAATCTATCAACAGTATCCTCCGGCTCACCCCTGGCATGGTCACGGGATGGCTGCTGAAGTTCTAGCTATCACATGCAAATGTTGTAACTTCCAGATGAAGAAAAGTCTTTTTCTTCCTGCGTATCTGTTTTTTTCGGCAGTCTCTAACACATTTCCTTCCTGACTCATAGGCCAGAGTTTTGTCACATTTTTGTTACGTGGCCAGGGTCATGAAACCACTGTGACAAACTTAGACCAATCAAGACCTTCCTTCTGAAGCACATGACCTTGCAGTGACAGGTGGATACCAAAAATCACCTGTTTACCTGGGCAGTTTGCAGTATAAAGGAAAGAATGAGTGGTATCAAGACAACTAGTGTCTGCCATATTCCACAGTGAACACTCTCCTCTGTGTTATCTTATACATTCAGAGAGCTCCAGAGGGAAAAGTTTAACAAATATAGAGGATATTTCTTATACTGACCATACCTATGTTTCCTAAATTGTGTAGTTTCATGGGGAACATGAACGTAAAATAATATAAAAACTGAGACTTTTTGGTCTAAAAAATTTAAGATATACAGGCACTCTACATTTTGTAATCAGAATAGTACAGAGGTTAAGGGCATACACTCTGCAGCCACAGTGCTGGGGTCACATCCTGGCTCTGCCACTTATGAGCTGCTGACTTTGAGCAAGTTATTTAACCTCATGATGGGAATGATAACAGCACTTACTTTGTTAGGAGGACAAAATAAGTTAATGCAGATACAGAGTTTAAGCACAGTGCCTACCACAAAGAAATCCCAAAAAAATTCTCCTAAAAGTATTAGCTGTAATTATTATCTGATAAATACTTTATGTCTCCACACATAAACAAATTCTTTAGAATTTATATCCTCAGGTCCAATATGTATTCAAGAATATTTTCTGAACAGAGGAATGAATGAAAAATTACCCTTTCTCAACCCTTTTCTGAACTGTATTTATTTTGACCAAAAGCTAAATTAAAATTTCTTTACTGGTTAGTTTTTCAAAACCAACCCAAAATTAAGCAAATAGATAAATTCTGAATTTCTGCTAGAGTGGAGACTCTATGTGGGCAGATGCCGCCATACTTATCTCTTGCATTGCTGTATCTGCAGCTACTAGACACAGGGCTGGCACATGCAAGTGCTCAATGCATGTCTTGTTTTGGAATGAATGAATGAGTGAGTGAACATAAAAACTGCTATCTCCTTCTTAAGTCAACACAGTAGGTATGGTCCACAACATGGGCCTAGGAGAAAACTGGGAATATGGAAACATTTTCCCTTGGAGGATCTCAATCTTTTTGTCTCAAGTTCTTCCTTTAGCTCAAATCTTTCCAGCCCCTCTCTGCCTCCTCCATCCTTTCTCAACCTACCCCACTCCCCCACTGAACTTGATGAGCAAATTCATAGCAAAGTGACACTGACAAAAGAGACTCAGAGGTGTCTTCTGCTTCCAGCCATGGTGGAGTAAGTCCCACTAGAATTATTCTCTATTATGGATTCAATTGTGTCTTCTAGAAAGATACGGAAGCCCTAATCCCCAGTACTTGTGAATGGGACCTTATTGGGAGATAGGGTCCTTGCCGATGACCAAGTTAAGATGAGGTCATTAGAGTGGGTCCAAATCCAATACGACTTTGTCCGTATAAAAAGGGGAAATTTGTACACAGAGACATGCAGAGAGGGCAGACGATGTGAAGGCATGGGGAGATTTCCAACTGCAAGACAAGGAGTGCCTGAGCTACCAGAAGCTAGGAAAGACTCAAGGAATAGTTTATCTCCCAGCCCTCCAAAGGATTATAACCCTGCCTACATCGTAAGCTTGGACTTTCAGCCTCCAGCACTGAGACAATAAAACTGCATTGTTTAAGCCACCCAGTTTGTGATACTTTGTTACGGCAGACTTAGCAAATTAATGTACCTTCCTACTGAAAAGAGGTATAAAACTGGACAAAGTATAGGAGAGAACTGCTTTCAGGTATTTGGACAACATGCAGGACAGGGCTGTGATTCTTGAGAAGAAAGGAAATGTGTGAGATCAACAAAAGAAAAGAATTCATCTGCAAAACAAGAAATATTAAAGGGGGTTCTTCTGGTTTGGGAGAAGTGACATCAGACGGAAACTGAATCCATAGGAAAGATAAAGAAGAGTACCAGAAATATTAAATATATGGGTAAATACAAAGACCATCTTTTTTCTTTTTAACTTCTTTGAAAGACAATAATTTAAATAAAAATAATAACATTAAATTGTAGGATTTGTTACATAAGTAGATGTAAAATATATGCAAAAGTAGCATCAGTAATTATATTAAATTATACAGTATGTTTATAATTATAAATAATTATATTAAATTAAATTAACGTATAATTTACTCCAATTAAAGGCAAGATTCTCAGACTGGATAAAAACTAAGAGATTCATTTTATTTATTTTTATTTTTTATTGATGCATAATAGATGTACATAGTTTCAGGGTACAAGTGCTAATTTAATACATTCAAATAATTTGTAAAGATCAAATCAATGTACTTAGGATATCCATCACTTTAAGTATTTGTCTTTTCTTTATGCTAGAACCATTTAAATTCTTCTCTTCTAGATACTTTGAAATATACAATAGATTATTGTAAACTATAGTCACCCTACTGATCTATCTATTATGACACTAGGTCTTGTTTCTTCTATCTAACTGTATATTTGTACCCATTAATCAACTTCTTTTCTTCCCTCTGTCCCCTCTACCTTCTCAGCCTCTCGTAACCACCAATCTACTTTCTATCTTCATGAGGTACACTTAGCTCCCACATGTGAAAAAGAACCTGCAGTATTTGTCTTTCTGTGCTTGGTTTATTTCACTTAACATAATGACCTCCGGTTCCATCCATGTTACTGCAAATGACAGGATTTCATTCTTTTTATGACTGAATAATATTCCATTATGTATATATACCACATTTTCTTTATCCATTCATCCATTGATGGGCACTTAGGTTGAGTCCATATTTTGGCTGGTAAATAGTGCTGCAATAAACATAAGAGTGCAGATGTTTTTTGATTTCCACTCAATAACAGTAGAACACGTTATTTTCAAGTACACATGGAATGCTAACCAAGGTAGACCAAATACTAAGCAATAAGTCTTAATAAATTTCAAAGGACTTAAGTTTTACAGTGTATTTTCTCTGGATACAGTGTAATTAAATTACAAAACCATATGATATCTATAAATCTCCAATTATGGACATTAAGCAACATATTTCTAAATAAACCATGAATAAAAGAAAAACAACAAGGATAATTAAAATATTTTTAATTGATTGATACTAAAAATACAATATGCAGAATTTTATGAGATGCTGAAGCAGTGCTTAACAGGAAATTTTTACCATTAAATGCTCACATTAGAGAAGAAGAAAGGTTTAAAATCAATAATCTAACTTTTTACCTTAAGAAGCTGGAAAAAGTCAACCTCAATTAAGTAGAGGAAATAAACTTTCTTTGAAAACAGCGATTAAATTGGTTTAATTCCTAGCAAAACTGATCAAGGAGGAAGAGGAAGACAGAGAGAGAAAAAAAACCAAATTATTAATATCAGGAATGAAAGAGAAGAAATATATCAATAAAAATCCTATGGGCATTAAAAAGGTAATAAGGGAAAATTATGAAAAATATTAGGCCATATACTCAAAAATTTAGAAAAAAATGGATAAATTCACGGAAACACACAATTTTACCAAAACACAAAATGAATTAGAAAAATCTGAATGGCCCTATATCCATTAAAGAAATTTAATTCTGTATCAAAATCTTTCCCCATAAGACAACTCCAGGGCCAGATCATTTTGCTGGTTACTTCTGTCTAATATTCCGCAGAACTCTATCAGAAGCAAGACAAAAGAAGACATAGGAATATCTAACAAACCCATGACAAGATGTTTAATATAATTAGTCCTTAGGGAAATGCAAATCAAAATCCTACAACATGTACTACTCCATACACATTAGAAAGGTTAAAATTAAAAACACCTAGTGACAACACCAAATGCTGGCGAGTATGCTTAACAACTAGAACTTTCATATATTGCTTGTGTACTGCCCTTTGGAAAACTTTCTAGCACATTCTTATAAAGTTAAACATAAATTTTCTCTATAACCTATCAGTTACACCCTTAGGAATTAATCCAAGAGAAAAGAAAACATACGATCATGAAAACACTAGTGCAAGAATGTCCATAGACACTTAAAAAAAAAATAGCCCAAAACTAGAACAAACCAATGTACGTCAATAGGAAATTAGATAAAATACAGCACGAAATATTCATACAGTGGAATACTACTCAGCAATAAAAAAGGAACAAACTACTGATAAATTGACTGATCTCACAGACGTCATGGTGATGGAAAAAAGCAAGATACAAAATACAATTCCATCTTCATGAAGGTCAAGGACAGGCACAGCTAAATCTACGATGGTTTTCTGGGTGGGTGTGGAAGACCAGCTATGAGCAGGGGTGTGTGGTTTAACTGTCTCTCTGGCGGAAAAATGCCCTTGATGTGTTGCAGTGTTTGCTGATTTTCCACCATGGCAGTTTTTAAGCACCAACACGACGTCACTGAATGCAGATTTGGGAAGGGATGTGCAGAATTGCCTGGGTTGGAGCTGACTCTAGCATGTTACTGGCCCCAAGGGACTTTTCTGGGGTGATGAAAATATTCTGTACCTTGGCTGGGGTGGTAGTTACATTGGTGTGCACATTTGCCAAAACTCATCGCACTATATCATTAAGATCTGCATATTTGACTCTATGTAAATTTTGTGTCAGTAAAAAAGAAAATATTCACGGCCCTATCTCAGGATATGGGCACTTAAGACATTAAAATACCCTCAAGCCAATGGACTGTCCTCCTCTGTGAAGTGGCAGGCGTGAGAGGGATGGCTGAGGGAGGTGTCGACACCTCCTTGGAATGTGTGGTTGTGTTTGCAGCACCTCAGCGGAGTGGCACCCTCCACTAGGCATCTGTCCTGTTCATAACTCGTTGCTTTCCCTATGGCAGAGATTGGCCTAATTATGTACATAAAATAAGGCATCCTGAAAAATAAATCTGTCCCCTCTCTCGTGCTGGCTCGGGAGTCTGGGTGGAAGCCTGCACTTCTCCAGTTAGGCTGGTAATCGGGGCATTATCCTGGGACCAAGTCGTCCTCCTGGTGTTATTTTCTGTGGTGTGTTTTTTTCCTTCTCTCTATGCATTGTTTGTCTTAGTCTCTGACTTTCAGGAGCGACAAGTTATGTTTAGCTGAATTCATTTACCCACTCTGAAACCTTTTTCTGCATCTCAGATTTGGTTTTGGACTGCTCCGCGCAGCCATGTGCAGCTAGTTAATACACACCCTTTGAAGATGCTGTTAGTGACTCCAGACAGCTACGAGCTCAGCAGCAAATAATGAACTACTCATTGCTAACCAGCCGACTCTGGAACAGAACCGAAATTCTGCTTCCACACTGTGAGAGTCTGACTCCTCCCAAACAAGTCTTCCTTTCAGACTCCACCAGCCCTGGGATAGATAACAGCCCCTCTTATTAAGGGATTTGTTGCTGAGCGTTATTTGGCATTTTATTTTATTTTGAGTCAGAGGCTTCAAAGCTTCACCTCTTTTTTTCTTTTCGTCTGTAAAACCCCCATTATCTCTCCACATAGATTTGTCATTGATATGGGTCTATAAATACACATGGCTTTGTTTATATAGACATGCAGTGTGTGTGCCCGACTGCTGTCTGTGTGTGCACATCAAGCTTATATTTGGAGAAAACTTTTGAAAGCCAAATTTGATACAGTGCAGAGGCGGCTGGTGGGGGGGGAGAAAGAGTCACCGTTATCAGTATAGAAAGCCTGGGCGAGGCACGGATACTCCGAATGCCAAGTTCACCAGGACAGAAGACTGAGGATGCAGGAAAGAGAAGGGAGAGGCCAGGGCAAGAGACAGAGAGGCACACACCCATGCAGTCCCTCTTTTGTTGAGCTTTTTCTACCAGTAGGGACATGCTCAAAATCAAAAGTCTCAGTGGAGGGAACTCACAGCCTCGCTCTGCCAGTCAGTTGTCTCCTGGTGCCTTCAGACTTAGCTGCCTGAGAGAGCCACTTGCGCCTAAGCAAAGCCTGAGGACTAAGGGAAGTGGGGTGGGGGGAGAGAATAATTAAAATAAATTAGAGGGTGAATGGGGGAAGGGCGATCATGCCTCGTCCTGCTGCTCAGCCTGAGGCTCCAAGGCTTGAAAGGACAGAGCCGGGCAGGATTATTCCGAGGAGACTGTCTTCTCCAAGCCACGTCCCCCACTGACAGCCACGCTCTCATGTCCTCTCTGAGCCATGCTAGTGTCCGAGTGGCCTGTGGACTGTGGCCCTGGAATCTGAGAGCTTTGCAGGTTGGTAGCAACAACTACCAGTGTGCATATATTTTTAAAAGTTCTACATATTTTTCTCAGCCTTTCTTATTTTATGAGGGTTTTTATTTATTTATTTTATTAAGTAGATCAGCAGTTCTCAACTGGGGGTGACTTTGCCTCCTAAGGAGTGTTTGGCAATGTCTGAAGACATTCTTGTTTGTCTAAGTCGGGGTGAAGTGTGTGCTACTGGTGTCCAGTGTAGGGTTGACAGATCGAATACAGGACACCCAGTTACATTTAAATTTCAGATAAACAAAGACTGTTTTTAGTATTAGAAGGTCCCAAAGATTGTACAGGTCATACTTATTCTAAAAAAATTATTCATTGTTTATACTTATTCTAAAACAATTATTCATTGTTTATACTTATTCTAAAAAAAATTATTCACTGTTTATCTGAAATTCAATTCTAACTGGGCTTCCTGTATTTTAATTCTCTGAATGCTGCTAAACATTCTACAATGCACAGAATAGACTCTTGCCCCTGCCCCCACAAAGAATTTTTCAGCCTGAAATATCAAGAATACTGAAGTTAACACCCTGTAGTAGATGATATTAATAGTACAGTTCAAATGCTAGAGAGTAGATGATTTTAAATTGTGAACGTATATACTGAATATGACACATATCAAATGAATATACATCTCACACAGAGTCATTAATATGCATTTGTGTGTATAAACATTTTCAACCCTAACTTGGGAGCCTTCAGAAAGGAAGTAGTGAGTCTGTGCTCCTTCATCTCTCTGTGGAATGAGCTGGGAGGTGTGTGTTTGTAGGCTGAGTAATAGTCCTCAGAAACATCAGGTCCTGGAACCTGTAAGTGTTACCTTACTTGGAAAAGGAGTCTTTGCCAATGTGATTAAGGATCTTGAGCTGGGTAGATTATTTCAGTGGGCACTAAATGCCACGAGGAGTGACCTTGTAAAACAGATGCAGAGAGAGATTTGACACACAATGAGAAGATGACGTGGCAACAGCAGAGGGAGATATGGCGATGCCGGCCTTGGTGTTGGAGTGGTGCAGCCATGAGCCAAGGGGTGCCGGCAGCCACCAGATGCCAGAAGAGACAAGGAATGGACCCTCCTCTAGAGCCTCTGCAGGGAGTGCAGCCCTGCTGACACCTTGGTTTCAGCCCAGTGCAACTGATTTTGGACTTCTGGCTTCCAGAACTGTGAGAGAATAAATTTCCATTGTTTTTAGCCACCATGTTCCTGGTAATTTGTACAGCAGCCACAGGAAACTAATATAGTGCTCTTTGGAGGAGCAAGATCAGAGATCACTCTTTCTAGGAGAGTATGTACCAGAGATGGAACAGACATGACCTCTTGGGTCCAGGAGATGGAATCAGAGTCAACATGGATTTTGTTGATACTCACCTTCGTGTATTGATGCAGGATATTTCTAATGATGAGTTTTGAGTTTGGTCATGGTCTGTAGTTGGAAAACAGGTGAGCTCTCAGATCACTCCATGACTTTGATAGGATACATATGTGTGTGTCCAGGCACCATGAAGCCCACGTCTAGAACTCTGGAAGACAGTTGGCTGGAGGGAGGGTTAGGTATGCCCCGTCGTAGCAACTGCATCTCAGCTCAGCTGTGGCTGCCCAGCTGGTTCTGGAGGACAGAAGACTTTGCGCCATATGATTCCATCTAGAACTTAGGCCACGGGAGTGGGGAAAAGGAGTTTTTGGTTCATAGGGGAAAACATCCTATTTTGTATAGTGTGTGTTTTCTGAAAGGTCAGCTATTTGCTGTCCTTTGAAAATATCATGTGAAGACACAGAGTCCCAGGGGATCGCGCACATTTCCTTGAAAGCCTCTGGACACTTGGCTGCGCTCTCAGAATGGGTGGCCAACAGCAGGAAAAGGACACATTCCCAAATAAAAAATAGTAAACATGTGAAAATGCCAAGAGTGATAAGAAGTTCTTATCTGTTGAGTAACTAGAAAACATCCCAGGGTTATTACATGGGAACAAATAAATGGAGACGCTGTGATCTGTTCTGGGTCTGTTCTGGACATAATCCCAACTCTTGCCTGTCTTAGTTGAATCTGGGACTTAAGTGTTTTTCAGAACAACCCACGGACATGAGATGGGCTTTACCAACTTGCTGTCAGGAGGTTGGCAGTGATCTCTCTGCTACGGTCTTTCTGGAGACAGATGCCAAGTTGCCCACTTTACTAGAATTGCCATAGAGCACTTAGTGGTTGGGGGGGAGGTAGGGGTGCAGACTTGAAGTGGCCGTGGCCTGGACAGCTGGGCCCTGCTGGGCCTGGATATTCCTCAAACAACATGAAGATGGCCAGAGTTCCATGAGTCCTCAGCCTCACCCCCAAGGGCCAGGATGCTCAGAGAAAAGGCCCCTCCAGATGGCCTCTTGACAGTACTCACTGCTGTTGACCAGAGAACCCAAGCTCTTGGAGTCAAGTTCAAGAGCCTCAGAGGGGCTTTCATTCCTGTGTTGAAGTCCCGTCTCTGCATCTTCTAGTCTTGTAATGTTCCACAAATTACAATTGACCTCCCTAAGCCTCAGTTTTCTTAAATGTAAAATTGGAAGGAAAATACCTACTTTATAGGATTGTGAAGATTATGTGAGAAAACATATTTAAAATGCTTAACACAGAGCCTGGGGTATGGCTAGTACTTAACAAATAGGAGCTATTTTTAGATGCTTCATTCAGGGCATTGGGGAGTGGTGAGGGAGGAGGTGGGTGGGGATGGCTGTGTCTTACCCTGTACTAAAATCCAACATAAAGACACTTTCCAGATATATATGGACCATTTTTCCAAATTGGCCTGACAATATGGAACACATTATCATGCTAAACAGCTGTCCCTTGCTTCATTTATAGGACCCCACCTGTCACAAACAATGCAAAACATGCTCCAAAAATACATGGGATCATGTCCTCTGTGTGTGTGTTGCAGGGGGCTATTTAAAATATCTGGACCCTGCTTTTTTTTTTGTTAAAGTCAGCTAACACTTTACTCCAAAATCTTTTACTTTATACATCTTCTGCTCCAGTGCAACTGATTGGTGAGCTATCACAATGTGCAGATGCCAACAGTTATTTCATTTCATTTTCTTTTCAGCTCTCTATCCCTCCCTTTTATTCCCACATCCTAAACCAAGAGGTGTTTCTGTGGCAGGGCCACTGGCTGGGGAGGTTTTGAGGTGTGTATCTCATCTCTCACCTGCATGACTGCACCCAATTATTTCTCCTGGCTTAGGCTCTCCCTAATACAACCGGCCACACCTCTCTGTGTCCAGAGTGGAAGTTATAGGTAAACCTGATCTTGCTACTCTCTTCCATTGGCAAATCCCACTGTGCCAGAGCAGGGTTTCTCCACCTTGGAGCTATCCACGTGCTGGGCCAGACACTGGGGGGCTGCCTTGTGTATTGTGGCATGTTGAGCAGCACCCCTGGCCTTTTCCATTACATGCCAGTAACATGTCTGATTTGTGACAACCAAAAATGTCTCCAACATTGCCAAATGACCCCTGGGTAGAGGGCAAAATCACCTGTGGTTAAGGTAGCTTCTTAACTGGTTTCGGGGCTCCACCTGCTTCAGTTCCCAGGCTGTGGGCTTCTCTCTCAACGCCACCTTGCTCTGTGAGGCAGCCAAGTAGAAATAATATCAGTCCCTTGAACATGGCCTTTCACTGTCTGTTCTTCCTGCCCGGAGTACCACATCTGTCCTTCCAACCCTGCTGGCACCTCTCAGCCCCCCCCCACAATTCTGAGTTAGGGGCCTCCCTATTTTCCTTGCCACATCATGTGCTCACTTCACCATAATTGCCTGTGTATTTTAACTCTCTGTAACATGTTCTTTCCAATGCCCTCCCACTAGCCTACAAGCACTGGGAGGGCAGAGACCCTGTCTCTCATGCTCATTTATTTATTCCAGTAGTTAGCACAATGCCTGGCACACCATAGTTGCTCAATAAATATTTATTTAGTGTACTACTTGCAAACTAGCTCCCTGAAAGAAAAGAATTTTTCCTTTGGAGACCTTTAATTTGTGGAGACTAGAAGTCCTCACTGGCCTGTTTTGTCCATATATTAGAGGGCCTTAATTATAGGATGGATGCACTAGATTTCAAGGTTTATTTCATCAATTCCCCTTACTCGATGCAAGTTTATGCTTGAGCATTCTGGGTGGACAGTGTCATTAGCTCTTAACACATGATCATCAAAACAGTTTTAAAAGGAAGAAAAAGGAGCCTGGAGCCAGCAAGTCCCAGATCTGGTCTCTGAGCCCCCAGGAGGAGCAAAGCCCATACAGCATGGAATAGGATGAAAATGCACTCAGGGCAAAAATAGTTAATAAGGGAGCCCAGAGTATGAAAAGCTGCTGACAAAAATCAGGACTATTTAGTCTAGGGGAGAAGATTGAGAAGCAATCTGATAGTGGCGCTTTAAACTGCTTGTAGCCTGGGGCCGCTGCAAACAATTCAGATGGATGGCCCATTTGAGGGGAGTGGACAGGCCCAAACTTGTGTCTGCTGAACAGGGATTGCGTGTTAAAGGAATTTAAGTAGGCACTTTCTAGGGTGTAATTTCAACTGAGCTTTTGGAGCAAGTCTGAGAGTAAAAAGTAAAACAAACTTTGCTTAGGGACTGTCCCTAAATTTCCCACTAATAGGCTATTTACCATGGACTTAAGTTTGGGACTTACATGGGACATTGCAGGCCATCTGGTTTCCCCTCTTGGCTCCAGACAGACAGTATTCAAATTAATGCAGATATTTACTTCTTTTTAAAACATGCCTGTACACACACACACACACACACACACCCCTGCCTTGGTACACTGCTTTGCACACTAGTTCACGCTATTCCCTACCAGACATAATACTAGATGCCCCCTTTCTTCTAAGGTCCTTTTTGTGATTTTCTTTTACTTTTTTTTTATGTATTTACGTATCTGGTTTCCTTTATCTTTGTTTAGGTGTATTACAGAATGTTGGAAGAAAATTTAGAAGTCTTAGCTCAATCTCCTTGTTGTGTAGAAGATGAAGCTGAGATACGGAGAGAAGAAAGAACTTTTCCAAGGCTCAGGGAGATTTAGAATGTCTGGGTCCTAGAGCCAGTTCTTCAGTCCACGTCCAACAACATTCCCTACATATGTGTAATAAAGAGCCAGCATAGAGAATCAGAGGTTTTTGGAAATTTAGATCAGAAAACTATCAGTGGAACATTCAGCATTTCTCAGGTGAAAGCAGCCTTTCTCAACCAAGGTTGCATGCAAAACTTAAGCCCTACGGGAAATGATTTGAGTTAACTATTTTCTCAATTCTCCCAAGGGTGGTACATGTCTAGTACCATTCTAGAAGCATAGAAGAGAAGTTAATTAACTATATACAATGAATGTCTTCGGGCACTGGGGATTCACTCTCTAGTGCAGGGGTTGGCAAACTTTTCCTGTAAACCTTTTCGGCTTTGTGGACCATATGGTCTCTGTTGCAACTACTCAACTTTGCCTTTGCAGTGCAAATCAGCAGTAGACATGAGGCAAATGAATGCATGTGGCTGCGCTTCTATAAAACTTTATCCATTAAAATAGGTGGGGACTGAATTTGGCCTGTGGGCTCTAGTTTGCCTACTCCTGCTCCAGTAGAGCCCCGATTGAAGAGGGCTGGGTGCACCTAGCAGAAATATACTCACATTGGCTGGACAAGACGAATGGTTCAAGGGCTCATAGAATGGTTCAGACAGGAGAGGCCCTCCGGGAGTTCCAGGGATTCATTTACAGTTTCCCCAGGGTGCCCCAACTAGGGGAAATCAGCTAAGTCCTGAGAGGGAGGCCCATTGGCCTAACTGGGCCACATGCCCACCCTGGATGGGCAGTCCCATCGTGAGGACAGCATATAGGAGGGGCAGCTCCTCACATGAACACTGAGGAGCTCTAGCAAGAAGGAAAAATGGATTGGGAGCTACCAGCAAGTAGTATGTGCCTACTACAGAATTTTTCTGAATATAAAGGGACACATTCATTCTGAATCCCAGCGTCAGAGCATTGGAGGAAACATTAGAAAACAAAACAAAACAACCTTAAGCTCAGTTGTAATTTCAACTACCTCGGATTCTGAAATGTACAGCACAAGAAGCATGAACGGGTGTCAGGGAAGAGTCGCAGAGAGCCTGCCCAAATTGCAAACAGTCACAGCCTGACTTTTCATTCTCTATGCTTAACAAAACCTAGACCAGGATCTTCACAGAGGTAGAAACTAGGTCTTGTTTGCTCACTCTTGTAATGCCCGGGACTCATACAGTGTCAGACATGTATTAATATCTGCCCATTCTTTCAGGAAAACAAGAACCAATAAAAAATAGCAGTACAACTATAAAAAATGACACAAATAAAAAATATAGCATGACAACTATTTACATAGCATTTATGTTATATTAGGTATTATAAGTAATCTAGAGATGATCTGAATTATTTGGAGGATGTGCATGGGTTATATGCAAACACTACGTCATTTTATATCAAGGACTTGAGCATCATGGACTCCGGTGTCTGAGGGGGCCTGGAACCAAATCCCCCGTGGATACTGAGGGATGACTGTATTTGGTTCATAAAAGGGGCCAGAAAAAGATTGTTAAATTTGTAAAATTGTGTTGGAGGCCTATATCTTTCCTCTCAGAGTTTCCAGCCTAGTTAGGAAAATAAATTAAAAAGGTACTAAAAAATAATAAAAGGCAAACTTAAATAAGGAACCGAGCATGACCTGGGGCTGAGGGGGCCTGCAGAGGATACGAGTGAACCAGCAGTTTCCCCGGGCTCAGAGTCACCTGAGAGCACTCTGCGAGTGTCTCGTTGAGAGGGTCACTGGGGTAGGACCACTTTGATAGTGCCTTACGGGACCTTTAAAATGGCTCTGAGATTTCTTAAGGATTGTATTATGGAGAAGAGTGCGGTGGGCTGGGGGACAGCTTCACAAAGGCAGGGAGAAAGGAGTCAGCCCATGTAGGCCTTGAGAACCCGGCCCCATGCGAGGGGAAGAGCCACGGGTGTAATGGGAAGGACATCAAAAGCCAGCAATGTCTTTGACCTTGACTTTACCTTTTGTTTAGCTGGGTGCCCCAAGGCAAGCTGCTAAATTTCTCTCAGCTGCAGTTTCCTCATGGCGTAGTAACACTAACATCTACATCTTTATTGCACGTCCATGTGTATGAATCAAATGAGAAAATGCACTGGAAACTGTGCATTCTGGAAGCTAAAGTAGTGGGACACATTTCACGTTTTTCTGAGGCTCTCCCACAGAGAACTACTGAATCCCTATCTCTGGGGGCATGGAGTCACAAAGCTACATTTTTTTGAAAGTCCTGGGTTTATTCTGACACGCTGCCAGTTTTGAAAATTATACCTCCAAGTCTCTAGGGAAAAAAATGTATTAATAATTTGTAAGGTTGTTGGCAACAAGATGGAGAAAGGTAGTAGAGGCTCAGTCCTTGAGGGTTCAGAGATGAAAGTGACAGGTGTTTCCCAGGTACCCCTCATCCTTTCCCTCTCCTGGGATGCTTCATGGCAGCTCCAGGGTAAAGTCGTCATCCGTCATCGGTTAGTGCTTATCAGTCGGAATCCTGGCCTGCAGTCTCTCTCTGCCTGCTCAGCCCTCTGTTGCAATCTGGCTCCGCAGGAAGCAGACCAAGGTGGATAGGAGGAGTTTATTTCAGAGCATGCTCAGGATCAACACCTGGGGGAGAGTGAAAGATGAAGGATGGGGCAGAAGGAGAAGTTGAGCTGGGGTGTGGTCACAACAGAGGCCTCACCCAACCCCATGTGGAGCTTTGGACTAGTGGTGGGGAGTTGGGAGGGTCCTGTGGATGTGTCACATGTAGGGGCAAGGGTACCAGGAAACGGGATGTGACCTCAGGTGAAGAATTCCTAGAGGCCAGCCGGTTGTCTCAGGGACCAACACTCTCAGCAGCTAGCGATATTGCTGTCTCAGTCTTGAAAAGGGTGGTAAGGGAAGAGGATTGTGAACAGCACAGCCCACGCTGCACTATAGCCTTGTTGCTGCCTAGAGCACTGATTTGAATACTCCTTTCCGTCATTCAAAACCCTCTGTAGCTCCCCTACTGTGCTCCAAAGATATTGACATTCAAAATTTAGCAAAACCTACTTCTGAACTACTCTTCTAAACTGATTTTCTACTGCTTTTTTACATGTTCTTTTTGTTCCAGCCAAACTAAGCTACTATCCTTTTCCTATGACTATCCTATACTTGCCCTTGCATCTTGTATCAATTAAGCTCTCACGCCCCTCTCATTAATTTCTTGCCATCCTTTAAGGTACATGTAATAGACAATTTAAAAATTTTTGGCTGTCTACATCTTCCTCTTCTCTTTTGATGATAATATAGCCTTTCTTCTCAATTCTCACTCCCCCGGCCCCTCACACACACTTTTCTCTGTTTTGTGCATGGAATATCTTGGCCAGAGGTGCTAGCATATAACAAGGTTTTAACCAATTGTGAAAACAGCAAAAGATGTTTTTACTTATTAATAGAAGGTAAATGCTTGCAAATTATTGCTAAGTCAAAATCCTGTGAAAACAATCAAATGCTGTAGATATAAGACATTACATCTTTCAGCTTAATTTCCAATAAACTCATGCCCCCCCATGTTGAACAGATCTCTAGTCCAAGAATTCTAAGTCACATGTTTTTATAGTTTCAACTATTAAAAAACATACCAGCCCATGATAAGAAAACCAGACTTCGAGTAGGTGATTAAATTCAGGTTTATGTATTCTCCCAATTTGAAAAAGTGTGACTTAGAACAAGTCAATTTCCTCCTCTGGTCCTGGACTTCCCCATTTCTACAAGGAAGCACTGATGATCACAAATGTCACAGTTAGTTCTAATGGTCTATGATCACAGGAAAGGGAAAGAGAATACTGAAGTTGATCCATCCCCATCTCTTCCCATTCTCCTGTTCTCTTGTCCCGCAGGATATAGCCTTATTTAATGTCTTATGGCTCCTCAAATGAGCCATGTTCTCTTGCCCCTGGACTTGAGCACTTTCTCTTCCCAAATTCACTTTCTCTTGGACTGATTGATTTCTATGAATCCTGTGGGTGTCAGATTAGGTATCACTTTCTCTGAGAAACTCCCCTTGACCACTTGGCTTAGGTTGGGCATCTCATAGCATCGTATACTCCTATCAAAGCATGCTTCTCACCTTACACATTTGTTCATTTAATTGTCCACATCCCCCACTCACACCCCACCAGACTGTAAGCTCAGAGAGAGCAGGATCAGATGGTGGGGACTAAAAAATTGACACTTGGATTAATTAATTGATTCATGAACAAATGTGACATAAACCAATGAAGAAACAGTGCGTGATCATTTGCTTCTAGTCCTAATTTAACTCACATATTTATTTTTTTTCCCACTGTGGGACAGATGTTCACATCCAACCCATGAATCGTCAGTGAAAAAGGTCATTAACTACACCAGGGGGAAATGATGCTGACTGCATTTCTAACCTCCTTTGACTTTCCAAGAACTGCTCTAAGTACATTCTGTTTTCGAAGATCAGCCCATCTCCTGCTTCCAAAATCCTGTCCCAGCCTGTTCAGCTCATCCCTGGCCCTGGTTGCAAGGAGGATATTGAGTCCTGCAGTTTCTGAGCCAGTTCTAGCAGCAAAGCAGAGATTAGGGAGGTTGGAGGAAGCAGCATTTGATATTCTTGGCCTCTGGATGTTCCCTGATTATTATTTTTTAATATCTCGAGGACAGATTAGGATGAAGCAGATTAGGGAAAAGTCATGAGATATAAGCCATAACTGAGCTGCTCTCTGTGGCAGGCATCCCCTGGGGAAGGAAGCTGAACACATCCTTCAGTAAAACAGGGTAGGACTTGGGCCTGCTGGGTGTGGGAGTAACCAACCCAAATGCAACCCATGAATCAGCTCTTTCTGCTTCTCACTCTGCCCCACTTATTAATAACAACTGGGTTAGATGTCACCTGTAAGAAAGACCCGATCACCGAAGGTAACGGTGGAGATCATGGGTGACCTTGCCATCTCCCCTCCCAGTGCACACGTTAGTTCTCCTTACATATATACTGAGGATTGTGTGCCAGAATCATGACAAATCCTGCCTTTACCACAAATTGGACTATGTTAACTATGGAAATCTCAGATTGAAGCTTTGAATTTTTGGCAGTAGAGGTTGAAGCCCCCACTGTGTCAATTCCCCATATTGGGACATTAGGGACATCCCTGTCTTGGCTTCACGAGCCTTTGATGAGTGCTAAGGATGCACACAGAGATGAAGGAGCTGGGCACTGCCTGACACAGAGACACAGGGTGGGTTCTCAGGTAAGGCTCATCCATTCTGTTATTTATGTGGATGATCAGGGACAGTCCCAGTTTATGCCTGTTGTCCAGCATACTTGTTAACAGTGTCCATTTTTCTCTAAAAAACTCTCTATTTGGATGATAAGTTCTATTATCACCCTAGCTATGACTCAGAATCCATTGGAGTCACTTTTGAATTGTTCACCAGAGGGTCCCTCTGAAGTAGTGGCACCTGTTGCAGACATACTTCCCTGAGGGCCACTCAGTTGTCTCTCTTCTTTCTGTCTTCCTTCTCTCCTCCTTTTCTTAAGCCAAAGTGGTCTTACATTCTCTCCCCTCATTGGTACTGGGAGGAACACTCAAAGATCAGAAAGACGTGCTATAGAAACTACCCCATCCTGGATCTATTAGCAGAATTTAACTAACTTTTATTTTTCCTCACATTTCTTTCTAAGGAAGTCAATTCAGATCCCTTAAGACAAAGCCCAGAGCATTCCGGAGTGCTCTGGGGATGAACGTGTGCTTGTGTGGCCCAAGAAGGAAAGGCATGACAAATGGCAGGTCCTTGGAGAGTCCAACGTGGCATTTTACACAACCTAATTCAGTCGTGAATGGTTAATCAGCAACTGCTAAAGAGAAAAATCTCCAAGTTAGGGGAATCTATGCCAGTCCAAATGGTCAGCAAAACATAGAAAATGCTCCTGTACAGCTATGCACCGTATAATGACATTTTGGTCAACAACTGACTGCATATATGATGGTCCCATAAGATTATAATGGAGCTGAAAAATTCCTATCAGCTAATGACATTGTAGCAGTTGTAATGTCATAGTACAATGCATTACTCATGTGTTTGTGGTGATGCTTTTGTAAACAAACCTACTGCACTGCCAGTCATATAAAAGTATAGCACCTACAATTATGTATAGTACACCATACTTGATAATGATAATAAACAACTATGTTACTGGTTTATGTATTCACTACACATTACTTTTTATTGTTATTTTAGAGCCTTCCTATTTATTAAAAAAAAAATTAGCTGTCAAATAGCCTCAGGCAGGTCCCTCAGGATGCATTCCAGAAGAAGGCATTGCCATCATAGGACATGACAGCTCCATGCATGTTATTGCCCCTGATGACCTTCCAGTGGGACAAGATATACAAGTGGAAGACAGTGCTATTGATGATCCCGACCCTCTGTAGGCCTAGGTTAATGTGTGTGTTTGTTTCTTAGTTTTTAACAAAAAAGTTTAAAAAGTAAAAAAAAAATTAAAAATTTTTAAAGATGGAAAAAGGCTTATAGCATAAAGATATAAAGAAAAAATATTTCTATTCTGTTGTTCAGTGTGCTTGTGTTTTAAGCTAAGTATTATTACAAAAGAGTCATAAAGTTAAAAAAATAAAAGTTTATAAAGTAAAAAAGTTATAGTAAGCTAAGGCTAATTTATTATTGAAGAAAGAAAAATATTTTTTATAAATTTAGTGTAGCCAAGCACACAGTGTTTATAAAGTCTACAGAGGTGGACAGTAATGTCCTAGGCCTTCACATTCACTCACCACTCACTCACTGGCTCATCCAGAGCAACTTCCAGTCCTGCAAACTCCATTCATGGCACACAGGTGTACCATTTTTTATCTTTTATATGGTATTTTTATTGTACCTTGTCTATATTTAGATTCATATGTTTAGATACACAAATACTTACCATTGTATTACAATTGCCTACGGTATTCAGTACAGTACATGCTGTACAGATTCATAGCCTACGATCAATAGACTAGACCATATAGCCTAGGTGTGTAGTAGCCTATGCCATCTAAGTTTGTGTAAGTACACACCATGATGTTCACACAATGACAAAATCACCTAATGATGCATTTCTCAGAACTGTATCTCTGCTGTTGCGTGTATCTGCTGGTTGACTCCAGCCTGCTCAAGAGGAAGTTTGGTAGCAGACTGTGTTGTTACTATCTGAATAAAGCCAAGGGACAGTGCGGTTGAACAGAGGACCAAACAATGTGTTTTGACGAGGAAGATGGGGGTTATGATCACTATTGTGCCATTCTAGAATATATAGCTGGCTAAATGAAATGGTGACATTTTAACATTCAATATCAGTTTTCCACGCTGTGCTTTATATATAAACTCTGATGCCCCCATGCCACATGGGAACAAGCTTCCATCAGAGTTTGGCATCTTCTTGTCATTTTTGCTTTTAGCTCAGTTCCAAGTGCTTCCTAACCTGGATTATTAACGATAGCCTTTACTTTCTTTCTCAGTGAGCTGCTCTGCACAAAATCGGGTCAGTACACCTCTAGCCCTTGGCCCTGGACCATCTTCAGAGCAGAGTACGGCAGGTGGAATTCAGTGCCCTGCACATCCTGCGTTCCTCCTCGGACACCTCCATGAGGTGGGGCCCGTCTTCCTGGCTCTCCGTACATTTCCCCCAATGAGCAAAAGGCACCAGAGCCAACTGCTACCAGAGATTAAAAATATTAATGGCAATAAGGATAAAAATCCTAAAGGAATAGCTGCAAATAGCAGACCCTACCCACGATGTGACATGTTTTCTAAGCAAATGTGGAGGGGGAAAAGGGGGAGAAGGGACAGATCAGAAACCAAGACTAACATCTGATTTGGTGCTGCCAGCCCATTCCAGGTCTTGCAAAACAAGAGGCTGTATTCAGGCTAGTTTCTGGGAAAGAAAGTGGATCTGTATTTGCTCGTAGGTGCAGCAGGAAGCTTCTGCGGGCCAGTGAAGCAGTGAGCCACATGTTGCCATTGGATCGATTGGACGAAATATGCAGCTGTGCTCCCCAGAGTGGGGAGCTAATTACTCATTGCAAATCAGGTGACTCCACGTGGAAACTATAACTTCAGGTAAAAGAACAAGGACTCTCGGAGATGAGGCACACAGGCTGATGAAACAGGCAGAGGGGAATCGAGGCCCCTTCCAAAGGTCTGCAGGCCGAACTTCTGCAGTGTGCAAATGGCTTCAGAATTGCACACACAGCCAGGAAATGGTTAGATGGCAAAAAGAAAGAAAACACTCACCTTTATGTGCACCATACAAAGATCCAATGACTATGGTCTTACAGCAAGTATCAGGAAACTGCCCGACACAGACTTTTTCCATGATAGTTCAGTTCGAAGACTCAATATGCAAATGGGTTAACTGACTCTATAGAGGTTATCTTTTCCTTCTAAACGGGGATGAAATTATCCCCTCTTTGTCAGATGACTGTTTTCAATACTCAATCCTACCAAAAGGAGAGGTAGTTTCTGTAACTTTGATAACCCATTATGAGATTTCTAATTCTCACTAATTGGAAGTTCTGATATGTGGTCTGTTTACTCAGCTAATGGAAAAAACAAATAAAATGAGCACATATTATCACATGGTGACTTATATGTAATAACTCAGGGAAATATAGTTTAAAATTATGATATCTCACTATCGGGCCATGCTTTGTCACTAACACATTGTGAGACTTAGAGTAAGTCAGTTAACATCTCTGAAACTCAGTTTACCCATTTATAAGGATAACAAGACTGGGTCCACCTACCTTATATGGCTATTTTGAGAATCAAATATAAAGAATATAAAAATGATTTGAAAAGTATATAGTATGCTTGCAAATGCAGACTAGAGTTATGAGTTGAGGCTAGCAAAGACTGGGTCATTATTGATTTAATCATTAAATTAAAAAGATCCATTTTTTAGAAATTTAAAAAATAGTAAAGGAATCTCTGTGATTCTTTCTTTACTAGAAAAAAAAATGCTTCCAGAACATTTCCTTTAACTCACATTCCATTTTGCAGACTCTTTGAAAATTACAAAACAAAGTTAAATTTCAGTTGTGGGATAAACATTTTGTCTTTATCTGGAAGGGTAAATGTCTGTTTCCATTAAGCGATCCCAATTTCAAGGGCTTCATCTGAGCCATAAGCCATCATTCTTTATTTGGAAGGCAAAGGAATAAATTCTGACGCAGGATGGAAACTCAAGAGGTTGGCAACGGACAGGGATTCTTTATTTTCAAAAACTATGGCAAGAATGAGATTGGCAAAGAACAATGGCGTGTGCGCATGTACTTGTGTGTTTTTCCATTTTAGGATGAAAGTAAATAATATTGATATGAAAGCAGTGAGTAATTTTTAATTTTCCAACATGGTTTGAGAAAAGCATGGGTGACTTCAGAGAAGGAGACACCAAGAAAAATTGAAAAGAAGAAAAAGAAGGATATATATAGTTTGGTTTACTGGCATTACTTTTACTGGCATTGGTGACTGTAGATTTTGTTGGTTGCCTTTTCAGCATTTCGCTCCTTTCTAAAAGAACCCGCAGCTGATCAGGAATGACACCCTTCTCCACCAAGCCATATGTTTCACATCACAAGCATGGGGATCCCACTGCCTCGCCAGAGGTTGGGTTTGAGAGGGCACCTGCCCCCACTTCTGGTTAAACACGGATGTACGGAAGGCAGTCTTCTGGGAGGTTTGTGAGAAAGATCCCTTCATTTATTTCATGATGCAGCCTCTTGTTCAGCTGGAATGTGTCGTGGCTGAAATAAGGAAGCCTTCTAGGGACCCCAAGAGGAGCTCACCAGAGGATAGCAGATCAGAAAATTAAAAAGCCCCTTATGATAAAAGCAAAGAGGTCCCCGGGATATTATTTACTGGCTGAAGAGCCAACCTGAAGTCGGCCTCTGTCTGGATTTTTTTTTGTATGATCTATAAACACCCCTATAATTTAAGTCACTTTGTGTTGAGGGTTTCTATAGTTGGCAGCCGATGTTATCTAACTGATCCATTATCCATCTCTGCTTAAAACTTGGTGCTGACGCTGTCATGGCATTGAACCGAGTGAAACTGAAGGACCATGAGAGAAATGGGCTGAGCTGGTGCTGTGTAAAGAAACATCAACCAATCACAGTTGAGTGAATTGCCAAATAGATTAAATACACCATGCTAGGTTCTTGAGTTAAAGATCCAATTTCTGTCCTTAGGGAGTCCAAGATCTAGTATTCTCATAATTTCAAATATGTGGTATTGCATTCTCACAAGCAATGAAGTATACACATACTGCTCTGGGTCATCATTTTTCCCACAAAAGAACCTCTGCTCCTTTGTGTCTCAAATTGCTTGTTTGCGATTATGTACTTGCTTGCATATATACTTTTCTCCATCCATTTCAAGCAAAAATGAATGTTTTAGAGTACTACATCTTGGCTAAATTAGGACTTGCTAAATGGATATTGTTTTCCATAAAGCACCTGTTATGTACTAAGCATAATGCCAGTGGCTTTAGGCGATATAAAAATTTAAAAAGACAATCCTTGTCTGCAAACGGCCTACAATTTAAGAGAAAAGATATATAAACAGATAGTTGCCATAAAAGTCAATTTGTACCATTTCAAAGGCACAAATGAGAAACTCATATGGAGCAGAAGAAGGGACAAATCACTTCTGGTTAGTGTTATTAGTCAAGGTTTCATGCAATACATAGAATTTGAGCAGCACTTTGAAACACACGTGGGCTTTCAATAAGCAGTGAGAGTCCAGTGGATGAGCACTAGAGATGGAGAGAACAGCATCACCCCAGGGTGGCAGGAGGACCCTACAGGGCATGTTCACTGATGGGTCTGGTCAAATGTTGAAATGACCCAGAACTGGGAAGGGATGGCTGAAATATTTGGATGACAGAAACCAGACTCCAAATATCTTGACAGGCTGGAATGAGACTGAATCTAATATGATGAAATTGAACCAGGCTAAATGTACCATTTTGCATTTGATTATTTAAAGGGAAAAACATCCCCAATCACAGCTGCTTATGTGAAAAAAAGGACTTTGTGTTTTTGTTGAATGTAAACTCCATATGAATCAATGGAATCATTGCCAACAAAGCTGAGATATGGCCAGGTTATATTTCTCTCCAAAAATATAGGATGCTTTATCTTCCTGTTCAAAAGTGATCACAACGTACTGTATTAGTTTTCTGTTGCTGCCATAACAAAGTACCACAAACTCGGTGGTTTAAAACAACACACAATTATTTTCTTACATTTCCAAAGGTGGAAATCCAGTACAGATCTCACTGGACTGAAATCCCGGTGTTGGTAGCCTGCAATTGTTTTCTGGAGGCTCTATAGAAGAATCCGTTTCCTGCTAGTTCTTCTTGATGGTGGAATTCCATTCCTTGGGTTTAAAGAACCAAAGTCCCCATTTTCTTGCTGGCTGTAAGCTAAGGGCCATCCCTGGCTTCTAGAGGCCACCACATTCCTTGGCTCAGGGCCCTCTTGCTACAATTTCAAAGCCACTAATGGCAGGTGGAGTCCTTCTCACATCACATCTGACCCATCTTCCATCATCACATCTCTATCTTTGCCTCCAGGAAAAGTTTTCTGCTTTTAAGGACTCATGTGATTACATTGTGCACCTGCCTACATAATCTGGGATAATCAACACCTCTTGAGGTCCATAACCTTAATCCTATCTGCAAAGGCCCTTTGCCATATAAGGCAACATGTTTACAGGTTCTAGAGATTAGGGTATGGGCATCTTTGGGGGACCATTATTCTGCCTGCTACATGCTGGCCTCTCATCTGTACAGTTCTGCTCAGTGCCAGGTGTCACCCTAACAGCTGGACATTGATAAGCTGAGGCAGATCCATGTGAGAATGACCACAGTGGTTAGAAAATTTATAACAGCCACATAAAGTGTGTTTGAGAAAACTGGGAACATTTCCCCTGGAGATTTGGAAGTAAGGAGAAGGATAAGAGCTGTTTTAAATCATCTTAAAGCCTCTCATTTAAGACGGATTTATTCTGTGTCACAGAACATAGAGCAGAATCGAGAGAAAACAAGACAAATTTCAGCTCCATGTAGGGAATGTGATCCCTAGTCACCAAAAATGGCCCCAGTGAACCTTGCTGCTTGGTATTCAGGCCCTTCTGCAGCCCCCTCCCCCACTGAACCTGAGCTGGCAGGTCACTGGCTTTACTCAGTGGAATGCAGCAGAAGTGACCATGCAGGACTTCTGAGTCCAGCCACTGAGAAGCCCTGGAAGCTTCCATTTTTACACTTTTGCAAACCCTGAGCCATCATGTCAAAAGTCCAACTATCCTACTGGGAGACCATGCAGAAAGACCACGTGGAAAAATCATGTGAAGAGGCCAGACGGAGAGGAAAGGACCTAGGAATACATGGAGAGGGAGAAAATCTTCAGTGTCCCAGTTGGGCCTGCACTGGACCAAAACATCATGAGACACCAGAAGCGAGGCCAGCAATGCTATCTAGCTGAGCCCGACTCAAACTGCCAACCCACAGAATCAAGACCTAAATAAATGGTGGTTGCTTTAAGCCACTAGGTTTTGAGGTGATTTGTTATGTACCAATAGCTAACTGATACACCCACTCAGCTAATTATATGTGAGTGTTTGTAATATGTCCAAACACATTTTGAGTTTCTCATTATAGAATACAAACTAGAATTTGTTTTATTTTACTATTGATTGAAAAACAAAACAAAACAAAACAAAACACCAGTGGCTTTCACCAATCTTTTGGCCAGCACTGTACTTGATTTAATGTGCTGTTTATAGACATAAGCCTATGTATATTTCCTTTTCTTAACCTAGTGATTTTCTTGATAACTCAAATGTGTGGAGCACTCTTAGTCATTATGCTGTCATAATTCATCTACATTTAAAAAATTAAAAATCTTAAACTTTAAACTGGAACATAGGTCAGTAATTAAAAGCAGATAGTTTAAAGAGTATGTTTAAAACAAGTGAAAATACACAAGACAGTGAAAGAGAAGCAGGGAAACCAGAAATCTCTTGTCTTAGTCTGTTTTGTGCTGCTAAAACAGAATACTTGAGACTGAGTGATTTACAAAGAACAGAGATTTATTTCTCATAGTTCTGGAGGCTGGGAAGTCCAACATCTGGTAAGGGCCTTCTTCCTGTATCATGTTATGGTGGAAAGTGGAAGAGAGGAGAGAGAGAGAGAGAGAGGTCAAACTCACAGCCTCAAGCTCTTTTAATAATGGGCATTAATCTATTCATAACAGTCTTATTGCTGATATGAAGAAAGTTTCAGTGGTCTGGATAGAAGCATCAAACTAGCCACAATATTCCCTGAAACCAAAGCCTGATCCAGAGCAAGGCCCTAACTCTCTTCAATTCTATGAAGGCTGAGAGAGGTGAGGAAGCTTCAGAAGAAAAGTTTGAAGCTAGTAGAGGTTGATTCAGAGGTTTAAGGAAAGAAGCCACTCAATAACATAAAAGTGCAAGACAAAAGATAAAGTGCTGTTGTAGAAGCTTCAGCAAGTTATCTAGAAGATCTGGCTGCCAGATGAAGGTGGCTATACCAAACAATAAATTTTCAGTGTAGACAAAAGAAGACTTATATTGGAAGAAGATGTCATCTAGGAGTTTCGTAGCTAGAGATAAAAAGTCAATGCCTGGCTTCAAGTCTTCAAAGGACAGGCTGAGTCTACTGTTAGGGGCTAATGTACCTGGTGACTTGAGATTGAAACCAATGCTCATTTGTCATTTTCAAAATCCTAGTTTCCTTAGGAATTATGCTAAATCTTCCCTGCCTGTGTTCTATGAATGGAACAACAAAGCTTCACTGACAGCACCTGTGTTTAAAGCATGGTTTACCGAATATTTTAAGCCCACTGTTGAGACCTACCGCTCAGAAAAAAGATTCCTTTCAAAATATTACTACTCAATGACAATGCACCTGGTCACCTAAGAGCTCTGATGAAGATGTACAAGAAGATTAATGTTGTTTTCATGTCTGCTGATACATTCTGCAGCCCATAGATCAAGGAGTAATTTTGACTTTCAAGTCTTACTATAAAGAAATAAACTTTGTGAGCCTATAGCTGCCATAGATAGTGATTCTGCTGCTAAATTTGGGCAAAGTAAATTTAAAACTTTCTGGAAAGGATTTACCATTCTAAATGCTAGTAAGAACATTCATCATTCATGGGAAGAGGTAAAATAGCAACAGTAGCAGGAGTTTGGAAGAAGTTGATTCCAACCTTCATGGATGACTTTGAAGGGTTCAAGACTTCAGTGGGGGAAGTCACTGTAGATGTGGTGGAAATAGCAAGAGAACTAGAATTAGAAGTGGATCTTGGAGATGGGTCTGAATTGTGCAATCTCATGATAAAACTTGACCAGATAAGGAGTTGCTTCTTATGGATGAGAAAGAAAGTAGTTTCTTGAAATGGAATCTATTCCTGGTAAAAATGCTATGAATATTGTTAAAAATGACAACAAAGGATTTAGAATGTTACATAAACTTGGTTGGTAAAGTAGAAGCAAGGTTTGAGAGGATTGATTTTAATTTTGAAAGAAGTTCTGCTGTGGGTGGAATGCTATCGAATAGCATCACATGCTACAGAGAAACCCTCCATGAAAGGAAGTGTCAATCAATGCAGCAAACTTCACTGTTGTCTTATTTTAAGAAATTGCCACAGCCAGCCCAACCTTCAGCAACTGCCAACCTGGTCAGTCAGCTGCCATCAACTTCAAAGCAAGACCCTCCACTAGCAAATAGATTATGACTCACTGAAGGCTCAGATGATTGCTAGCAGGGCTGAGTTCCCTGAAGTACAAACATGCCCTCCTTCAGCTTCTACTGGCTGATCCTTTCTCTCTGGATCTTAGGCACAAGGCCTTGGACCTCAGGCAAAAGGATCATAGCTAAAAGAGACAATATGACACCCTCCCCATGGGCCTATGTAGCTACACAACAAGTTAGGTATATTGCCAACAGCCCAGGAATGATTTGCTCTCCAGTCATTATGGGATGTCTCTTTTGTGCTCTCTTAACTGTATCTTAGATCCTTGCTACTCAAGGTGCACAGCATAGACTAATAGCTTCATCATGACTTGGGAGCTTGCTGGAAATGCAAAAGTTCAGGCCCCACCCCAGACCTACTAAATCAGAATCTATGGGTGATTCCTTAACATGTGAGAAATACTACCTTAGACAGTGTTTCTCCAAGTCTCTTTCCTGCATTTGGTGGGGGTGGGGTGCAAAACATGTTTCAGATTTGTATTCTAGACAAACTCTCTTTCTATTATACTCCACTGCTAAACTATATATAGTCTCCATTCAATCTATGGCTCTGTTTTTACATTGATTGCCAACTCATCTTCTTTGTAAGCAGCAGGGGTAGACAGCCTTGGATGCACCGTGCAGCTCTGAACTAGGCATGTGAGCTTGGACAAGTTACTTATTTAACCTTTCCATTTTTACAAGTGACAGAAGCAACAATAACTTGAAAAAACAAGCACTGAAATTTTTTCAGTCTTCCACTCTCAAGACAAAACTCCGATAAGGGGCTGTCATTATTTCATAAATTACAACGTCACATTGGGTGAGGACTTAATTACCAGCACAGCTCTATCATACTAATAAGAGTATCATGGATAGACACCAGCCCCTTGGTACACTTTAGCTGTTTACCTTCATCTTTCAACTGTATCAATAGGTGAGTTCCCACAGCATCAACTATGTCCTCAGCAATTGGTAAGCCCCTAACGAAGACACCAAATAAAGATTAAAAAAAAGCTACAGGTGCCACCTCAAAGGCTGGACTTCATTTCCCTCTTTCTCACTTCCTCTCTACTTTGACTCTGCTTCTCCCATCACGAGGACATGTAGCAGAAAGTGCTGCCTCCTTCAGGATAGATTGATTTTACATAACTAGAGATTTTGTACCTTCAAAGCTTGATCCAGGAAGCCATTTTTCTCTCCGAGGGACCACTCACACTTGGTGGAAAGAGGAGTGAGGAGGAACCTAAGTCATGGGCTTCTGTGAGATCACGAACCTAAGCATCTCTGAAGGGGGAGAGAGGATGACGTCCAGTCCTGCTTCCAAAGGGTTGAACTTTGGTTTCATGTTCTGTTCTGCCTTCTTTGCTTTTATAGGTTTTTAATTGGCTAAGAATCTAAGACTTTACATTTATATTTAATCACCTCACCCATCAAACTCTCTCTAGAGGCTGGAAATGGCCACTAGTACTGACTAAGTGGAAGCCAAATATGTTACAATTAAAGAGAAAAAAATGTTCTTTTTGAGAGCAAGTTTGAGAGAGTCAGATGAGGAATACACATGTGTACAGTAACCTGTGCTCATGCATGTGTATACCACACCCACACCTGTCTGCCAACAGGTAGCCCTCACGACTGTGGGGAGTTTTTACTTTCACTACCATAGCTGTCCTCTCTCTGCCTTCATAGCCTACCTCCCCTTCCACTAACCTCTTCGTAGGAGTTACCGTATAAACTTCCCAGGAGTAGAAGTAATTTCAAAGATAATGAACTTTCTGGGACAATTCATTGAAGTTCAGGACTCCTAAGATAATGTATTTGGGTTCCTCTAGTAAAGAAAAGTATCCTAATGAAGCATCCGCTAAGCTTAGATTACTCTTGAAAGAAGAAGAAAAGAATAGATAACGTATTTTGAGCAGTTATTCTGTGCTAATTGTTTTACGTGTCGTATGTCCTTTAATCACAACCACCTTAAGAAGTAGCTACTATAATCCTTATTTTATGAATCATCTGGGCTCAGGGTTTCACATACTGCAGAAAAGATTCAAATCAAGGGTTTTGGTAATGAATAGCCTTAGGCTATCTCCTGTGTATAGACACTATCCCAGAAGCGTGTCCAAATATGGCAGACTCTGATCCCAAAGGTGCATGCTCAGGCTAGTCTTGAGGGCCTCCATCTGACAGGGAACTTCAGAAGGTTCTTTCTTGTTTCCTTGAGAAGACAATAGCTATGAAGGCTGTGTACCTGTCCCCCTCAACTCATTTGGTGCTTCTAGCATGACTTTGTAGGGATATAATCCTTTTCTATACACATAGAAAACAAAGAGAGGAGCCAAGGGTGGATCACTGAACTTGAAAATTTTTTCTTTTTATTGGTGGTCAAAAGATGTAGCTTCCATGTATCATTTGATGAGGAATCTGGGCCAGGACACAGGTCTCTACTCCAGATACTGAGATTTGTTTCATTGTCCAATATTCTAGCTTCATAGTGATAAATAAAGGTTGCAGCTGCTAATAAAATAATGGAGATATCAATACAAGTTTTATCACTGTGGAAAGATAGTAAAGAAATTTGTAATCCTTTATCCACTGAATTTGTGGGCAAGGTCTGGAATGGAAACAGCAGCAAATAAATGCACTATAAGGGAAGTATAATACCAGGAGAAAGAAAGGGTGGAAAAAACCAAAAACCTTAAACAGGATTAAAAATGAAAAGCCCTGGATATGAGTCCTATAAGCCATGACACAGCTGAGTGGTCTCAAACAAGTCGCTTTTCCACTTAAGACCTCCGTTTTCACATGGAAAATGAGGTGGGGAGGAGGGAGCAGTTACTGATGGCTATGATCCTTTTCTGCTCTAAAATGTCGTTTTCCATAGCTGTGCAGTAAGAAGCAGTGAAACACTGGATGGACTCCTTCCCCAGAAGAGCCCTCGGGTATTTCGCTCATTAAAGAGATTAGCTATCCATTTGCAGGGATGTCTCTCCAATGAGGTAGGGACAGAACAGCCCAGCACAGTTTTAGTTTTGATTCACTTTATGAAGCACATATCCAATTCCCTGGCAAGTTAAGCCAAGCACGTCTTCTCATGTGTTTTAGGAATCAAGGCATTTGGCTGAGACAGAGAGCAAATGCCTCTTATTAATGTGTGACAAATCCATATGGAGACAAACACTGTTTCTTCTTTCCCATATGGCACAGCTGAGGAAGGCTGGCTTTTTTGGCCTTGAAATGGTTCCATGGACCAGGTGGGTGGTTTATTTCACAAGCTGGTGACAATCTAGCATGTCTCTCCCACAGAGATGGGAAGGGGTGAGAATTCTTCTGTTGTAGCCCAGGGCTGTCAGCAAGGCTGTGACGTGGGCCATTGGTCCTTCTGCCAGGATGTAGGGAGGAGAACCACTGTGAGAAAGAAGAATGGGAAGTCACAAGCCAACTTGGGTGCTGGACCTGAACTTTCCTGGAACCCCAAGACCTTTGAAGTTTTGGTCTCATAAGGAGGAATCAGCTTTTTCCCTGGAAAATCCACAAACTACTTCCCACCCCAATCTCAACGTAGTAAGGGCAGTGAGGCCTCCGGGGATAATGGAGGCAAAGGAGGCAGTTCTCTAACCTGCCTTCGAACCACAGGTCCAAACAGTTGAGACCCAGTAGCTTCTACTTTTACCTTGGTTTTGGCACTTTGCAAGACATGGTGGATTAGCCATTTCCCCTGTAAGGTTTATGGTACAGACAAAAAAGCATAGAAAATTGCACTGACAAAATATGAAAAAGTCACCAAAACAATAGCAGCAACAAAAATCCAAATCAAGCTGTACCTCTAAAATCATTTGATCTCTTTAAAAGAGTAAGCAATTGTTGTGGAAAGAATATAAGTCATCTCTGCCCTCCACTTTAAGTTGATGTGAACTAAAGAGAGACAGTGACTTTTATTGTCCCTGCAATTTGGGATAACAAAACTAAGCCCTTATTTTTCATTAATAATCTTCTCAAATTAAGTTTTGATTCTCCTCTTTTTGCTGTGCTATGAACAAGTAACCGCTTTGATAAATATGTATTAATATATCATATGTCATATAATGAGAATTAAGTAAATATGCGTATTTTCCATCAATGTGTAATTTGCCATCATACACAAGCAAAAATGTAAACAGTTTGCTGAAAATGAAAAGCAGTTAAATGGCATAATGTCAGATTTGGAAGAAAATGCCAAAGATCCTATTATAATCCAGAAAGGCAGAACCAGGTAAGTTAGGAAAATGGGTTTGCATGCACACACATTTTGATTTCCTAGAAATGGTGATGGCAGGTATGAACTTGCAGTGTGTTGAGAAGTCCTCCCATATTAAACATTAGGTAGGACTTCTTAACTATGGGAATTATTTAATTGACTGACAAAGGAAGTTGTGTTCTTTCTTGGATATATTTGTAGACTCTATAAATTCTAAAAATCTAAGGTTTTTATCAAAAATACACTTTGTTAAATTTCCTTATCAGAAATTAGTCCATTGCTACCTATTTCAGGAGACGAAAAGCTTATTCCCAAACATGTTCCAGCGTCACACAATTGCAATCATTAGAAAGTTCTTCCTTATATTAAACCAACATATATAATACCCTCATTTGTGTCCTTCTGGGGCCATGTAGGATACTTGATTTGTTCACATGACAAATCTTCAAATTTTTGAGATCACTTGTTATATCCCTCATAATTCTCTTGCTTTCAGATTAAGCATACCAAATTATCTGAAACCATGTCATGGAAGAAATGGTTGAATGAATAAGTAATCATAATAGTGAATGGACAAACTGGAAGGTATCACCAAGTTGGTGAGGGGATTTCAATCAACATTGATTAGTCACACACTATGTATCCACAGTGTACTAAGTTCTGAGGGTCTCTATTAAACGCCAACACCCTGATCTCCATATTCCAAAGGATTCTTCTTAGCCCAAAGTAGAATAGGTCTACCATCACTTACTGCTTTGCAGGAGAAGGGTGGTATCACTGAAGGAAAGAAGGCAGAACATATATGAGTTAACTTCACTCATAACTCATACAGTAGCCTTCTCAAACCTGTGACCACCGATAGCTCCAAGTCTACGAATGAGCTCGACTCTTAGTTTGAAGGCCACAAGAGGGCACTAGACTACTACACGGACCTAGCTCTACTTAGCACCCAACACACAAAGCAAGGATCAGTATTGGCGTTACAATGACTCTGATAATAGTAATTGGCCACATCAGTTGTGTGCCCTAAATCTGTGTCTGAGACACAGTTTGTAATCATGGATGAAGTATAAAGTTATTGGCTATGAAACACATGTTCAGATGCTAGCTTGGATTATGCAAAATACAGTAGAATCCACATGCAATTAGAAAAACATGAAAAGGAGTAATGCCCACCCTCAAAGTTCTAAGAAAGAGTAAGGTGGTTCTTTAGGCTGTGAGTTCTGAAAACAACATGAACAACATGGTGATAAGCAAACAGCAGGAGTTAGGTAGGAGCCTTCCACATGTACTTCTGGAAAGCCTGACATCTGGGGAGGCTCATGTCGGCCACAAGATTCTCTGCAGACTATGAGATTTACACTGGGCACCACCCAAGGCATTTCTTCTCTCTGCTCCTAACGTGCTCTGTACTTCACATGGGTTCAGGAAGACTAGTCTCAGGCTAATGAAAACACACTTAAAAACCTCTCACAAATATAGACTGAGTCTATGTAATCACCACACCATTTGAAAAAGATAAAAATTCAGTCAACATATAGGTTAGTCTGAGTAAAATCAACAAACCAATTATTTTGGATCAGCAAAGAAGTGTCTATAAAATTCTAAAACAGCCAATCAAGTTAAGTCAACAAATGTGAATCCACATAGGGAAAAATAATCAGTCCAGAAGGTTTCTTGGGATCATGGAAGTCAAACTATAAACTGAAGGCCTGGATTTTTCACTTTTCATATTTTTCTATACAATATGTTTAACATTATATAGAAAATGACTCCTTGGGTATCATAACTATGGATGAGATATAGTTTTCCCTAAAGATAGAGAGATAGATAAACTAGCTCAGATTAAGTGTCCTGGAAATGAGTTATGTGACTGGTCAAACCAGAAGTTCTTGCTGCAACAGAAAAGATAGGAGAGGGTTATTTTTCTGAGGCAATGTTTAGCTTTTTAAAGATAATGAACATCTGGGTAGTTTTCTGCAGAGCAAGTTGAAATCATTAGGGGAGATGCTCTCTTTTTCCTAGTTTCTTATTAATTTACCCACATTCTAAGTTCTGCATCCATGGCCTCCATGTTTCTAAATTTCCTTCTTAAAAATGGTATATATTATTTATCTATGGGGTACAATGTGATGTTTTGCTATATCCTCCATTATACTGTGTCAGAAGCTTCCAGATTCTAATCCTAGTACTTCTACTGTCCTTGTAACATTTGACTCGGGCAATGCTCTGTGACTCTGTTCCTCCCTCGTGGAACAATGAGATCTCTCACCCTTTGCTTTCCATTTGGTTCCATTCCAACCTTTCTCCCCAGGATTTGTATTTTCCTGGAATTGATCTATTTATAACATTGCCTCGGTTTTTATTTTCTTTATAGTGTCAGGTATGTTGAGTCTGCTAAAGATGTCTTGGCTACTTGTCATGGCTTTGATCAACTTCCTTGGCTTCTTCTACCTTTTAAGTGACATTTTTCTCATGATTGTAGATTCTTCTGCGTTCTGGCCACAAACGTCTCCATATTCTCTCTCTTGACCCTTTCATTAGCTTAACAGTATACTTTAACTTCTATCTTGACTCCCCCAGTTTCCATTTATCATGGCTAATCCCAGCCCAAACTGGTAGTGCTCATCCTCTTCGCAAGTCTCGAGCTCTCCCTCCTACTCCCAGCACAGACCTCATTTTCTGGGACAGTCCCTAGCACTACAGAGGAGGTGAGTTCCAGAGAAAGAGAAAAATGTAGCATCTTCTCTGCATTTTTTTCCCTATGGCAGGACTTTCAAGCTGCCTCTCTGGCCTGCCTTCCTTCAGTTACCAAACACACGCTTTTTAAAATTAGGAAATGAAAATGATAGTTCTACTTCTAGCCAGGAGCTCGTCACATATGCTCCAGGAAAAAGATGATTAATGGAGCTAACACTTTATGCCTAAGCCAGGGGATGGTAACTTGTGGGGAATAACTGAGCCACAGGAACCTGCTGTAGCCCCAGATCAGGTGAACTGCACATGGCTTTGGGCCCACTGGAGGCCCTTAAAGTTAACCAGTGGCCCTAGCAGAAGGTGTGCACCCAGTAAGAGCCTGGTGGGCACACATGGCCCAAAGGAACATGACAGCTTTTCACTTCTTTGGTTTATACAGAGAACCAACCTAGACAACTTTAGCCTATAAGGAACTTGTCAGCAGCTAGACTATCCAGACTGGTTATCCAGATCACTTAAATCATATGGATACTGGCAAAAGGTTCCCTTTGCTGAATTGTGTGGACTTGTTCCAAAGTCCTTTTTGAGTGTGAGAACTTACTTGTAATAGTCCTTCACTAGAGGGTTCAAAAAATAAAAGAAAGAAAAATGCAGTAAATTTGAATCCTACCTTTGCCAAAAGCTCGAAACGGAGAATAGGAAAATTCTGTTTGATCTTGTCTGAGACGTGGTTTTCTCTCAGTGTCGGAATTAAACTGATTGAATGAAATATTCAAAAAGCTGATTCACGTAAGTTTTGTTTCATCTGAGGTTTGGAGTGCCAAAGACTTGCAGTCCAAACCCTCAGACACTCTGGTTTAATGCCAGGTGGTACCTAGGGGTTCAAGGGCATGGCCATCACTGTCCTGATCATCAGTCTTGACCCACCTCTGCCGGCCACCCCTTTATGCCCCCGACCCCACCCAAATGCTGCTTCTTCCGTGAGATCTTCCCTGGAGCCTGTCCTATTCCTCTGTGCTTCTCCAGCACTTGATATATCTTCTTTTGCTCAATTTGACAAACCTTACCATTTAAGTTCATTTATTTTCCTTTATTTCTTTTTTTAAATTTTGCAGTGACCTTGGCAAAAACAAATAAGTAAAATAGAAAGGAATTTACTCTCTCCTCTCTGAAGAGAGAATAGCAGGTCATCCCAAGGAAAGTGGGAACACTAAAGAAATGATGTTAAAATTTGAATAGCACCCCCAAAATAGAACCAATGTATTTAAAATACATGATCTCATGGGATCCCTAGATGAGCTTCCTTTCTCTTTAGTAAAACAGAGATTCTAACGATTAGACCTGCAGAAGTAAAATCACTCAGCCTATGAATGGGGAGATTGGAATCAAAGAGCTGAATCTCGTTCATTCCTTTCTTTCCACCGTGTTGCCTCCCAACACGCCCGGCACCCTGAGAGACAAAGGTCTGGAGGAAGCACAAAGGGACTTCTATTTTCATCTTTTGGCCCCAGCAAGATGAGATCGGCAGGCAGGCGGGCAGGCACATTGGGAATAATGGCTCTGCTCTCTCAACTGGGTCCCCACCCCCGGTGCCTTCATCCCTACTCGGGGTGACCTCGGCAGAACAAGCTCGCTCTGTAATGACCACTTCGTCAGCAGGGGCTGTGTATTTAGTAGCAGGAAATATAAGCTTTTGTGGTTGGTGTGACGTCACCCCACCCACTAAACAGGCCTTTATAATTTGACCACAAAAAGGCTTGAAAGGCATAGACACATACACACAGGGAAAGAGGCTGTAGGACTGTCAACAGTTGTCTGTGCAGTGAAAGGAGCATTGTGTCTCCCAAAGGTTTCCCAACAGCCTGATGTTTGGTCTGCTGCAGACAAAACATCTGGGTGATATATGGCGCTTCCTCTTTGTAGCTGAGCGCCCAGCGCATCCTCTTCCCCGCTCACTCTGTCTTCTGTCCCTCTTGTGTTTTCTCCTTTCCTCACTTCCTTCATCCTTCTGCTTCCTTTTTCTTTCTTCTTCCTTTTTCTACTCTGCCTTAGTCTAAAATATCCAAACATGTATTTTTAAATCTTTTGGTTGTTCTCTAATATTTGGACACAGGATGCTCATGTGAATTCACACACACTAACACACACACATGCACGCACCAATTTTACTATTATTCTGCTAGATACTTCACTGTTAGAGACAGAGAAAAAGAGAGAGAGGCTGGCAGATACAGAGAGAGAGTGTGCACATGCACACGTGAGCACAGAGACAGACATTTAGAAAGACGTAGCTAACATTAATGTAACATTAGAATTTGCTTCCATGAATGTCTTGGTTTTTTAGCTAGTTCTTTTTTTTTTCTTTTGCCTCAATTTACATATTTTTTTTAGTTAGTTCTGTAGAGGAGCAGAGCTAAATGACCCAATACCTTTCAGTGTCATATTGTGCAAGTTAAAGGTTATATTCCACTTGTCTATTTTACCTTTTGTTTTGATTTTTGTTTTAGGTGAAGAAATGCACATATTAGGCATTGATACCAACACTCGCATTAAGTATAAAGAGAGAAAGAGGAATAAAAACCTACCTATTGGGTACAATGAATACTACTCTGGTGGTGGGCACACTGAAAGCCCTGACTTAAGCATTATACAATGTATCTATGTAACAAAAACATTTATACCTCCTTAATATTTTAAAATAAAAAAATTAAAATGTCATAAAAATTTTTTTAAAAAGAAAAGATTTATTGATGTGGACAAGTAAACAAAAAAGCAGATAACCTGAAAAAGGAGGGTATAGAGAAATCAAAAGAAACTTTCTATATGCTACATTGATATAAACTTTTTACTAGATTTTCAGATCTTTGAAGCTAGGGAGACTGTCAGAGAGAGGGAGAGAGAGAGACCCGGGAGGTGGTGGCTGGTGGGACTGACCTCTGACTTAGGCTGATGGAAAAGTATGGCTTCTCCTGATTCATGCCGCTGTGGAAACCCCCTCCCAGGGCTCTGAGATTTCCTCTGAGGCACAGGCAGCAGGAAACACCTGCTTCACTTCTCCCCTGACTTCTTCCCACTTTAGGGCACCTGGGTCCCCCCTCCTCCCTTTCTGCAGTGCACAAATGAACAAGCAGATATCCACATGTCCCAATCTTTCTTAAGAGAGGAAGTCTGGAGTCATCTATTAGCAACTGATGCACTTTGATGGCTTCCTTACCCCCACACTCTATTCTTTTATTTTCCTTCTAATTGACCTTTATTACTGCTTCTTCAAACCAGCTCCCCTGACCAACCATTGTACTAATAATATTTTTCTCCCAGAATAAATGAGGCATAGGAAGTGTATCCAAAAAATCTGAGAGGCAAGTGTACGTTCTGTGCATCTTGATTCCTAATTTTGAGTTTTGCCATTCCTCTCCCTGTAACAGAGGGGAAAGCTAATGCAATTGCATTTTGGAAAGGCATGAAAACCAGACGCCAATATGCACCAGATCAAGATAGCAGCCCTCAAATATCCTCCCAGTGGAGGGGCATTGAGCTATTAGCAACTTCTTAGAGTAGCCCTCAGCCACCACAGAAAACAGCAGCCAAGAAACCATCCACACAAACATAGAACAAATATTAACATTTTTTTTAGGAAATAAAAAAATTGTGAAATCCAAGAAATGTTCATCAGGCTTGCAAAGACCACTGAGGGTTGCTACATCTAGTTCCCTTTCTCTGATCAGAAGAATACCTACTGCGATGTTTGTAAAACTATCTCCTCCCTAGCTTTTCCTTCTTCTGTTCTCTAGTAAAGAGAATCCTTGGAGAAAAAGCAGCAAAAGGCAAAGAAGACAAAAATAAATAAAGTGCTATTTTTCATTATTTTTCTCAGGAAGATCTTCTACTATATCAATTCCTGGTTAATTAGAAGTATATTTTGCTTTATGAGAAGAGGCAGGGTGGTATACTATTAGGTCATTAAATATGAAATGTTCAATCTCGAATCAAAAGTTTACTTTATCATATCTCAAACAAGAAGCAGTACAATTAATCAAAGTATGCGCCTAAACTATCAACACAGTTTTGCCATTGTAATGGTAGCTCATCCAGCAGTGAAGAAGCCTGGAGAGCGAGTAATGATGAAATCGCAAAAGGCATTTTCTACAGCTTGTTGAGAATTGGATATTTTTCCTTGAAAGAAGTGGTCCGAAGCCTGGAAGAAGTGGGAGTCAGTTGGTGCATGGTCTGGTGAATACGGTGGA
Organism: Varecia variegata; assembly: GCA_028533085.1. Taxonomy (NCBI): domain Eukaryota; kingdom Metazoa; phylum Chordata; class Mammalia; order Primates; family Lemuridae; genus Varecia; species Varecia variegata. The sequence continues at coordinate 15,775,470 of CM052439.1, forward strand.
TGACGGAGATTTTCCAAGTCCAGCTGCTGTAGTTTGAGCTATGTTTGCGCGACATATGGTTCAGCGATGTCTTGCAAGAGGATTGGCCTGTCTCTATTGACCAATTTTGGCTGCTTAATCACAAGCATCCTCATCATGTCACCCAATGGGTTGCAGTAGACTTCCTCTGTGGTTGATCAGGTTTCACGAAGCTGTAGTGGATAATACCAGTGCTGGACCACCAAACAGACACCATTAGATTTTTTGATAAATATTTGGTTTTAGACGATGTTTCGGCACTTCATCTTTATCCAACCATTGTGCCTAATGTTTGCGATTGTGAAAAAGAATCCATTTTTCATCACACATAGCAATATGATATAGAAATGGTTTGCCTTAAGGTGTGACAGCAAAGAAAGGCAAGCTTTAAGACGATTTCTCTTCTCACGCTCATTTAATTCATGCAGTACCCATCTATGCAGCTTCTTTACCTTGCCAATTTGTTTCAAACAGTCCAATATTGTTGGAATAGTAACGTCAAACCTTGCTGCTAATTCATGCGTAGGTTGAGATGGATTCACTTCAACTACAGCTTTCAGCTCATCATTATCCACCTTGGTCTCAGGTCAGCCACATGGCTCATTTTCAAGATTAGACCCACCAGAATGGAACTTCTCAAACCATCAACATACTGTGCATTCATTAGCCACAAACTTCCCAACACTCCGTTGATATTTCAAGCTGTCTGTGCTGCATTGGTGCTGCATTGGTTCCACGGTGGAACTCATATTTGAAAATAACATAAATTTTTGACTTATCCATGGTTTCATAAAATTTGCTCTGAAAAAGTTTTGAAAGATAATTCACAAGCCAAACCATGTGTTTGAAAGAATGAGGATGTACCTTCACAATAAAAATAAAACAAGAAGTGTCAAAGTAAAATGTCAGAGATAACAACTGTCAGACTTAGTACTTAAGGAAATCAGACATTTCATACTTAGGAAATCAGACATTTCATACTTAACAACCTAATAGATATATAAGTGGTCAATAAATCTTAATGAGGGATATATCCATGACACCTTGATGAGTCAACTCCTTCCCCTAATAGTTTAATAACCTGTAGTTATTCCCCTAATAGTTTAATAACCTGTAAAATGGGAGGCTTGAATAAGAAAGAGGATCTCTGAGGTCACTTCTACCCGTGTTTTGCAACATACATGCAGAGCAGAGCTGGCTCTTATTTAAATTGTTCCTAAAAACCCAAAAGAAAATGGGAGACATCCAAATAAAAAAATAATAAGGGAGTAGAATAATAAATATATATTTATTATTAAATATTTATTAATTATTATTATATTTAATTAATTATTTATATTTAATTATATTTAATTAATTAATTAATTAATTATATTTAATTATATTTTATATATTAATATATATTAATATATATTATTATATATATTATTATATATAATAATATATTAATATATAATAATATTAATATATATATAATATTAATATATATAATAATATATTAATATATATTAATATATATTAATATATAAATATAATTATATTTAATTAATTATTATTATATTTAATTAATATTATTTATTAAAAATAAATAATAAAAATAATAAGGGAGTAGAAATAATTCATGAAAGAAATATTACATTACTTTGGTGAACTTATGAACAGATATTCATCCTTGCTAATGGTCAAGGAAGTGCAAATTTAAAACAGAAGCTCTCATGGTTACCTCATAGCCTGGCCAAAGTGGAAAAGATGAATTTTCATAATTTTTCATCATAGCTTTGTTTGTAATAGCAACACATTGGAAACAACATATATGCCTCATGATGGTATATCCATTTATTGGAATACTACCACTCATTAAAAATTATATTATTATATGTCTTAAGAGTGAAAATATGGCTACAGTATATTAAGAAAAAAGAGAGAAGGTTACAAAACACATATACTCTTACTCCACATAAGGAAAGTGTGTGTATATGCACAGGAAAACATCTGAATGGACACCCACAATATTAACAGTGGTTATCTCAAGGTGTTGAAGTCATTGTATCCCAGTCTTCTTTATGCTGTTCCACATTGTTGTAATGTTTTACAGTGAACATGTGCTACTTTTATAATCAATAAATTCCATCTCCATTTGAGAACAATACATAATTAAACAAAATGCTATAAGCACACTGCCGTGGAAGAACATTACATGGAAAACAGAATCAGCCTTACTTGGACGGCAGATGGTAAGGGGAACTGTTAACCTGATCTGCTCACACAGAGCCTTGAAGTCTTAGATACCACTGAGAGTCGGCTCTTTGTAGTTCAGATATTTCTCTTTTATCAGTTGCTTATATTTTCTGAGCCTCAGTTTCTTTGTCTATAAAATAATGACAATAATTTTTACCTTGCAAGGTAGTTACAAAAATTCAATGAAATAACACCCACAAGTTGCTTAGAATGAGCCCAATAAATGTCAGTTACTGCTATTAATATTATATAAAATAAGCATATTTATACTATTAAAAAGCAGGCATTATTAAATTTCTTAATTGATAGAAGCCACACTGGAATAATATGTCTTTATGTTACTTGTATTTATTTTGTGTTGACTTCTGAGGTTAGTAGTTATAATAATAGGAGCCTTAATAGGACAGTGGTGAAGTCTTTGGTTATGAGCTACTTTACTTCCTTCGATGGATAGTCCCCTGAATTCTGGGAAGTGCAGTCTCTCTGCCCTCCCCAGCCAGCTGGTCAGATAGCATCACGTGTGGACGTCCTAACATTAGCACAACTTTGACCTAGACACAGTAGGGTGGTATAAGAGAAGAAACAATAGAATGCAAATTCTGCCTTCAAGGTGAGAAAAGCAAGGCAAGGCTTCCCAAACTGCAATGTGGTAAAACGTTACAATAGATACTAAAAAGCCAGAGAAGTTTATCTGATTCACTCTATAGGTGGAGGCTTCAGAAAAGCTGTGATGCCAGACTAATTTTTAAACAGGCATTTTCTTAGAGGAAGACAGGGGAAGGACATTGCAAGGTGGAGGGGGAAATGCACAAGGCATTGGAATATCATCCCCAGACCGCACCAGGTGTCTTCACTAGGAGCGTGGGAGCAAAAGGCACCTGCTGGGAGCTGGAAGGAGGTGAGCCTGGAGATGTGGCTTCACTGCTAGATCTACCATTGACTGGAATTCCTCACTGTCCTCCAGTCTCTGATACCTTGGCTATAAAATGAAGGTGGGTGGGGGTATGGACTTAATCAACCTACAAACCCATGCGGTAATAGAATCGGGTCTCATGGCATGGTGAATTTTGATGAGATCCAGTATTTAAACATAGGGGCAGGGAGAGGGTGTTAGGAAGGATGCTGGAGGGACCGGATTGAGTCCCTTTTCCAGGGGCATGGTGGACACTCTACAGAGGAGAAGCTTCCTTCCCCAGAGAGATGCATAGGCAAGCTGACATCGGAGACCTCAGTGAGCTCGCTTTCCATGACCTGAGATAGGGTCAGTGAGGACCGGGAGTTTAAGAACAAGCTGAGAAAATCTGATACCCCAGGAGAATGCTAGGAAAGAGCAGTCCCCAGCAGAAAACTCTGGCACCCAGTTCCCACCAGCAAGCGGCCAACTTGGAAGCAGGCTGTGGCCTTCTGTGCTGAGCTCAAAGCAAGCAAGCCGACTGCGACAAAGAGGATGCAGGGCACTGAGGAGAGAGGAGGAGGAGTCCCGCCTGGCCAGCAGCTGTCATACTGCAGGGCCATCCCACCCACCTTCCTGACCTGCCCTACACACTGCACCCCACCTGACAACCTGGGATGGAAATTGGGGCAGAGGTTCCACTGTGGCTACTTCATGGTTTGGGCCTTTGGAGATTTATCTGTAAAGTGGAGGTAATCCATGCCCTGCCTAGCACACAGGGTTTCGGAAAAGAGCAAACCACAAAGTAATGTAAAGATGCCTTCTACTCGAAGTGTTCCAAGTGTGCGTATCAACACGGCAGATCCTAATGGTTGACTTTCAAGTTCCCTTTCAGGCCAAGGTACCTTAGAACTTAACACCAAAAAGGTCAGGGTATCTGGTTTTACTAGGCTGCCTTACCGATATTCCTTGGACATCTTAACTGGTATTATTTTATAAAATATTGTAAGTATATCAGAAAAAAATATAAAAATTTATAAAATGAAAGATCCAACTGGCCCAGAGCAAGAAACTAGCCCACACCTGAAATTAGCCTCATTGCAGCTTTTGTTGTCTGGAAAACTCCCAGACGAATGTGATTGTACACAGAGTCCTGTGCCATGAAACAGCAGCCAAGGACCCTGGCGCCAGCCCCCTGCTCTGTGCCCCTCGGAGCTCTGCTTTCCATGGAGAAGGGGTTGGTCTGAGAGACCCCTACCGCAGTGCCAGGTTGTGAGCATGCTACACCTCCAATTTCCTGAGCACTTCCTGCATTCCTCAAGCTGCATGGGACTCATAGTGGTGCTGGGTGGGGGAGTGATTATGAAAAGTATAAACACATCTCGAGAATTTTAGGGTAGTTGAGGGAGTAAGATGTAAATGTGTAGATACATAAACATAAAATTAGCATTAATTTTTCTCCTGTCTTGTTCTCAAATGCATTTGCAAATTACTGCACACATAGTTCCAAAAGTAATCTATGAAGTAGAAAGGGACCACAGGTGCAGGGGGTGGGTTTGTGTGTGCATTTTTATAGAGGGAGCACTGAGGACTCCCAGGATGAGGGATGTGCTGAGCTAGAATAGAGAAGCCAGCTGTCTCGGCTCCCAGCACAGGTAACAGTATAGCGTGGTGGAAAGCCCTGGTCTTACAGACAGGCCTGTATTAGCATCTTCCTTCCATTCCAGGTGACTTTGAGTGGGACACTACCTGCTATTCCTATTTCTCAGATGAACCAGTGGGCTCAGGAGAGTTTAGGTGACGATTTTGAAAGGAGAAGGTGTGTGTGAAGTGTCTTGCAGGGCGCCTGGCACGTGGTAGCTGTGGGAAAGGGAGCTAACGAGTGCCTGACCTCAGGACATGGGGTTAAATCCTGCTGGGGTGGGGAAGCTCTGGCATGCTCTGGCATGTTCTGTCCTGCTCTCCTTTTGATCAGATGTGTGTCTTAGGCCTCCCGTCCTCGAGTCCAGAATATGTTACTGGGGCCTTCAGCAAGCCAGGGCTGCCTGGAAAATGCTCACCCTGAGGTGGCAGCGCTGCAGCTGCCTGGTCACTGGGGATGGAGAGGCCAGGGCAAGTGCGTGGCCTGGAGAACACACCCTGACCCCACTGTTCTGCGCACATTAGCTCCACTGTGCAGAGGAAAAGGGGAGAGGGGCTGGGCGAGTCTGTATCCCCTTCCTCATCGTTCCTGCACTGCCAAGCTTCATCAGGGCACATCTGAATCAAGCTACATCCTCTGTGCTGTTCAATCCACCAGCCACTATTTACTGAGTGCCTACTGAATGCACATGCTATGCTAATCTCCAGGGAGTTTACCAAGTGTACGCGGGGGGGAAAAGACAGCATACTCTTGGCTCTATTGTTTACTAACTGTATGACTTGAGACAAGCTACTTAATCTCTACAAGCTTTAGTTTTTTAATCTACAAAATGGAGATAATGATTCCTACCCTGTAAGATTAATATGCATGATAAAATGGAAATATACACGTCTAGAACATAATAGTTGAATAAATGGCAGTTGTAGCTGCAGTTATTACTGTTATTATGTAACACAATGAGAGACTAGCTACAGGCTAAACTGTGGAGGTAACTTCAGGTAGAGAAGTTTGAAGAGCAAGAAAATATTGGTACAGCACGTATGTGTTGCTGGGGAGACTCTCCTTAGATGATGTGTGATTTGGGTCGAGCCTTGAGACTTACCATGGATTTGGATTGGCAGAAGGGAGGGAGGGAGCATCCTGGAAGAACAGAAGGGAAAAAGTCAGGGAAGTAGGGATGCACACAGCATGGGCAGGAGGCAGGACCGGGCCTGCATCCGGGCTGAGTCTGTGCCACACCAAAGCCGACTCCGAATGGGTGAGAGGGACGAGATCCAGGAGGTTCACGAACACAGCATGAGGTCTGGACTGAAGCCACAAGCAGCAGGGAGGAGCTGCATGTCTCAGGTAGAAGAAGGGGAGGATGAAAACAATCTGAGAGCTGCACACAGGGTTGAGTGCAGCAATAGCATGTGGTGCATGGAGACCAACGAAGAGTCTGGTATAGCAAATGACGGTAAAGTCCCAGGTGGTAGGGAGTCTAGGTGACAGCTGCAAGACAGACCAGGTGTGCATGGCCCCACCTTCTTTCTCTTGGGCTTCTAGCACTTTGAGTGACTGGAAGTGCTGGGCAGCAGTGGGAAGAGGGGGCTGTCAACTCAGAGTAAGTCGGACATGAGCCTATCAAAGCCTTGAGGCAAGGATGGACCACACTGCTACTAAGAAAATGATCCATTACTTCTTTCAAAAATTATATAAGCAGTGCCTAGAACATATTAGGCCTGTTCAAGGCACTGAAATATTGCGATGAATACTAGAGTTACTTTCAAGTTGAGGAGATACTAGAGACAAAGTAGTTAAGATACATTAGATGGCAATAAGTGATTTGGAGAAAGATGAAGGGAGTAAAGCATGCTAGAATATGGAGGTCTTATTATGTCATATGGGCTGATTAATGATCTCACTGATCATGAAACTTCTCAACTGCTTTCTGAGAGGACCGCAGAGACTGACCAGGGAGACATCCAGGGAAGGTGTTGCAGGCAGAGGGAGAAGGACCTGGGGCAATGAGGTCAAGGTGACTGGCGTGCAGGGACCCCAGGTGAGGTGGTGGGAGGTGTAGTCAAGGGAGTGAGATAGGGTGAAAGACCTTGGTACGGATTTCGATTTTTACTCTGAGTGAGATGGAGTCATTGGAGAGATCCTAGCCAAGGGCTCATGATTCTGATAAGATCTGAATCATGTTTTAAAAAATTTCTCTATCAAGTGCACAGAAAGGGAGCATGTGAAATAATATACCTCATCTACTTGAGAATCAATTGAACATCTCTATAAATAACAACCATTTTTTGAACATTATGTGTTCAGGCTTTATGCGAAGCACTTGCTAAAGAAGATCTTAGTTAAAACATACACCACATCTCTGAAGAGGAATTACTATCCCAGGTTATACTGAGCAAACAAGCTTAGCAGGTATAAAAATTTGCTTATGGTAGCACAGCTAGTAAGTGATCAAAGGAAGGTCTGATTCCAGAGCCTACGCCTGACTAGTAGCCTGTACCGCCTCTGGTTTTGCTAGGCTCTCCTACCTTGAAATCATCTGGATTCCCAGAAAACAGAAGTTAATGGACCCTACAGAGGCCTCTGATAGAGGGTGTCCAATCATCAGCTAGGACTTTTTCCAAAATGCTTTGAGATTTTTGTTAGTAATTAAGCAAAGAGAAGCACTTACTTGAGTAAATTGTTTTTCTGAATTATTCAAGGGCTTGGTGATTAGCTGTGGCCCAGAAGCCAGATCTCTGAACTCTCTAGCCACCCTGCCATGGAAAAGCATTAGGATGTGCGCACATAAACACAGGCTGTCTATGCTACAGCCGACCTCCAGGGATGGGCTGATGTTCCTCATTAGGCAAAGGGATCGTTATTGTCTAATACAAATCAGAAAACAAGTCAGCAGTGACTAATTTTGTCATGTAGCCTTTTGAATACCCTTGGCAAACAGATTCTTTATCTTCATGTTGGCTATTTAGCGATCAGTCCAGTTGGAGAAATTGCCATTAGAGTAGGAATCACATCTTACACAGGGTTGAAGAAGTCTAGTTTAAAATTTTTGCTGTTATAAGGCAAAAGAAAGAAAAGAAGAAAAGAAGGAAAAAGTGCGAAGTAAAATTAGCATAGAAAACCCTCTGGAAACTTTCTACATTGGAGATGAGTGTGCCTTCTCTCAATAAATCCAACACAGTTACTTTTTCACTTGGCATTGAAGTTAAATGTGCATATAATGTACCTGAACTGTTTAAATATCTACAAGTTTATGAGCTTGACAAGTTCCCAAATGAACACAGATACTTGGGCATGTATTGACCAGAGATGACGCCTGCTGATTTTAAGTGCATGTGATTCAATTGCTTCCATCACTCCTTCCCTATCCCCCTTGCATCTTTTCTTGGAAAACTATGGTCCCAGTTTTTGCAAGTCGCTGCCAGGCACTGAAATCATTTCTCCCTTTTATTCCTTTAAAGGCAGCATTTTTGCCTCCTCCTAGGAGTCCAAGACTTCTCCACTACCCGTCCTACTTTGCCTGGTTTTTAATGCCTTCCTGCTGCCCTTGGACCATTCTTGTGACCCTCAGTTTGTTCCTCCTCTCTGCGACTCTGTTTCCTTACCCACCAGATGATTTTCAAGATGCTTTTAAGTCATTCTAGTCTGTGATTCTGAATTAAATCTCTTTAAACTCATTTTCTTAGGTTAACATTAAAACGTGTCAAGAGAAAAATCAGAAGTCCCCATGCCACACACGTTTTGTGAGGAGAAAGAACCGTGACCGCTGTTCCTTACCAATGTAAATGTTCATGTTGTTAAATCCGTGGTGTTCATGTAGATACTGAAGTGTGAGCCACGTGACGTTTTCTGTAAAAAAGTCACACTTTTTTTTGTCCTTCTCTATTCTCCTGTTTCAGGAAAATTAAGTGAAAAAAGAAAGACATCTTCAAAATCTTGGTGGGAAATCTTCTAGACGTCCTCCTCAAGACAGGAATGGGATTTAAAACAAATATGGCCGGGCTGGAATGCAGAAACCCAGCCATCAATCTGTCCATTCTTCCTGCTCCGGCCCTACCACATTCATATTCTGCCAGACAGATGTGTCTGTCGGCCTCCAGAGAGGGGCACGTCACCCCACTCACAGAGCACTTGGTCAATGGTCCCAGTGTCCAGGGGACTTGTCAGCTGTGAAATTCATTGTGTGCCCTGAATCTCCTTTGCCACATTATTAACCACTGTTCCCTTGCTCATTTCTCAGTGGACTTGGAGAACAGATGGCCATTATCTTCCCTACCGCGGAGCCCGAGGAAGCCCAGGGATCTTGAAGCGCAGCTAGTCAGTTACTTCCTTCCGTCCATCATCACTCCTCTTAGTGACCGCCCCATCCCCAGCCTGTATCCACACCACATAAATTCTCATTGAAATACTAGATACAATACATAATGAGAAGAAAACACTGAGCCTGTTACATCTCTGGAAGGCCTCCTCCTGCCTAACATTTCGCCTGAGGCAAATGGGCCTTGGTGATCATTGTTTCTGATCTAATAAGTCTGATTGTCCTCTGAGACAACAGATGACATCCAGTAGAGACCAGAAAAGTGCAAGATAGCAGCAGCAACGACGTGTGGGAAATCATGATTAGAGTTTACATGAGAACCAGAAATTATCTCATGGTGTATGGCAGGCCCCAAAATCATCCAGCGTGGATGCATCTAGATTGTCCTAGAGAATAGTTTTCTCTTGAGGTCACAGGATCCTAAAAGCCTCAGAGCCCCAAAATGTCAGCATATAAAGGACAGACAGTGGTATAGCTCAAGTTAAATATATGTGCAAACAGGCAAAGCAAATTATTCACATTCGGTCTAAGTGGCTTAGGTTTTGATTGGATAAAGCATCAAAAAGAAGTATATTTAGACAGGGAAGAACAGGGAACATTTTTTATTCTGATTGTCCTAGGGGAAAGACTTTCTGGAAGAGGGCTTTTCTTGGGAGTTGCTGGAAAAATGAAGGAGGTCAGACCCTTGAAAGTAAAGGTAGGATGGATATTTCTCAGGGATGGCATTCCACCAGGAAAAGTTTAAGGAGGGGAAAGGAGTGGTAATTTAGTTGGAGAATAAAGCAGAGAAGGCCGAGAAAAACAGGAGAAGAGGAAGGACTAGGAGAAGGATGAGGAGGGGGGTTATGCAGGGCTGTGGGAGTATGATGTTTCTAGTTCAAAGTATATACTGAGCATGAGGAACTGGATCCCTGGGAGAGAGCAGTTTCCCATCCAGCTCACGACTCTCATCTCTTGGAACCTAAGTCAGAATGCAAGAACCTGGAGGTGAAGGAGTGCTAGAAGCCTATCTTCTGGTCTCTGGGTAAACGTTTTCATCACCTCCACGGTAGCCCTGCCATGAGGCTGGCCTGGCTCAATTCAAACACTACTGTTTTCAGGAGCTCATTGGCTTCCAGCCTGCTACTTCATATAAAGATGGCCCTAGACATTTGAAAGACTTCCTTTACTTCTCCCAAACTTGGGCCACTCTGGATTTGAACTTCATTTGTATGGCTGCCCTAGTTTCCTTAGTGTTCAGGAAGCCAAAGCCACAACTACCCACTTCCTGCTCCATTCTGATGAAGTCAACGTGCTGACGACATAAGGAAGGCTCTCCAAGAGTCTTCCTCATTGACTAAAGCTTATTGACTATAATTGCTATTTATTTTTTACTTTTGAAAGATACCTTTACTTAATATAGAATTCAAGGCTGATAGCTATTTTCCTTTGGCATTTTAAAATGTACTATTCCGTCTGCTTTTAAGTACTTCCCAATGTCCGTGGTGTGAGAAAATGAAAAAGATATGTTTGGACTCCGAGCGAATTTTTGAAATCCATTTATTTCTAAATTGGAGATAAGTTAAAGACTTACTATTTTCCAAAGGAAATGGTTTCTGAAAGTCATAGGGCAAGTTTTTTTTCATGCTTTAGAGTGAAAGAGAGAGTAATCACTTGCAAAACCTTGCAATTGTATCTCACCTTGGTACCTGGGCTCTCAAATCACTTCCTCCCTTTGGCTGTGGTTCACACCTCCTTCACAAGACTGAAATACCCTGTGACTTCTCCTCACAGGGAGCTGAGGGGTATGAGCTTCTCAGCTGTGGCACAGTAGGCATGAGGGCTGGGCAGAGACCCCAGAGCCCTTTGGCAGGGAGAGTCACTCCAGGGCCATCCCAGAGCCCAGGAGAGGTCAGAAGCTGGTGAGCAGAACAGCCCCTGGAGGTGGAAGCTGCTAGGAGTAGAAAGAGAAAGATCTCAGAATAAACCATTCAGAAGTCTTGATCAGAATTTTCCCCTTTGTCTAACCACCCCTTGTACCAAGCTCAACCTAGACAGATGATTGGGACCCACAACCATCCAAAGAGGGGCCTCCAACATTCCAGTAGGATATATTTTAGCACCTAGTACTGTTTATTTTTTATCACAAGATCATTTTTGCCATCTAATCTAATTCCTCCTTATTGTATCCATATTTGATTACATCACAGTTACCCCTTTCAGCCAGCAATAAGTGGAAGAAATAGCTAAGAGAGTTGATTTTGGCCAGCACTTTATACATTCAGCACAGTATCCTATATTCAGGAGAATGTCCCCCACTCTCTCATTCTCTCCCACCACATATACCTCAAGCTACCTCTGAGAGTCAATTCTTTCTATTATCCACATCAGGAAACTGGGGGCTGAAGAATCAAATACTAAGCGGCCTGGATGAATCTGTGAGTAAGGAGGCTCAGTTCTGGGGCACAAAAGTAAGAGTCTTTCTTCAACAAGTGAGTCTTCTGGGTTGAAATCTGGCATGAGGTCAAAGGGGAGAAGACACAGGGCTTATACCAACTAGGGCCCACATGCCCACAGTGGGTATAAAAGACTGGCCATTGCACTCCTCCCACCTTCCCAGGCCTCCACACAAACCCAATATGACTTGAGTCTCAGAAAGACACATTGATATAGAGGATTGGAAGAAATCACCTCCACGAATGAATTATACCATCAAGTGCAAGAATTAGATTGTGGATTCAATAATTCAGTAATGGGACAATCTAATTATATGAGTAATGTTGCACAACTAGAATGGCAAATTAATTGGATTGATGTTTCCAGTTTTTACCATTATATAATCATTTGGGATAAGATGCTCTGACTGATCCTTTCTCTCTGAGCTCAGCTGTGTGGCTTGCTTTGGCCCACAGGAGTTAGAAAAGTTGGCACAAACAGAGTCTTAAAAAACACTTGTGAATTGCTGTTTGTTTTCTTGTCACTCTTGGACCTCCTCCATAAACATGGGGATATCCCTGGCTAACCTGCTATAGGAATGTGAGAGACACATACAGGAAGGCCAGGTTTCCCCAGCCAAGGTCAGCCTAATTCTATTCTCCAGGTGATAACAAATCCATGAGTGAGTCCAGACAAGTTCAGTTGAGGCTGGATCAGATAAGCAGAACTGCCCCTACAACCTGTAGACTCATGACACAGTAATTTTTGTTTGTTTGTTTTAAGCCACTGGGTTTTGGGTGGTTTGTTACACAGCAATAGCCAACTGATACAACTTATTCTGGTGAGATGATATTGAAAAGAAATATTGGGAGAGTAAGCACACAATCTAACAAGAGAGCTAGTGCAGTGTCTCTATGAGATGCTGTGGTATTAGAGAAAACATTTTCTTTACTTCCCTCCTGCACTTCCTCCCATTCTATACAGTATATTTGCTGAAATCAATCTCTGTATGTTTCGTTTGAGGTATTTAGAGGTGATCATAGGCAGAGGTGTGCTGTGCATTCAAGTATGTACACTTGCACATATGCTGTGGGCTCAACTTGAAAGACTCTGAAACTGGATTTTATAATTCAGCCTGGACTGTTAGTTCTCTTTGATCTTATTTTTGGGCTTATGAGCCTTGCACCCCATTTCAGATAAATCAGTAGACATTTGGCACTTTTCCTAATCATTCACAGGGATGAAAGCCAGGACAGTCAGTGGCAAGCTTTTTTAAAAGACATCAAATGGGTTAGGAAGTAGGGTGGTCAGAGAAAAGAGGAAAGGAACAGGGTAAAGATAACAAAGAAAAGTTTATATTTCTGCTATCTGGAGAATCAAATATTTTTCTAGCAGTCTCTAAACATAATGTATTTGTTGATTTGCCAAGAAAACTCTTCACAGATTAAAGCACTAGCTTGATGGTGACACAGGAGTTGTCCCAACCATCCTTCTGATGCAGGACATGCCTTTGTTCGCTTCCTGGAGATGTTGATGAGAAATACCTCCTTCTCAGCCTCATTTCCCTTCCACTGCACCCAGAGCCCAGAGCTAATGTGGTATATGACAAAGATGTCCATAATGCTTTGTAGCTGACTCCCATCAAATGGTGGAGTCTGTTCGGTACCCCTTTTAAATCATTTGTCCAAGTGACCCACTGTCACCAGTGGGCCATAAGCAAATGTGATACAAGCAGAGGCTTGGAAATCACTTCCATATTGGAGCTTGTCCTCTTGCTGTTCCTAGAATCTGTAGCCAACACATGAACAAGCCTGAGTTATTCTGCTAGAAGGTGAGAAACAAGTAGCACAGTCTCACTCATTTTTCCAATCAAGTCACCAAACCCCAAGATCAGATTTACTTAGCTGCCCAACAGCTGGCTGAAAACCAAGATGGAAATCAACAGAACACCTGTCTGAAATTAACCTTATGTGCTGAACCACAGTAGAGTTAAATAAGTAGTTATTTCATGGCACAAAATTGGAGGTGAAAAGCTTACTAATACATCCAGTTTAGAGCAAGTAGATTTTCCCGGCACGAGAGATTCTCACAAAAAATTAAACAAAAAGAAGACAAAATTTAATTTTAAACTGTAGGCTGATGTTTATTAAACTCTCAGTCTGGTTGTCTTCAGCATCCTTCAGATGACATTTAGAGAAAGATAAGCACTAGTGAATATTTGTAAATACATTTGGGAAGCTTTTGCCTTTTGGAATTATTTATATCCCAGATGAGACATACCTGAAGTATGTATAATCAGGCTGTTACATAATAGCTACTGGTCAATGGTCTACATAGACAATGAGGAACTTTTATGGCACCTGAGGTCAACCATCACAGAACATCTACTATGTTCTAGACACTTTACATAAGTTATGTGTAATTATTAGTATTAATATCAACATTTTACATAAAACAAAATTGAAAATAAAGAGGTTACAAAACAGTTTTAAAATGTTGAATCCAACATCAGAGAACTTTTTGCTATACCACGTTGCTTTCCCATGTCCTGAACCAAAGAAAATATATTTAAAAAAAAAGAATTTATAAGAGTTCAGTATGCCAAACTGAGGTGTAATTGCATCAGATAGAACAAAAGTTATTCAGGAATTTCGTCAAGGGTGTTATACACAATTAATCATCTGGAATTCTCCGTTCAGTAGTAGAGCAAAACTAAATGAAATAAATAATGAACAAACAATAGCAAATTTGCTATTTATATTTTATCCATATAAACCAAAGCATCTATCTATATACTGCACCTTGCTTTCTTTTGCATTATTATAAATTTAAGTTATCTGTGTTAAACATGGCTGCAATTCATTCATTTTCATTATTTTAATAAAATAAGGAAATACTAAACAAACAAACAAAAAAACACAAATAATGTTGGGACTAGATATCTACATGCAAAAGAATAAAGTTGAACCTCTTCTTCACAATATAGTCAAAAATTTATTCAAAATGGGTTAACTTAAGTGTAAGAGCTAAAACACAAAAAAATATTTAATGAAATACAGGAGTATATCTTCACAACCTTAAATTAGGCAATGGTTTCATATATATGACACTGAAAGCACAAGCAAACAAAGAAAAAAATAAATATGACTTAATCAAAATTTAAAACTTTTGTGCTTCAAAGAATACTATCAAAAAGTATGAGTACAATGAAGAGATTGATAGAAAATTTTTGCAAATCATATGTATCTGATAAGGGTCTAGTATCCTGAATATGTAAAGAACTCTTAGAACCACTCAAACAATTAAAAGGCAAATAACTCAATTGAAAATGAGCGAAGTATTTGAATAAACATTTATCCAAAGAAGATACATAAATGGCCAATAAGCACATGAAAAGATGTTCATCATTAGTCATTAAGGAAATGAAAATCAAAACCACAATGAGATACCACTTCACACCTGCTAGGTTGGCTGTTACCAAAAAGATGGACAAGAGCAAGTGCTGGGAGGAATCGGAGCCCTCTTACATTGCTGATTAGAATGTGAAATGGTACAGCTGCTTTGGAAACCAGTTTGGCAGTTCCTCAAAAAGTTAAATGTGAAGTTACCATATTACCCAGCAATTCTACTTCTAGTTACATACTCAAGAGAATTGAAAGCACATGTCCACACAAAAACTTGCACATGCATGTTCATAGCAGCATCCTTCACAATAGCCCCAAAGTGGAAACAATCCAAATGTCTACAAAGCAAAGAATGAGAAAACAAAATGTATTGTATCTATGCTATGAGATATTATTTGCCAATAAAAAGCAATGAAGTACTGATACATGCTGCAACAGAGATGAATCTTGAAAGTATTATATTAGTAGTAAGTAAAAGAATATAGACACAAATGACCACATACTGTATGATCCCAGTCATATAAAATGTCCAGTAAAGAAAATACATCAAGACAGAAGGTAGATTAGCAGTTTCCAGGGACTGAGGGTAGAGGGGAATGGGGAATGACTGGCTGATAATGGGTATGGGGCTTCTCTTTGGGGGTGATGAAAATATTCTGGAATTAGGATGATCACTGACAGATTTGTGAATGTACTAAAAACTAAGGAATTGTTCACTTTAAAAGGGTCAATTTTATTGTATGTGTGAAATAAGAAATATGTGTATGTTGGTCTTCATGCCCAGTTCCTGGCACAGAAATCTCCTGAGTGATCTGGTCACTAGGAGCACATTTTTCCCTAATATTTGTTCTTTGACCTGGGTTTCTCATACAGAGCTCCTAAATCCCTTGGAATTTGGGGGGATTCCAAGAAGTGTTTTTTGTTCTAATGAGGTGACTCTTGCTGGGCTCCTGCATAGCTCCAGGATGGGGCTGGCCACCAGAAAGACCAAGCCGTGATTAGAAGCTTGGAACTTTCTGCCCCACCCTCCATCCTCTGGGAAGAGAAGAGGGGCTGGAAATGGGGTTAATAACCAATCATGCCTAAGTGGTGAAACCTCTGTAGAAATCTCTAAAGTACAGGGTTGGGGGGCCTCCAGTTGGGAAGCACATCCATGCATCAGGAGGGTGGTGTACTCCAACTCCAGGGAACAGAAGCACCTGTACTTGTGATCTTTCAAGACCTCGCCCTACGCACATGTTCACCTGGCTGTTCATCTGTATCCTTTACCATATCCTTTATAGTAAACCAGCAAACATAAATGCTTCCCTGAGTCCTATAAGCTGTCATAGAAAATTATCAAACTTAAGGAGAGGGCCAGGGGAACCCCCAATTTGTAACAAAGTAGGACACAAGTATGAGTAACCTGGAGACCCACTGTCTGCAATTGGCATCTAAAGCGGGGGGCAGTCTGTGGGACTGAGCCCTTAGCCTGTGAGGTTTGCATTAATTCCAGGTAGTGTCATCAGTGAATTGTAGGGTATCCTGCTGGTGTTGAAGAATTAGTTGGTGTGGGGAAAAAAACCGCAAATTTAGTGTCAGAAGAAGAGGGTTTTATTCTTTAGTATATGAATTAGTTTTTCCAAAAATTAAGCGGGTCTATCTCAAAAATATTTGACATACACTTTCCCAATTACACTCTCACATATTTATCCAAGAAAAAATAAAACATACATACACAAAAAGACTTGTACAAGGATGTTCAGGTTAGCTTTGTTCATATCATCTAAAAACTAGAAACAGTTCAAATGTTCATGAACAGAGGAATGAATAAATGTATTATAGGTTATTTATACAATGGCATACTATGCAGCAATAAAAAATAATTAACTGCAATACCACAATAAATTTCAAAACTAGTAATCTGAATGAAAAAGGACAGGCTCAACAGTACTTATTCTTACAAAGTTTAAGAAACAGCAAAATTAATTGACATGATGATAGAAATCAGAAGTGTTTTCTTATAGGGTATGGAATTTCATTGGAAGGAACATGAGGAAAATTTTTTAAGGTGGTTGAAATGTTCTGCATTGATCAGAATGGTAGCTATGTGGATGTATACATTTATCAAAATTCATCAAGTTTTACAGTGAAGAGCTGTTCTCAATGTATATAAATTTTATATACTTTTTAAAATTCTCAGAAAAGACTGACTCAACGTAAGATCAAACTAGGTAGATTTTTTTGAAAGCTTTCTTGAGATATAATTGACATACACTGAAGTAAACATATTTAAGTTGTATAGTTCTATACATTTTCTGGTGGAGGAGAACACATGAGCAAGGGCACTAAGGAGATTTCAGAGGAAGGAAAAGTCCTTCTGAAGGGAGTGAGGAGGAGTTGATATGGAGTAATTACTGGACACTTATGACTATTAAATTACATGAGCATAGAGACTCAATGGCTATGGTTGAGATTGTTCTAGAAGGAAAGAGAAAGAAGTGTTAACTGCATGACCATTTTAGCTCTGCCGATCTACTTAAACCTCAGAAGAGCTCAGAACTCACTGCTTGAACTTGTCTATGTTCTTTTCTTTAACACCATAAATTCTTAGAGCACCATAAATTCCTTGCCCTCCATTTTCAAAGACTTCCTCTCGGTGGCAATGGTGGCAGAGTTGGGGATGTAGTAGGAGGGGAAAACTCTTTTCCAAAATGATGAGCTCTTTCAACCAATCCCAGAAAATCACAGTTGTTTCATGAGAAGAGGGTCAACCATTGTCCATTTCTTTCTGGACATTCTCCCCACACCTCCTTCACTGTCCAGCCCTGAATCCAATATGTTTATTACACTCTGTATGACATGGTATGTAATAACTACTTATGGCCTGAAGACAGTGCAGCAGTCTGCTTGCCTAGATTTTAAGGCATACCCACAGGGATGACTTTTGTTTAGACACTATGGCCCTGGGAAGAGGAACGCAGATCCAGAGGTCAGCCTTGTCCTGAGTCCACTGATAAGTCCACGTGGCCCTTGCCCAGCATGGAATATTCTTTCAATACCAACTCATTGGCTTCTAAAAGTTTAGACTTCTGGTGACCAACCAGATCACCTAATTCCATGCTTCCCACCTCCTCAGCTCCAGTCACCCACACCAGACTAAAACCCCTACTTTGTGTCTAGCAGAAGTCTCTGCTAAATGAAAGCCAAGAAGCATAAAACAAAGAGGGATGTGTCGCTGCTCTTGAGCTCAGAATTCCACTCTCCCAGCAGCTCCACCCATTACCCCAGTCCCAAACCAACACATTTATTCCAATTCTACCCAAAGAGGCAGCAAAGAGGACCCTCCCTCTGGAAGCAGCCTGATTTTTGCTGAGGGCCTACTCCTTGCCCAAGGGAATATCCCCCTGCTCCAGAAGAAGCCATTATAAAATTAACTGGCGATAAAACCAACCACAGGGGGATTGTGGGGCATTTATCTTTTTCAAACGCCTGGTTGTTTTTGTCCATCTGGTTGCATTTAGTCCAGAGGTATAATTTTCAGTGCTGCTCTTTTCTGGTAGACCATACAATTAAGGTATTTGAAAAACAAACAGCTCTTAACCACTGCATGGTGAGGAGCTAGCTTAGCAATCTGTGACCCATTTTCCCTGAGCAAACATAGTTCTATATCCAAGATGGTCATAAAGCAAGAACTGAAAGTCAGGAATTATTATTTAATATAATAATACTCTAACCTCTTCTGGCTCTCCTCAGAGAAAAAGAAATGGAAAGTGAAGAAGGCAAAGAGAAGAAGCTGTTGAAGAAATTCTGCTTGTGCTTCTCATTCTCCTTGTGAGTCCTTCATCAATTTCCTTTAGGGCTTTCACGTATATATATTTAGAACTCACAGAAGGGGAGACTCAATGCTGGCTCACACAGCAGCTATGGTGGTATCAGGGAAAGAAGAGTGACTAGGTCACAATCAAGAGAGGTATGGCTGCCAGCTTCTGAAAGTTGCTAGTTATCCATGTGTGAACATGTAAGTGTGAATGTCTCCATTAAGGTGCAAAATCATTGATCCTGTGGTCAACCCTGTGACCTTATGCTTCTACCTGGGTCATGAGACTAAGTTTGCTTTTAATCATGCATTCATCCAAATACATGTCACACTTCAATCTCACATGGGAAGCTCTATAAATATTTTTCCCAAGAGTGTTGTGTCTCAATTCACTCTTGGAATCTTTCTAAATCTTTCCCTAGAGTATGAAATGAGTATACATACATGTGCATATATACACACACACACTTTCTCTCTCTCAGAAGTTCCACTCACAGCTCAGTCATTAATGTTATTCACCAACTTTGGTTCCTAATGACTTTTTTCCCCTCAAAAAAAAAAAAAAATTCAAATCTCACCCAAAAGAGATGAAGATATTCTACCAGTAAAGAAATTCAAAGGAATTTGCTTCAGATTTTGAAGTTCCATTGCAAAACAAGAGTCCCTAGATATATGTTAAGCCTTGTTTATGTTCTCTGGGGACAGAGCTCCAAGAATGCTAAACCAGAATTTAGACATGGAAGAAGTCACAACGATCTTGCAGTGCCACCTTTGTGTAGAGTGTCACTTTCTCAAGAGCAAGCCCCATGTTCCCTCAACCCTGTCTTGACTTGCCTGAGAAGAATCTGTCATTCTGATTCCACCCTTGAGTCAATGAGGATAAATTGGTCTCCTGACTCTCTTCCCTGAGAGATATGGGGAGGCCCCTCTTGACAGTAACCATCCTCCACACTGTGAAGGCATGTGGGCAGACTGGATATTGACACTCCTCTTCTAAATGCCAAGGAATGTGTGCGTATATGAAGGTTCTTAGCCCTGGCTCTGGTATTCAGAGGCAGGACTGTGTTCTACTGGGTTTGTTGTCTTCCCCCATTGTGTAGATTGCATTTGGAGAATCCAGATGAGGGGTGATGAATGAAGTAATCCATTTAGAGGATGGGAACTTGTGGAAAAAAAGGCATTACAAGCTTAAATATATAATATCTGTGTTCTCTAATTCCTCACTCACTTTTTTGTCTCTCTCTTCACTTATTTATCTTCCCTATTGCATAAATTCATTAAGCAAAAATGTATTGGGTACTGGGTTCTGTGCAAGAAATGCTAAGGTTGAGTATGGACCTCCCCTGCCCTCTGGGAAGCGAGGTTCCAGTCTCTCTTTTTGACTTCAACTGTCATCTCCAGTTCCTAGTTGTACCACATATGTTATGAGGAATCAGATACAAGTTTACCTAGCAAAGGTATTTGGGAGAACCTAATAATTTAGCTTCTGTTTTCCAAACAGTATTATCTTGAAAAGGAGATAAAATTAGAGAGATAACAGCAGGGAGAATCAGATATGGCTGAAAAACAAAATGGAACAAAACAAAACACTGTTGAATTTGTTAAGCATAGAGATTCCTTATAGAAGCAGAATCAACTATCTCTCCAAGAGAGCCTCAGACGCAGAGCACTCCGCCCCCCCGCCTTCCATCCCAACTGGATATGGCTTGAGGAGATGCACCAAACCAGTGGTGTAAGATGCCCCTGGAGTTTTCCTTTTGACAGTTTTCCATGCTTGGCTCATCTTTTTTCCCACTTACCGGCAATAGCTGCCCTCCTCCCCAGAGCTCAGAGACAGTTCCAGGATCCCCCTCCCAACTCCTCCTGCCACCTGTGCAGCTGAGCTCCTCACACCCCTCTGCCAGCTGCTGAGTGAAGTCACAAGGTATTTTGGTTCCAATGACAGAGGTGCGAATGGCAGCTTCCACCCAGCTCAGATGAGATCATGCACGCGAATGCTCTTTGCAAATCATAAAATCCTGATTAGACAAATGCAAGAGGCGACTGCTTTACAGCTCTGAAGCCCAGTGCCCAGTATGCACGGCAGGCATGCCATAGGGAGAGGATCACTTCTCCTGCCCCTGGGATGGTCTGTCTCCTTCCTTCATTGACAACATTCCCATTTCCCAGATCTGGCTCTTTTGGAGTAAACTGAGTGCAGGAGCTCGGAATACAAAGCCCCCAGGCATGACTATGTATTAATCACTCCCTGCTATGAAATGTAAAGGGTTTGCCCCCTGCTCCCATAGAGGCATTAAGTGTCACTAAAAATGAGAGCAGCAAGCCTTCTCATGAGTCCTCTGTGATGAGCGAGTTCATGTACTTTTGGAATTTCTGCAGGTCAGCCCACAGGCTGTGTCTGACTATGTGAAGGGAACATGTAAGGCATAAAACCGTGTAATTCGTGAAGAACTGGAAAATTAGAAAGGCCTGTTATTTGGTTCCCCTAATTCACCAAAGTTCTGCTTGACCTGACCTGCATAGGCATAGACTCAGAATACCCATTACCAAGTAGTCTTCTCCTGAGCTAATCATTTCTCCACTGTATTAAGCAAATATTAATATATTTTAAAGGCAAATTTGATCATTCACTCCCCTGCTTAAAATCTTTCCCAGGCTCACATTGTCTAAGCCCAAATTCCAAACTTTTATTCAGACCATAGACCCTTGACTCCCTGCCCCACCATTCCTGCCCCTAGCCCCACCCCTTTCCGGCTCTCCCCTCCGGTTCTCTGTCATATGCTGTGTGCTCGCTCCCACCCCTTGTACAGATCTCCTGTGGTTCCTCCAACACACAGTCTCTGGGCATTTACTTGCCATTGCCAGGGTATACCATGTATCTCCTCGTTGTTTCCTCCCATAAAACTCCTATTCATTCTTCAAAACCCACTCAAGACACCAAATGTTCTATAGCTCTTTCTTTCACCACATTTGATCTTTTTCACTTCTCTGTTTTTTTTCTGTTCCTTTTAATGACTCTATTACTAAATTTGACATTTAATTATGGCACAATAACTTAGTAATTAAGTCACAAGCTCTGAAGCCAGACTGCATGGGTTTGAATCCTGCCTCAGCTGTGTGATTTCGGGAAAGTTACCTAATTCTCTGTTCCTTACTTTATTTATCTATAAAATAGTGATTAAAAAACCATACCTACCTCCAAGGTTATTGTGAGAATTAAATGAGTCAGTGCTCAGGACAGGGCCTGGTGTACACTAAGTGCCCAATAAATGTCATCCACTATCACTGTCACCACATCTTGCTCCTCATGACCAGGCCACCTCTCCTTGAGGACAGGTCCTGGGACATTTAATCTGCCCACACACATTTCTGCCTAGAACCTGGGAATGGGTAACTTTTTTTCTTTCAATTTAACTCCACAAGTTTCAGCCAGCAGCTTTGATTCTGGCTTTATAATTTTGGAACTTCAAACTCTGTCTTGTAAGTGCCTGAGGCCAATGCAGCCACCTTTTATCCAGAATTTTTCATTTCAACCCGATGATCCAACTAACATGCCTTTTCTCTCCCCTTTTGGCCCTGGCTCTTTTCCCCACTCCCCCCTCCGCTCTTTCTTGTCTTCTACCAAGGATTCTGTATCCCGTTCTTAGGGCTGTTGGAACACTTCGAAATGGGGAGACAGGGAGTGGGAAGGGGAGCAGCTGGCAGGAAGGGAACACAGAATGGGGTGAACACAAAGGGTGGTGGGCAGCCGACAGGACAGGTGGCTGCCCTCGCTCTGCTCCCCTGTGCCCTCTGCGAGTGAGAGACACACATCGCCTGCTTCACAACGGCCTGGGGCACTTTTAAAAATGCAGACTCCCAGGCCACACACTCCAGTCTTTGTGAGCCAGAACCAGCTCTGGGAGTGGGGGCCAGGATTTAGCAGGTTAAACCGAACCTCCAAGGGATTCTGTGCACACTCGCACCTAAGAGCCCCTGGCCTGGAGTTGTGAACTTGGCCTCTGCTCCTGATGTAAATTTGAACTGGCTGGGGTGATGGGGGCCTCCTCTACTCTAACACATCTCCTCCCTTGGTAATATCCCACTTCTGCTCTAGATGTTGAGCCTGAATCTAGAAAAAAACTGACTTACGTCTCTATCCCCAGAGAAAGGATCACGAATTACATTACAGCCACCACATTTGAGCAACCCACCGTCCCCGTCTCTGCACTGGGGCTGTGGACGCCACCGAGAGGGGTGACTATGATTCAGAAACCACAGCATGAACCCCTTCATCTGCCCTGGCTTTCCAGTCTGAGGTGTTAGGCGATTTCTTCTTGTAACTTGATTCGCTTCTAATTAACAGGGGCAACAGGTGAAGGTACTTTCCTTCTAAGCAATGAAGACCCCACAGAAGAAGCTGAAGTTCTCCATGGTCCATCTCCCTCCATAACCCTCTCCCGACGTAACTGCTGTTATTGTCTTATGTGAGTCTTCTAGAAATATTTCTGTGAATTATATTTATGGAAATGTATACAGAAAATATAGGGGGCTGGTTTTGTATTTTTAAATAAATTATACCATACTGTATATATTGCTCTGTTTTTTTTCACTTAATTTGTCTTCGAAATTTTCCATGTCTTTGTAAAGCTCTGCCTCATTAAAAAGAAAAAGCTGCATTGCACTCTATCCTATGGATGTTCCATTATTTATTTAGCATTGACCCTATGGATGGCATTTAGGTTGTTTCTACTTTTGGCTCTTGCAAACTTGCTGATACACATCTCCTGTGTACTCACATGTGTTTATCTCAAGAAAGACACTGAAACATGAAAGAGGAGGTGAGAGGCTATTCATATTTTAAATTTTCATCAGTATTCCCAAATGTCTCTCCAAATGTCTATGCTGGTTTTTAATGCTTCCTCTCCTGTTAAGAACATGCCCAGTCCCCACACCCTGTCTGCTGTTTCTTGCTGGTTTATTTTTCCTACATTCTAAGCTGGCAGGGGCCACTGGCTACGACTCCCCTCTCTTGTGGCTGTCTGAGTGACTGGCAGCTGTCTGGACAGCCCGGGAGGGGGTGGTGCTCAGGAGTGACCCCCTGACAGTCTATCTCAGAAAGCCATGCCTAGGCAAAGGCTAGGTTTCTCTAAGCTCGTCCAAATTGACATTAATTTCCATGAGCCTGTTGGGCTCTCCTCTGAGCAAAAAAATAACCAACTTATTTAAGGTAGATTTATTGCTTATCTGTCAAGGGCTTGGGGTGATGCTAGGTGCTGTGGATTTTATCCCTGGCCTCCAGAGAGTTTGTGGCTGGGTTGAGAAGAAAGAGCTCTTTAGAATGGTAGAAAATATTTGCATGCTATATATCCAATAAAAGGCTGATAACCAGAATCTATCAAGAACTCAAGCAAATCAACAAGAAAAAAAATCAAACAGCCTCATTAAAAAGTGGACAAATGACATGAACAGAAACTTTTCAAAAGAAAATAGACCAATGGCCAACAAACATTGTTTGTTGAGAAATTGCTCAACATCTCTAATCATCAGGGAAATACAAATCAAAACCACAATGAGATATCACTTAACTCCAGGGAGAACGGCTTTTATCAAAAAGTCCCAAAACAACAAATGCTGGCGTGGATGTGGAGAGATAGGAACACTTATACACTGTTAGTGGGACTGCACTAATGTCCAATGTCCACAGAGGTTGTATGGTGATACCTCAAAGAACTAAAAGAACTACCATTTGATCCAGCAATCTCACTACTGGGTATTTACTGGGTGAGAACTATGGGGAAGTATTTCTCCATTCATGGTGCTGGAGATGCTTTTGGACAAAAGAAGGGCACCTGTAACAGCTGTTGTCTCACAGCTTTTCCCTGTTTGGAGTCCTGCTGTGCACGTGGACAGCTTGCTGGGACCAAGCTTTGGTTTGCTTTCTGACACGTGCTTGAAACTTTCATGCTAAGAAAATCTTAGCCAGAAGAGCCCACTTGTGTTTCTATGTAGAATTTATATACATATATTATACATATATATATATATATATATATATAGCATGATGGGGTGAGGTTATGGCAAAAATTACCTCCAGCTCATGAAATAACTTGCCAAATGATTATGGTTTGGCCTGACTTCCAAATCCCTAGCTTTCCTTGAGGAACCCAGGTCTCCCTATATAGGCCACAGGAAGTCTTTTCCCAAGGAACCAGTAGCACAAGTAAAGCCCAGATGACAAGCCATTCTGCAGGAATGTCCACTTCCTTCAAAGGAAACTCCATGGGTCCCACAAGCCCTCCCCAGGACTTGGATCTGAGCACAGTAACACGGGCCCACAGTACATCTGTCAAGCCCTGGCTTATTCTGTCTCAACTAACACCAGCCCTGGGCCAGGTGGAGGCCTCCCTTGCCACCTTCCTCTCAGGGTATTTTCACCAGCATGCGATGAAGAGAAAAGATGTCCCCATCCCTAATGCAGCAGTTTAGCCTCCTGTGAGAAACTGCTTAGACAGAAAGATCTACAGTCCCCCCAAAATGAACAGCAACTTTTTGAATATTGGACATTAGAAAAATGAATATTTGGAGAAAGCCATTATTTCACAATATATCCAAGTTATAATACTGAATAGAATTTTTTAATGTCACTTGTCAGCTTTGTGATACTTCACTGTCTTAGGAGGTAGGTACTGGCCTAGTGTCTGACAAAGTAAGGCAAAATGTGTTCCTGCTAAAGCAAATGAGGGAGGGCACTGTGGACCCACAATCAAATTCCTTTGTCCACTCTAGAATCCAAATTCTGCCTACAACCCCCCCCCAAATTATAGCTTTTGGATTTAAAATTTTTTCACATACAGGCTGCACCAAACTCCCTTATTCCTTAATTTTCTCTGGTAGATCTCAAAATTGAATATAAGACAATCAAAAGAATAGATATTAATACAATGATTTAGGTAATTAAAGGAAGGCAAGCAACCTGCAGTGGGAGGGTTAGGGCAATTGGGAATTGTGCATAGTGTTGGGGTGAGAATGTTTGAAATTAGGAGTTATGATATGGTACACCCCCAAAAATGGTGCAAGATACCACCCAGTATGGGTGACTCCTCTTCTCTTTCCACAGGCACAGGGAATCGGTTGGTTTCCAGGCAGAGAAGATGAAATAAAGACGTGGAATTGTAATTCCGTTCATTCAAAAGGGAGGGCAAGCCCGGCCGGCTGATCCCATGCACAGGCAAGCATGGTGGTGTGTGTGTGTGTGTGTGTGTGTGTGTGTGCCCGCATGTGTGCAGGCACACACATTTGGACTCTGGTGAGGGCAGATTTTCTACTGAAGAACAGGTCAGGGCAGTATATTTACCCCACCTGGAAAGCATAAGAGGCCAGGTATGGGGAGGGGTGTGGCATTGTGGCAGAAGTTCCTGGCTTCCCAATCTCCGCATGCCCACAAATGGTACTAAAAGAAAACCAGGAAGCACCATGGGTAGAATTGTCACACGGCTTCCCAGAGTCAATCAGTGTGTGACTATGGACCCTGGCTCCAGATAAGTTCAAATTGTCAGGAACACCAAGGGGCCACTAACCTACAAGATTAGAATGATCTTCCTCAAGGAGTGAGGCATTAAAGAGCTGTAAAAATTATAACAGAGAACTTAGAGGCCTCACAGGTTTTGTAAATTCTACCAGTTTCTCCTCCCTGTGCCTTGGTGCCCCCCCCCGCCCCCGTGGTCCCTGTCTCCTACCTACCTCCCAGGTGGTATCACATACTATCTTTTGGGGTGCACTGCATCCTAACTCCTAGTCTGCCAGGGGGAGGACAAAGACACCTTTTGGATGGTTCCCCAGAGTGCAGTTGACAGTAAAATACACGCAGCCCCATCCGTTCTTGCCAGGGATGTACTGCATCCTCAACCCAGGTACAACAGAGCTTGTCAGAATAAAAATGGGAAGAATAAAATGAGACCTTAATTAAGCTTAAACAGTTCATTGGCAAAGAATGGAAGAAATAGCAGTGTGGAAACAGGGTAGTACAAAGAAGAAAATGTCATCACATTGTAACTTGCTCATCATTTTGAACCAGCCCAACAAGAAGATGCCACAGACTGATGTGGGGCATCCTTTTACTCTGCGGGGGTACCGGGGAGCTGCTGGTAGTGACAGCAGTGGCAGCAGCCACCACTCTGGACAAACTATGCTATAAGAGCTGGTCAACATGAAGGGGGAGAGACTCACTGCTGTCCTCATCGGAATTTGCAGCACAGACACTTCCTGGGCCATGTAGCACCCCACAGGTCCTGCTCAGTCCTGCCAAGCAGGTGGTGGAGAGGGAGGAAACTCCTGCTTGGGAACTGGAAAACTAATGCCAGGGGCTTCCCCATCACAGTGGAAGGTGGCCATGGGGATGAGGGATGGTAGCTCCTTACCTAAACTAATTGGTTAGGCCAAAAACATTAAGAAGGTGTTATTTGAAGACCATATTCTGCCAGTACCACAAGGTTAAGGCTAAGGACAAGCCGTCCAATTTGAAGAGGCTGTCAAAATGGAAAGCATCCCAAACAGGCAGTGTGAATGAGGAAAGAGGTGGCATATGCATACACCACTTATGTATGTGAGTGAACCCATGTTGCAAATTCTTACTGTTTCAGAAACATACACTATGAAAAGAAGAACAAAGTTAAGAAAAAAAATTGGAGGGAAGAGAGGCAGAGGAATCTGGTGGACTGGACCTCCAAATGTCCTGCTTACTGTCCAGTGGGATAAAGGGATAGAAAACAGAAGCCTGGGCTGGGAAGAAACAGTGACTTTGCTGGAATCAATGCAGTGTTTCCCACACCACTCTCAAGCCCTAGAGCTGACCGCCATTTATTGACCAGCCTTCCTGCATCCTCTTGTGGGGAGCTGTCTGTCAGAACCCATGAATGAAAAGCTCTGTGTGGATTGGAAGCCATTCTCCCTTTGCTAGGTTAATAATGCTATAATACTTAGTTTTCTCAACAGATTTTGAACACCTGGCCAGTACCGCACCCTGGGAAAATCCACACCCCTCGTAGATTAATGAGAGCCTGCCATGGCCTCCAACTGAGGATGACTACAATGAGACATTAGGATAAGATGAATACTCACCTGGAAGAGGAAAGGGAGCAAAATCACACAACTACAAAGAGAGGAAGTCATGGGCCAAATCTCTCTGGTCAGGTGATGCCAGACAGTGAGCAAAGGAGTGGGGCAGACCAAAAAGTAGGCTGGGAGAACCCGCCACGCCTGGTAAGGAGGCAACAGTTCCCAAAGCAGGAGTTCAGTATTGCAACCACTGCCTTCCAGCTCCACCATCAGTTCTATAGAAAAGACACCCTACATTTTTTTGCCCCCTTCCTACTGGGCAAATGCACAATTGGCATTGGGATAACACACAACATTATCCCAATCTAAACAAACTTGCAAGATCCCAATTTTCATTGATGTCCACAAAGGGGTAGGAATAGAAGAAAAATAGTAACTAACACTTTTCAGTCAGATGCTGGAAAGAGGCAAGGAAGATCCTCCCCTAGAGCTTTTGGAGAGAACATGGCCCTGCCAACACTTTGACGTTGAATTTCTAGCCTTCAGAACTGTCAGAGAATACATTTCTGTTGTTGTTAACCACCCAGTTTAAATCTGTGGTGATGTGTTACGGCAGCCCTAGGAAACCAACGTAGCCCCTCTTTCCCTGCTCCCTGTGGAAATCTTCTCTCAGAAAAGGGGCTGAGGGCAGTACCTCCTCCCTGGAGAAGCACCAAGAAGCCTGCAGGTGAATGAGACTAAGAGGACACCAGACATGCGCTGGGAGGAAAGATCTTCTGGAATGCCCGTCCTCAGCAAGACATTCAGGTCATTCTGTGTTTTACGAACCCTGAAATCACACCATAAAATCTGTCTTGCTGGGAGGCCAGTCTCTGCTCGGCAAACTCAGAAGGAGAAGGCAAGGGTAGATATAGGTGATACTTACCGAGAGCTCATCATATGCCAGGCACCAGTCCATGTGCTTC
>CM052439.1:15804296-15818550 GCA_028533085.1 Varecia variegata
AGTTTGGAATCCAGTTAGGAATAGGAAGAGCCTCCATTAGGACCTGGGTGGACGGGGGGGGGGGGGGGGGTCCCTTAGTGGGGAACTCACTGTTCCCCCAACAACCCTTCCCTCAGGGGCAAGGTGTGACTTCGAGGTCTCCATGCAAACACCTCAGCAGTCAGGCCAAGGATGTCAGCGAAGGAGGCAGGCAGGACGGCTGCGTCCCAGAGAGAACAGGCCATCTGGAGGTGCTCACGATGGAACAAACAAAGAAACGAACACTGGAGCAGACAAAGGTTCCAGCCACTGAACTTGCCTGGGGGCTCCGGGCAGATTCTGTCTGCCCAAAGCAAGAGCCCCGCGTGGGATCCAGGGCGGCACAGTGAACCCCTGCACAGGCTGTGCTGCTGGAACCCAGACCACGTGGAGTGGAGGCTCCCGTGGCCAGAGAGGACTCGGGAAAACAGACAGAAAAGAGGGGAGGAGGGAAATGAAGGCAGGAGAGATGGAAGAGATCACACCGAGTAGCAGTTCCTGATCATTTTGGTTTAGGGCAGTTCCAGTTTATTTTTTTCTCTCCCATGATGTCTTGTTTATTCTCCAAACATTCAGGTATATAGTAAGTATTATGTGTGGCTATTTTAGGAGAATTATTTGGCAGCCTTTCCATGCTATTGTTTCCAGAAGCTAGACTCATTAAAGAGCAGGATTCGAGGACAAAGGGAGAAGGGCATAGGGAGATGGTGGAGAGAAGAGGATTATCTTGTTGGCTGTGGGATTCTCTAGGGCAGGGGGGTGGCTCAAGAGTGAAGTCTGGGGAAGTGAAGTCCTGGGGGTCCCAGGAGCAAAGAGGAGGGGCTGAAGGGACCACTTCTTCCATGAGACAGTGGACACCCCAAGGCCCACAGATGCCTCTTTAAGAAATTGGCTCTATGGGAGACCTCGAAAACAGCCCAGCCCTAGAGTGGAGATTGGGGGGAAGAATAAGATTAAATATTCTGACATGCCAGGATATGAATTGAAGTTGACTTAATTTATGGAAAAGACATATGCAATATTTCTTTCACACTTGAACCTGCAGATTCAGGTTGAAACCTACACTAGAGAATAATGAAGCCAGATTTGTAGCCAGTGAAAATCTTTCACGTGGGACCATGCTTGGCCACGAGGAGCATTACTTGGCTGTCACAGAAAGACCATACTACACCATGGAGAGAGAGTGCCAGGCACCACAGAGATTATTCAGCACTGTCCTTGTGCCCCTGTAACCTGCCTACACTGGCCGGCCCACCTGTGGCCCCTCACCTCCCTGTGGACCCCAAAACCAGGGACACTGCCTGATCTTCTACCCTTGGATCGAGCCCAGGGCACTCTTCCCCAAGCCCATGTTTTGTGACACGGGGTCAGCAAAAGGACTTTATCTTGCCTCCTTTGGGAACTGCTGATGATGGCGAGGAAAGCCCCTGCAAGAAGGATTAGGAAGCGTGTCCCTGAGAGGTAGAATATAGAAATGAGTCCTGTGCCTTTGACTGGTGCATGTTGACACATTTCAGGAACACCAACTTTACAGAGTACCCCGATATGAAGTGAACTTTAAGGAGTCACAGATTCCTCTGCTAACCTCTTCTTTATCCTTTGTTTTGTAGCTAAATGAAGAGAAATAGAGTTTCTGCTGTCCTCCAGGGAGGGCAACAGAGAATTTGAGTACTCACTCACTGGCAACATCTAACTTTATTGGTCTGTAAACTCATCCACTCCCCTGGAATCATGGAATCACACCAGTCTCAGTATATAGAGAAATTAAATGTGGGGCTTATTTTTATGAAGGGAGGGGTGACAGTGATGAAATTCCTATATAGAAATCCCAGATTTATCAAGGGATGCAGAGAAGGCAGCCTTCGTGGGGGATCTTTTGAGTATTTAACTTGCTCTATTTTTTCGAGAAAACTTCCTTTACTGGTAATCCTAGTAGAGCCCACACTGGCCCCCGAAGGAAGTTAAAAAGAATATTTCAAGTCCATCCCCAACTCTCTCCATGGAAGGTGGTTAGGAAGTTGATGGGTGATTCAGGGTAGGGTAGCCCATGGCTGGTCTCCAGGAACTAAACACCAGCATAAATTCATTTGTCACCAGGAAGCTATTATATAGACAAGAGTCTTATTAAATTATCCATCAAATTTGTCAAGCTCTTCTTCATTCTCAGAATTTCAAATTCTCCTCCCCTCCAGTTGTATTACTATTGTTTTCCTTTGATCCTCTGAAGGTCAACAGTGATCTGGGTCTGAATGAGAACAAAGCAGGACATCACCCTATGGTCTGTGGCTGAGTGAAAGGAATGCCAGGACTAAGAAGCAAAAGGCAGATATTCTGGAGTCTTCTCTGCCACCAAGCTAATCTCTGCATTGGCAAAGTGAGAACTCAGATGACGCCTGTGTTTCTGTCCACCACTGATACTCTAGGATTGCACATTTGCACACACAGCACCACTCTTGCTGTGACCAAAGTTGGCCTCTTGGCTTAAGGGTCCCACACCTTTCCCAGAGTCCTGCCCAGACCCAGAGGTAGAGGAGAACCCAGGGAAGGGACCACAGCCAGGCCGTGGTCTATGTTGATACACTGAGAACAACACCTTTCACGTAGGACATGCACAGTCCCATTTGTGGAATAGATTTTTCTGGACCCATGTTTCCTATGAGAAGGGTCTAATTTTCCTAGTGGGGTAAAGAAACAATCCCGAATTCCCAGAGCAAACCCTTAATGCAACATGATCTGAGCCCACTAGCAAGCCATCCTGAGGCCCAGACCAGAAGATGCCTAGCAATCAAAGTGAGGGAAATTATGCAAACACAAATACATACCTTTTACTACTGCTTATTCCTGTCATAAAGATTCAGCTGATTGTCATGACTTATCATATGTGCTCCAGAGGACAACGACCACAAGAGCCCAAATCCATGATTTCTCTCAACCACCAAGCGCCAGCTGTAAACCCAGACAGCCTTGTTCAGCATTACTGCTCCTCGCAGTGGGCGGCTACTCCCGGGGCTGTATTTGGGTTTGGACCAAAATCTGAACGTGGTAAACGTGCAGCTGGTGGGTTTGTTAGGCTCTCGTTCAGATTCCGTGCCACGGACTCCTCCCCAAAACATGCACATTGTTGTGATTGGACTTAGCAAGCCTAATTTTCTGTTTTCTGTTGTAGTGAGAAAGAGTCTGATTTAGACCATGAACTCTGTGAGGTCAGGGGGTGTATGTTTAGATACTTTTTTATCTCCAAGAAGCAGCCCAGTAGCTGCCACTGGAGAAGTGCCCCATAACTCATGAATACGTGCGTATCGCTGGTTATACATGTTGCCCTCTGGGGCAGCTGGGGCCTGGCTCTGATGGGTGTTCAAGGCAAAGGGCAAAATGCCAGCGTCAGGCACGTCCACCCACACAAGGAGGCTACTGTGGTATAGTGCCCTGCCTGCCCAACCAGGGGAGGGAGCTTTATCCTTTGGGGAAAGGAAAAAAGACTTTGTCAAACGCTCTCATTTTCCTCTTTGTGTTTCTCCTTGGTAAGACTTGGGCTCTGGGAATATTTTCCTTGGGGGTCATCCTCTGTCGTAAAAGATTAAGTGAGTCCCAGGAGAAAGGGACAAAGGTACGGCAGCTTAGGACCTATGGCAGAACCTGTCCTAAAGGAAAAGGATCAAAGAGAAGTGAGAAATCTTCAAGATTTTGGTGTTGTCCAGCCCAGTTCACATGGTTTGGGACAGAATTATGGTCATTGAGGGGTGGGTGGCATTTTTCCACAGAGTCCCCTGGGTGTCTCCTTGCAAGAGTCTAGCACGGTTGGGGTACCTGGACAAGGTACCAGGTGCCAGACGGTTGAGAGAGAGTCTGGTGGAGTGCATGGCAGTGTGTGAGCCTAACGCAGGCGTTCCCAACGTTCTGAAGGACAGCAGTGTTTGAGTCTCGCCCAAACCTTGGAAGCCACAGAGACTGACACACAGGAGACTTTTTAAATAAGATGATCGTATGTCCCCAGCTGCCTGGGACCATTCCAGCTTATGCTTGCTGTCCTGGTAGCTTATCCCGTTTGGCGTTCTCATTTCTCAACAAAGTACCATCCTTAATTGTTACACTGTATTGAGCCTGAGGAGTTGAATCTCCTTGGGTACCTCTGCTTCCTTCATGGTCATGGAGCAGTGTGCGAGACACTTTTTAATACGTGATTACATTTGTTCATTTCCTGACTTTGCACATGTAACATAGACATCACCCCTTCAATGCGAATATGTGGGGTGCTCTCTGCTAAAATAACATGCTTGGATATGAGCAGGTTGGGGCAGGTACCTTTCTCAGGTCTCAGGTAATAGTGGGAGACAGACTCACTGGCAGTATCCGTTCTGGTTGGCTGGAGTACCAATCAGTTGGCTGTGGTCTGTGTCGCTACTATAGGAAGCTGCCCAGCAAACAGTTGGTGGAGGTCAATAAGAAAGGTGGGAATTTTTACGCTGTGAGACATTTGGAGGAAGTAGAACCTGAGCAGTCTCGCTGGAAAGCATAAAAAGAGTAGCCCAAACACTCTTACTACAGTAGTTTGTTTTATGTATTTATTATATAACTTACACCTATAACTTTTTAATTTTATTGTTTTATAATTTTTTTATTTTATGAGAAACTCTTTGGTAGCAATAAAGTTAAAAGTAAGAGTGTAAGTTTAATGAAAATTAGGTACTGAATTTCCATTTCTCAAGGAAGTCAACAGTGAACACATAACTTGCACAAAGTGCCTGTCAACATTAGCCATTGATCACAGGGGCTGGAGTGACGGCACCACTCCCACGAAAAACAGGCAACACAGATCTGCTGGAAAATCACGGGCATCTCTTACAAAAGTTAGTGGTTATTTTTAGGAAGAATGTGCCCTAAGATGATAATTTAGTATGTACAACTATAAGGTATTTATGTATCATTTGGTGTAGTATGACTTCTCATTTATATTTAGTGACTCTTCTAAATTCCTTTTGCTCATTTTTTATTCTGGCTTTTCTTGCGTATGCATGAAAAAAGAAGGTAAGCTGTTATGTGTTGGCTGTATTAGCAGAGGGAGAAGTTGCCAAACAGTTAAAGAGGCCAATTTTATATAAATGTCATAAATGCTTCACACAGGAAGACAGTTGTCAGTTAATCCAACCTTTGTCCTATTAATTAATTAGTTAATTAATTTTTTTGCATCTGATTCATGGAATCCAACTAAAGTTCTTTAGAGTTCATTCTGTCTAAAGTGTAAGATCTGACACAATTGTATATGCTGCTGCAAATTCCTTTAAAAAGTGCAATATTGAGGATAAAATTAATTTTTGTAGTGATTATGTGAATGCAAATTATATATGGAGAATATCATGGTAAAAACAATGTTATTACTGAATGAAGAAGTCAGTAAAGATATATTTGAAATTTGTTGTGATGCACAGATAATTTATAATTTTGTTCAAACAAACTTCAATGCTGCAACGTTTAATATAATAGCTGTTGCCTAGAAAATCTTGTTATGCCAGAAAGTAAGGAAGTGCTAAAAACACAATGATGGGAATTTACCAAGGGGAGACAGGAGCCACAGAAAGAGCTCTCAATGTTGAAAGGTGAAACAATTTGACCAAAAAAATAAATAACATAGTATCGGTTTATAACCCAACATATACAAAAAAAAATCCGTGAGTCTATACTGATACAAATAAATCATTGTATAACTAAATAAGTGGAAGGAAAGAGACAAATACTCCTTATAGAATTCCAAATAATTTATTTCGATATTCCCTCCTCCAGGAGAGCTCACTGCTCCCTCCTCCTGACCCTAGGCATGGGCTGAGCTTAGTGTCTGGCCTCTGAAGAACAGAGTATATGGGAATGGGGGAAATGGTGACTTCACAGAAGAGAAACCTGGCAAGCACTAAATTAGTCAAGAGATCGAGGTTAACATCACCAGCGATAAGTCATGTTGCTAGGATATGTGCCCGATATGATGTGATGAAGAGACACTCCAGCTCTGTGATTTTCTCCCCCAAACCCATCACCCTGGTCCAACCATGAGAAATATATCAGACAAACTCAAATTGAAGGACATTCTACAAAATGCTTGACTGGTATTGTCCAAAACTGTCAGGGTGATGAAAAACAAGGAAAGACTGAGAAGTTGTCATAGTATACAGGAGGCTAAGGAGGCATGAAAACGAAATGTAATGTGGTCTCCTGGAACAAAGGAAGGACATTAGCTGGAGAAAAAATAATAAAATGTGAATGAAGTGCAGAGTTCAGTCAATAGTAATGCTGGTTTCTCTGTTGTGACGGGCATCACATGGTTAGGTGAGACATTAGCAATGTGGAGAACTGAGCAAGGGGCATGTGGAAAGACCCCTCCATGCTACCTTTATACTTTTTCTTCAAATCTAAAATTATTATAAAACAAAAGTTATTAAACATAGTATCTATAGCAAAAGAATTTTAGAAATATTTTAATAAAATTTTAATACATATTTTAATGAACAGCAAAATTCAACTACAGATTTTTGTGACAAAGTTATATTCACTATGAAATAACAATGCAGCATGGCAGAATACACACTCACTCTTTGCTGTTCCTCGGGATTCAAATTTAGAAATATTTGTCTGGTGAAGAATTACTTTTTAAATCAACCTAAGAACCTTTAAGTTAAGGGTATTTAAGTTAAAGTAAAAGATGCTCTTACCTTGATTTTTCTCATTCTGGGTAGAAAATCTTGATTCAAATGGATTCTCAGATTGAACACAGCTGGAGAGGTTGCCCTACTCAAACATTATTAAAGTTGACAAAAATATTAAGTGTGCATCACAACCGTGGAATGAAAATGGCTGACAATTATGGAAGCACAAAGTGTATACAATGATGTGATTTCCAGTCACTGGAGGCCTGGGAGCCATCCTCCTGCCCCTCCTTACCCAGGATCTGGTGAAAGCCCTTGACAAGGGTGGCCCTGCTGCAGTGGGACCTCTGTGTCACACTCACACTCCTGTTCCTTCTGTGTGCTCCAGAAGTTGCCTTTCTTCCCTCTGGGCCCTCATCTACTCAGTCCTTGCTGATGGGATGCTCAAAGCTTGCCAGAGTACCAAGAAATTTTCCAGTTGACTTCAGTGTAAGGTTTTCCTCACCTGGTATGCTTGCTAAAATGCTCACCAGGATAACTTGGGAATGGCGTTGTCTGTTGCCTGGGCCCTCCTGCCCCGATCCTTAGATCTCTGAGCTGCATCTGCACTCTCTGCATAAAAAGCAGCATGAGGCAGGTGGATTATCCTCTGCCCCCTTTTTTCTTTCCATCTTCCATCTATAAAAATGAAACTAACTCTCTCTCTCTCTCTCTTTCACACACACATGCACCATACCAAAAGGAAACAACTGGACTGATTTTCACCAAATTTGGGGTGCGTAGTTGGGATAGTCTGCTAAATGCAAGCCATGTCAGTAAACAGCTTGCTTTGGGAGGCCCTGGGGGAACTCGGAGACACTGGGTGGTCGTCTTCAGAAAGGGTTCAAAGGGCTGAGAATCAATACAGGGATTAAGAGGATAGGAACAGAGAAAACAGTGTTTTAAAACGTGAGTCAACAAATAGAAGACACAGCACAGATGCTGATTTACACATTAGATAGAGCTTCTTCTCGCAGCCCTGGAGGCGTGTGTGTGTGTGTGTGTGTGTGTGTGTGCACATTTCTGTGCACCACATGCTAGGCACTATATAAAGCATGTCATATGAATTACATAAACAAATAGCTAAGGTAGTTATAGTATCATCAGGCCTATTTTACAGATGGGGAACAAAAGGTTCACAGAAGGTAACAGGTGTGACCTTAGAGCAAGTTACTTAAGTAGAAAGCTGAAATTGAAAACCCAGGCTGCCTGACTACTTTACAATCACTTTTTAAAGTTTATACTCTGCCATTATGCAGTTCCTCTGCAACCCCATCACCTGCTGCCTCAGTGGCGGTGCTAACCAGGCCAGCCTTAACAACTGCAGTCTGGGTTGACATCACACAGACATTCATTCTCTCTTATCTGGGCTGTCTACTGAGCCAGGAACACTGGGCAGACATGGGGGTGGTGGCTGACATCAGAAGCCTTCCTATCCGCTGTGATCTGACCTGTAGGAGAAACATTCCAAACACCAGGTAGAAGCAATGTAGCAGGATGTAAAGAGGAACTTTCCTCCCTGGAGGTTTGAGTGACATCAGAATGAATAAGCAAGGGGAATCATATCACCTACTTTCCAGGGGAAGTTTAAAAATAGCAGCAGCCTCTTTTTGTGGGCATAGTGGTAACAGTATATCTGGGCCACTTCTGTATGCAATCCAGCTATCGCAACCCATCAATTCAGGAAGTGAACGCAGTTTACATCGATATTGCACAAAGACAAAGTAATTTGAGAATTGTCAGCCTAACTGGTAAATTTTGACATCAGGGAACGCACACCCTAATCTGAGTTAGAGGGCTCTAATTATGCAGTTGAGTTGTCTAGAGTGATCAAACCAAACGTTATACAACAGAGTTCCTTTTCCACGTTGTCCTGGGCAGTGGAAAGAGCTGGGTGCCAGTGTACTCATGCATTCATTCATTAGGCACCTACTCCTTTCCAGACATGATTCTGGGCACTGGAGTCGCAGGATTAATGAAATGTGCTCCTTGTCCTTGAGAAGCTCACAGCCTGATGGTCTGGGTCCTAGTCCCAGCTGTGATCTGAGTGCCTGCAAGGTCTGTATAAACGACTTCAAATGACTTGACCTCTTTCTGGCTCTGACTCCCAATATGATACATACTGGGAGATTACACTAAGGAGGAGATTAGACTAAGACTCTTGCTAGCGATGGTCCCAATCTACACTGTCATGCACTATTGAGTCACCCATCAGCAAATATTTGCCAGCATCTTCCATGGCCCAGGTACTATGCTTTGCAGAGATAACATGACAAGGACACCATCCCTTCCTGCATGAACCTTATGGTCTTGTGGGAGAGAACATTGAGCTGCAGGGTAAAATATCAGGAAGTCTAATGTTGCAGTGCAGGGTGGTCAGGGTGCTGTGGGAGTGTCAGGGAACAGGCTCCTTGGAGGAAAGCTAGCTTGGGGCTTAGAGGTTAAGGATGAAGTAGTCAGCAGATTGAGGGAATAGGGGTCGGGATTCCAAGCAAAGGGAAGATCATGAACACAGATCAGGAGGCAAGAGGGAAGGTGTTTATTTTAGGGAATGATAAGCAAGCTAATGCGACTGAGGGTGGAGGTAAGGGGCAGAAGGAGGGAGGGAGGAGTGGGGAGGGACAGAAAGAGAGAAGACAGGAGGGGAGGGAGAAAATGGGAATATGGACAGGGTTGAGAGGCAAAATAGGAAGAAAAGTGGAGACCAAGTTATAAAGAACTTTACCTCTCATACTTAGGAATTTGGACTTGAACTTGGGGCAGTTGGAGGTCACAGAAGGTCTTAAGGAGAAGAACTATGAGGTTGGGAGTGAGCTTTAGAATACAAATGTGCAACACTTATTGGAGGGAGTCAGAGAGAGCAGTCCAGAGTTGGCTGATTTGAAGCTAAATGGAAAAGACTGCCTGCCTGCCTGCCTTCCTTACTTCCTTCTTTCCTTCCTTTTCCCCCTTCCTTCCTCTCTCCTCTTGCCTTTTCCTCCCCTCTGTCTTCTTCCTCCCCTCCCCTCCCCTCTCCTCCCCTCCCCTCCCCTCTCCTCCTCCTTTGGGTGTCAGGGAAGCCATGGAGGCGTCGCAGGCGGGAAGGAATGCTGTGGGGTGCTCCACCGCTCTGAACCCAACAGAGGTGGCTTTGTGACTGTATAAGGAGCTGGTGACGCCCATTCCTGCCAAAGTTCCTCATGGTTAAGACCAAGCTCCAGCCCCTAAGAAGGCAGGGATTGCCTGGAAGTGACTCATCAAGGGTGGCACAGATGATACCAGATTCTAAGAATCTAAACTATGTGGCTTGACTGAGCACCCTTGACTACTAAGCTGTTCTCCTCTTTCCTTGTGTGACTTTGGCCCAGAAGAGGGTTCCAGGTTTGGTCATATTCGTCCTCAAACTCTGTAGAATAGTTGCACAGGGCCCTCTGCTCCC
Source organism: Varecia variegata (assembly GCA_028533085.1). NCBI lineage: Eukaryota > Metazoa > Chordata > Mammalia > Primates > Lemuridae > Varecia > Varecia variegata. The sequence continues at coordinate 15,814,404 of CM052439.1, forward strand.
TGCAGCCCTGTGACTCCAAGCGTAAAGGTGTGAGCTAAATGCACGGTGGACATGTTTACAATAGAAGGCAAATAAAACCAAGAGGGAGCAAAACACCAGAGGCTTTACTTGAATAAATTAAGAGGCTCTCGTTATGTAATTCCCCCATATAAGTAAGAAAGTTGAAAACCTGAGTAATCAAAGGACAAGACCAGGAGGTGAGTATCAGCAAGACTGAGCTTCAGCTTGAAGTGACAGTTAAGAGTGGGGACTCCGAGGCCTGGGTCGGAATCCCTATGCCGATCTTCCTACGCAACACCAAATTCACCACTGATGAGCTACGCAGCCAGGGCAAGTCATATCGCCTCTGCTTGCCTCCGTTTCCTCATCTGTAAAATGGGGATAATGATACTACCAATCTGGTTGGGTTGCTGAAAGAATTAAATGAGATAATACTTGGAAAGTACTTCAAAAGAGTTCCAGGCACATAACAAATGTTATAGGTGTGCTTATTAAATAAAAATAAATAAAATAATCTTTCCCTTTCTGATAAGTTACGTAGGGATACCTAGACAAGAGGCTGAGGGGTCCAGTGACATCTTTTCAGTTCTGGGAGAAGGAGGGCTGGTGACAGAGAGCCCTTGTGCCCGCGGGTGAATATTAATGGTGGCCCAGCAGCTGGGGCTTAGTGATGTCTCTCTGTTATGTTCTCATAATAAAGAATCTGAACAAAGAAACTAAAAGCAAAGGAGAGAGATTTTTCTTTTAAACCCTTAGATCTCAGGCTGAGATTAATCTGTTTAGATTAGCAGTTAGGGAATGAGATTTTTAAAAGTAAACTTTAAGAGACCCAGTGAAGAAAGAGTGGAATGAAAATAACTCCACAATCTCATGCAACCCTGCGCAAGCAAACAACTCCATCCAGGCGGGGAATAGGGCTGCCCCTGCATCGACCCTTTAGAAGTCAAGGCTCTCTCTTAAGCTTGACCCAACCTATCCCAGCATCTCTCTGGTGTAGCCGTCCATGCTAGCTACTGGGAGAGGGCTAAGGCCACACTCCCCTTCATGTTCTGCTCTGCTGTTCTTCCTGCGCAAGACCAACTTCACCAGCTGAGCTCCCTGAGATCTGGTCCAGACCTCAGACCAGAGAGCAAGAATTCTTGTTTCAAGTTTCCTGGCTACTGGAATGGTATGTCTGGCCTGGGCTCCAACCCTACTAACTCCCTCCCTCTTCTCTTTCTCTAAGTGTCTTCTCTTCGCTTCAGGATTCTTGGATCCCCCTTTCAGCTATTGCTGTTTGGGACCCACCCTCTTTTGGTCTTTTCTGGAGGAACCAGAGAGACAGTTGCAAGTTTGCAGACTCATTAGTTCTCCATATAACAATGTTCCAGAATAGCCAGTTTCAGGGGTCTTTGACATCACTACCCAAAAGTCAGCTGCATGACTCACAGAGACAGATGGCCATCAGGTGAGTGGACGGAGGAGGGAAAAAAGTCAGATGCTTCAAATCTAACCCCTACTTTCATAGACACACCCAGATGCTCACATCACACACACACACACACACACACACACACACACACACACACCTCTTTCATTTGTTTGGTGTGTAACCTTAGATAAGTGGGGGAAAAATAGTTTCTGACCTAAATAGTTTTTATGGATAAAATGAGAAGTTAATTACTAACCAATTCTTATATAGCACTTTCTGTTTTATGGCTGCTGTCCATGCCCAGCAACTATTAAGCAAGTGGCCAGTCACGAAGATGAGGATGTGGAGACAGGTGATTTAGTAAAGAGCTGTGTGAGGCAGGAAGCTCTTGGGCTGGACACACCACGGTTTCCATGCAGTCTGCAGGAACAGAGCCCCTGGCATTCCTTACCCCAGCTACTTAGGTCATGGTTGATGGACAAGAAATGACAATTGTAAATAATCAGCAAGATGATGACCACCCCACCTCAAATAACAATACTGGCTTAAGGAGACCATAGGCAGATTCTTTATTTTGCTTTTGTTTTATCTCTGAACGCCACATACACATATACACACACACACAACTTCCCATTTCGAACAGTACTCTGGGGAGTTCAAGGAAAGTACATGTACTACAAAAGGAAGATCCCAGGATAAGTAAATATCCTATTTTAAAATCTCAGTTGGAAAAAAAATAAAATTCCAGATGAAGTTCCAGATAAAATTCCAAACAAATTCCCATGCTTTGTGGGCTGCACATCAAATAAAATAATTCCCGATTGTGATGATTATTAGACATCAAAATGAGTAACTGAAAGAGGCTGGGGTTTCTTTATTAAGAATCATTTTAACGATTTTTAAAGAGGGTCCCGCACCCCCCTCACAGTTCAGTAATGAGTAGGACTCCATCCTGCTCAGAGGCCGGGGGATGGATGGTGTCAACTTTCAAAGTCTCTCGAACTTGAATTTAGTTTTCCTATGTTACTGTAAGCATCAAAACTGAAGACATTGGAATGATTGTGTCCCCTCAAAATTCATATGTTGAAATCCTACCTGCCCCCAACAAGGTAATGGTATTAAGAGGCAGGGAATTCAGGAAGTAATTAAATGCTGAGGGTGGAGCCCTTACGAGTGGGATTAGTTCCCCTATAAAAAAGACCTGGAGAGCTCTCTCACCCCACCTCCTTTTCCCTGTCACACGAGGACACAGTTAGAACTAGGCTGTCTGCAAGCCAGAAAGAGAGCTGTCACCAGAACCCCACCATGCTGGCACCCTGACCTCGGGATTCCAGCCTCCAGAACAGTGAGAGATACATGTCTGTTGTTTATAAGCCACCCAGTGTGTAGTATTTCACAGAAGCCCAAATGGACTAAGACAAGGGGTATAGCTGTTATTATTATAGATGGGACTAATATTGGCATACACAGTCCATCATTATTGTGAGGAATAAATAAAAATAATGTGTATAAAATGCTTAGTATAATATCTGCTACAGAGATGTATTCAGTAAATATTAGCCTTTAATAGTCATGATGGTAATGATAAAACTATCCTGCAGAGCCTTGCACGGGGAGTTTTTTGTGCAGAAGAGATGAGAGCAGGAATTTGGAGGCGGGAATCTGTTTAAAATGACCACCTGAGAACCTTCCCCACAGCCAAGCCCACTTTCCCGAACCTCAACTAAAAACCTTGAGAAAAATCAAGAGCCCAGATTTTCCCTACGGCAAGATTAGTCATTATCAAGCTATGAAAATTAAACTGATTTTATTAACTTAAAACACTGAGAGTTTGGGTGTCATCAGAGATACCTGATCAGCCTGTGAGTTGATTCATTCAATTTTTTTTCTTCCATCCTAGGGACATGATCTTGGTCATTCAATATGAGAAAACAAAACCCAAAAGAACACCAGAGGGGTGGTGGAAAAGGGAGAGGAAAACCTTAGCTGAAATCTTCATCTGTTAAGACAAACCAAGTCATCATTGTTGTTAAAGATCAGGGTGACTGGTTGGCAAGAGTGGAGTGATATAAGAAAGGAGAAAGGAACTGAAGCTTTGGATGCAAAAAAATAAGTGCATAAAGGGTTGGGTTGGAGACACTGGCAAGACAAAAACCTACTGGTCCGGAGCTTGCTAAGCATGAGTTGGAAGGACTTGGTGAGTCACACTGGACGTGGCAAACTAGTGGCCCAAGGACTGAGCAGAATCTGCTGCTATGGTTATCCCCCCATTAAAAAAAATTAACCCAACTTTGCTTCTAACAATTAGTGATTGAAAGAATTTACAACAAATTCTGGAGTTCTGGCTTCTTTTGGAAAATCAGAAGATAAGGCAGAGCAGAACCTTTCCTCCCCCAGAGCAGCCACCGCTCTGGTCTCTCTCTGTGTGCCCCCAGTTCAGCACAGACCCCATTCTACTCCTTTCTGAATCGCATGCAGCTGGCTTCATTCCGTTCTTGATCTACCTGGCCCCTGTAGGCTCCAGAGTTTGCAGCCATGATCCAGCAATCCCATTATTGGGCATCTACCCAAAAGAACAAAAGACATTCTATAAAAAAGACATCTGCACTCGAATGTTTATAGCAGCACAATTCACAATTGCAAAGATGTGGAAACAACCCAAGTGCCCATCAATACATGAGTGGATTAATAAAATGTGGTATATGTATACCATGGAGTACTACTCAGCTATAAGAA
>CM052439.1:15819050-15874754 GCA_028533085.1 Varecia variegata
TGTCTCATTACGCTTTCCAGTGGTCCCTCCTATTTTCCAAAATTCACAGAGTCCCTTAAGCTCCAAGTTGGCAGGTACCTTAAAATCCAGCCACCCCTTTCTTTCTGCAGGATTCTACCTGCACAGTCATTCAGCCTCTGTTGGAAAACTAGATATAAGGAACTGACAATTTCTCATTCCATCTTTGGTCAACTCTGTTTGATTGCTCTTCACTCAAACATTGAATTGATACCGAATATCTGCACTTTGTAGTAAGTTGCCTGGAGTTTTAGAAACATGGGTACATAGACCACCTGGAACAGAACTCGGAGGGAATCTAATTTAGCCCGCTTGTTTTCCAGAGAGCCCTATGCCAGCAGCTCCTGACTGGCGTCACAGGGACAAGTCAGTGACATGGCAGGAAGACAGGACTGGAGTCCAAGTTTCTGACCAGCTCCGGGTGACCAGATCACCATACCAGAAGTTCCTCCTTTTTCTGGAACCAAATTCCACCATAAAAATTGTATTCTTTTGAGACTTAAAACTTGGAGGTCCTGAACCAGTGCCTCATCCCATGGGGACACATTGGAATCACCTGGGGGACTTTCTAAACATTGAAGCCCGTGCCCCACTCCCAGAGATTCTGATTTAGTCTAGAGTGTGACCTAATCATAGGAGTTTTTGACAGCTCCCTGGATGATTTTAACGTCCTACAGAGTTTAAGAACATAGCCCTCAGTAAAGAGCAGGCATACAGGGGAAATGACATGACTTTTATCAAAGGGAGATGCTGTCTACATCAGAGTTGAGGGAGATGGATGAGAGGAGATAATTCCTGTTTGCAGGAAAACACCTTAAGACCTGCAACTCTTCCAGAAAATGGTGAATGTTTTCCTAGGATGCTCACCTCCTAGGACAAACTCCACAGGATCTACTCAGAGCAGCCTTTGCATGAGAGGACTGGCTCCACTATTGTTACTAACCTGTGAATACCTGGTCTTTCTGGCTCCACTGTGCCCAGGCCTGAGTGGAGCTGTAGGTTCCACCCGTGGTGTCAAGGCTGACGTCAACCCTGATGTGGGCTCATGCCTCAGCAAGTCGTGTCCTCCCAGCTCACCTTGAAAGCCTATTTATTTTTAGCTTTGCTGCCATCCCATGTGGGTGAAAAGGCTGAGATGTCTATCAGGCTGGGCGACTTTTCCTTCCTACACCTTCCCCAGTGACCTGCTGAGCGGTGCTGGAGAAACTGGATGGCTGACTGTAGAAATGTTCTAGGGAGATCTGTGAATCAGGGCCTCTCCTTTCAAACACACAGAGCCGTGCCCTTTCTCAGCCAAGGGTAAGAGCAGCTAGCTCTGCTCTGGGACTGGAAGTGAGTCTGGTGCTAACCAGCTGTCACTGGCTGGGGGAGAGGGGCATCAATCCAGACACTAAGGTCAACCCAAAGAGAGGGTCAACCCATAGAGAGTGGAGATCAATGCAAAAATGGGATCAACCAGAGAAGAGGGGTCAACCCAAGAGTAGAGGGGCAGCCCAGAGAGTGGAGCCAAATCTGTGCATTTTCACCTCACTGCAAGAGTTTCTTATTAATGTCTTTGGACAGAGGTTACCAAACAATTCAGGTTAAACATTTGAAAATGTAAAGTGGTGATAAAGGCAACCTACGACAAACTCCTGTGCTTTGCCTCTCCTTGTGCCTCCTGCGCATGCTCTCTGACATTGTATGTGTCTACTTTGGATGTGCGAGATACAGCTGCCGTTTGCCCTTCATATGCATTGTTCATTCTTTTCTACCCTGCTTTAGACAGCCTCAAATGTAAAGACTGCATCAGCCATCATCTCATCCTTGCTGACTTCTGGTTGAATTTAAACAATGGGGAACACCAACAGGAGGTGGGAAGGGGAAGCAAGAGTGATGCTGGAATATTTAATGTTGTAGACGGCCACGTTTCTCCACTAAAGACCAGGACTCTTGTAAGACTGCTTTTCCTCTGCTTTCTAGTCATCACCCCGCTCCTTTGCTCCTTCATGATGCATAGGTAGGACTAGCTTGGAGGACACTGCACCATCCCTTGTTACTTTTCTTCAGTCGTGCCAATATCTTTGTAAATAGCTTCTTTCTTAAGCTCTCCCTTTATTATAATCTCCTGCTTAGACCATGAATGGTACAAGGTGTGTGTGTGTGTGTGTGTGTGTGTGTGTGTGTAATTGTTGGGGAACACAGACTTCTTTAGACTGGCATAGAAACGAGCCCTCTAAGAAAATTCTTTGTGTGACAGAAGCAACCAGTGCCAACGCTGTCCTCCTGTGTGCTTTCCACCTAAGAACCTCCTCGGTGATCTGCACTGCCACTCTCAGGCTATTCTCTAGTTTGCCCCTTTTGTAAGCCTCTGTTCCAGGTAAGAACAAAAGCTCCTTTCCTTATTTCTCCTTATCATGGTTAAGCCATAACAATATGCTCTGTCATGGCTAATATGTTAACTCACAGAAAACAAAAATGTCCTCTCAGTATGCTGCTTTCCTGGTCTGGGTCCTCCAAGGATCAGAAGCCACGATGGGATTAAACACGCACGGGTTTTATAGGGAGAACTGCCTCTGTGAGAGGAAATCAGTAAGGAGCTGGGAAAGACTAAAAGAAACTTCAGGCCATAAAGCAAATCTAACCTGGGGTGAAGAGAGGGAGAGAGTGTTGGGTTGACCTGTCCTAGACCGACCTGCAGTCTAAGGAGGGTTTGGCGAAGCCATCTGGGAGTGAAGGAGCCAAAATTTGCTGACAGAGCAACCCCATGATTCCTGGAAATGAATCTGCCTTGGTAGCTGCCGTGCACTCAATCATCCGTGGGGAACAGCCCATGGGAGGCACAGCCTTGGAGCAAACACGGCAATGGATTTTGGAGTGCAGCCTCCGGGGCCCCCAGTCACATAAGGTCCTGTAGCAAGAGATCCTCAAGGCACATGCTCATGGCCACCGCAGTTGCATTCTGTTATCATGAAGAAGGCTGTTGTCACACTGCTATAGGTCTGCCACTTTGTCATGCTAAACCATGCCATATAATTCTAAAAGATTCAGCGCACACATCAAAGTCAATTTGCCTACCATCCTGATTTCCCTTGAGCTAGAGTAACAACAAAAGCTAGAGTTTATGACAACCATGGTCCTTGTGTTAGCTCTGAATAATAGATGATATCACCTTCATTAAGAAAACTGATGTTCTGAGAATGGAAGCTTTCATTCATTTTTTGTTTCCTTTATTAAAAGCATGAATTATCTATTATATCCTCAACACTGTACCAGTTACTGTGGCTACCAGAATAAATAAGAAATTGTTTCTTCCTCCAAAGGTCTTGAGATCTAGGAGAAAGATGGAAAACATGGAAAGACTGATTTGTATATATGCAGTAACTTGTCATAAGATTGTAATGTCTATACAGGTTATAAGGGACTGGGCAAGAAAGGGAACAGTCAAGTCTGTCAGTGGAGGGTAGGAAGTCCTTAGAGAGAATTCCTCAAAGGCTTTGCCTAGTCCTTGGCGATATACCAGATGGACATTGTGGTTCAGAAATACCAGGCAGAGAAAATTATGGAAACAGGTGGTGAAGTGCAAGTACTGACTGGTTTGGGGAGTAGCAAGGGTTTGTAATGATTAGAACATGACAAACAACAAATAAATGTGTGAAGAGTAGGGCATACGGGAGGGATGGAAGAGGAAAAGTTAGAGACAAGGCAGAGGTTAGATTGGAAAGAACATACAAGGAAGAAGTCAGATATGTATTGGGCCATGAGTTCTAAGTCAAGAAATAACATGATCAGATTTGCCCTTAAGAAAGATTCCTCTGACTGCAGGATAAATAAGTGATTGAAGGCATAAGCCTGGGGACAGGAAAACCAGGTAGGTGACAGCTACGACAGGCCAGTGAGAAATAAAGCCCTGAATGAGCCAAAGTGGAGCAGAGGCCCCAGAGAAGAAGGGATGTGGGGAGACAGCACCGATCACAGCGTGTAGGTGATGGGCTATGAGGGCAGGAGGTGAGAGCAAGAAAGAACCAGGAGTGGTGGGAGTGAAGACCTGTGGGGTCTACTTTAGAGGGAGAAGGAAGATACTGTTATTCCCTGGGGTAGGCAGAATTCTGAGACAGTCCCCTGGTGCACACACCCTGTACAATCTCCTCTGCTTGAGCATGTGTGGGGCCTGTGATGTGACAGAATGTCACTCCTGTGACTAGGTTGCCTTATATGGCAAAGGTCAGAGGATCTTTACAAATGCAATTAGGGCCCTTAATTAATTGGCTCTGAGTGAATCCAGAGGGAGATTGTCCTGGGTGAGCTTGACCTAATCAGATGAACTCTTTCAAAGAAGGCCTAAGAATCAGAAATGCTTTCTCCTGCTTGCCTTGAAGGAGCAAGCCCCTATGAGTTCTACAGCTGCGAGAAAATGCATTCTGCCAACAGCCATGTGAACCTGGAAGAGGATCCTCAGATGAGACCTCAGCCCTTGCTGAAATCTTCATTGTGGCTCTGTGAAAACCAAGCCAAAACCCAGCTAAGCTGTACCTGGACTCCTGACCCATGAAGCTGTGAGATAATAAATAATGGGTATTCATTTAAGCTCCTAAATTTATGGTAACTTTTTGCACAGCAGTAGAAAGCCAATACATTAACAATCATTATGATCAAAAGAATTTTCAATGTGATGTCTTTTATGTTTTCTAGGTAGATTTTACAAGCAGAAAACACTATCAGAGGTCACTTTAAGATTACTTTTAAATATATATTCTATTAATAAAGGTTCCATATTCAAAACTATAGTTCTCTTTAACCTATTAATTTATTTCAATCTATAAATATTATAATTCTGATTATGGACCTAGTGCATTTAACTATCACTTTTTAGGGACCTTTGATTATTGTTAGGTCCCCATTACAAACTTATTAAAGAAAACTTCCTGAACTGCTTTAATAAATTTAATATATTTGATTTCATGGAAAAGAACTTTGATCTGATAAGTTTTCTCAAATGCTTAAATGATTTCTACAAATTTAATAAATTAACCTCTTAAAAATAGTGGTTCTTAAGCTTTCATAATTATTTGAACACACTATAAGCTAAGATTTCAACCCAAATTCATGTCTATATTAATCATTCAACTACTCACTGAAAATTAGAGTTGCAAAGTTGATCTGCAATTCTCATAGACCAAATTCTCTTAAACATAAGAACATAAAATGTCAAAAAATGCACATATTTCTAAATTAAAAATATTAATAATACAAATTTGTTATCTAAATTTTCTATTCTTGATCCTATGAAAGAAATGCAATATCCCAAACAATTTTAGGGAAGGAGGCAGTCCTTCTCAGAGGGTTGATTCTGCATCACGTCCAGTGATATAGGTCGGAATGGGAGGGCTGGAGCTGGTGATGTCTAGGGAGATTCTTCATGACCTCCACTGCCAAAGGGAGCCCTATCATCACAATTTCTTGGGCCTATAAATTAGGAAAGGAGGTTTTCACACTGCACACATCCTGGTTTTGAGTCATGCTACCACCTAATTCTTCCACTTAAAACACACTGACAGAAGTCTGCAGCCCTGGTCCTGGAATCCCTTCCACAATGGAAAAGGAAGCTTGGACCAGGGATGTGATCCTCTGGCCACTCTGCCCCCACTCATCTTTGGCAAGAAGTTTCCTCCCCAACCTGTACCAGCAACCAGTCCTGAGGCCCCTGGTAGAAGAAAGGGGCCACAGAGCTGCAAAGTAGGAGGGTTACCTGAAAGAGAGAGACTCAGTGTGGAAGAGCGTGTGTGGCTGAGTTGCTCTGTTTCCATCAGGAGGAGATGGGCGTGGAGGGGGAGCTGTATGGATTATTTGCAGACTTGCCAGTGGGCCAGGTCTCGTGGTTAAGTCCTCTGCCATCCCCTCAGCCTCACTCTGAGAAATGTTTCCCTCCCCCGGCCCTACTCCTTTCCTTTTTCCATGTGATCTCGTCCAAGGTGGTACAGACACCTTGGGTGGCAAAATCCATTTGCTCTCTGACATACACACTTTGGCCTCTCCCACTGGCAAACACTTCGGGTCTGCCAGGAGCCAAGCGAGCTTTGGGTAACCCTAGGGATGTGACTCCTCCTCGGAAAATGATCTCTGGTCTTAAAGTACATGTGCCCTTGGCCTTGCTGTCTCTTTGTGGCCTCCGTCCCTCTCCCCTTCCCTCCTTCTCCCCCCGTTTGTGTCCTTTCTATCTTCTCTCCTTTATCTCAGGCTCTTTCATCCTTTTCTCTCATCTCCCTTATTTACTTTTTTTCTCTTTTTCTACTCTTCTGCACCAATGAAGTTAGAGATTAGGAATATACATATTTTCGAATTTTGTTTTTCTAAGGGGTGGGGAGAGGAGAGGTGAACATGTGTTAGTGCCAATGAAAACAGGTGAACGTGCGAGCCTTTGCCACATGCCGGGCACTCGGCCTGTGTTACCATTTGGTCTTCAAAACAATCTTGATTGATCCATTGATGCAGAGCAGTTTCTATTTTCCTTATGAGGAGGCTTAGAGAGGGTAAGTCATTTTCCAAAGCTGGCAAACATGGTTTGATCACATGTCCCAGGAGAACCTGCTCTGGGATCCACGCTCTGAGCCGCACTGCCATGGTGACCCAAGGCCCACTCTCCATTCCACTTGGCAAAGGGCCTTCAATATTCTTTCCCCGAGGTCCCTGCCCCTCACATCCAGGGAAGGTGCCCCTACCTCTGCCTCACCCTGAGCTCATGGACAGACCATAGCCACCAATGGAACATCTAGAAATTATTTTATTTTGAGAAAGAGAATGTTTACTAAATTCACCCTGAAGGGCCAGAGCGCCTCTTTACTCATGCTTGCTGGCATATGGTAGGAACTAAGCAAGCTGCTCTGCTCAGAGCAGAGAGAAGTCACCTGGAATGTGAGCAGATGAGGTGCAAGGGGGCGTGGTGGTAGGATGAGATTAAAGGAGTCTTGCCAGCTGGGGTGGGAGGGACATGATCTACACAGCTACAGGCTCTGCCCAAAGGAAGTATTTGCCAATCATCTGTGTACCCTGAGTCTGCCATACGCAGCCCGTGAATCACGCACCCTTGTGCAGTCCCTCTCACACTGACTCTGGGCTCGGTCCCATGCCACCTGCTTTGGTCAAGAGACATCATCACATGTGGCCCAAGCAGAGGCATAGTAAGCATGTGTGCTTTCCCTTCTACACTCAGCCAACATGTAAAGAAGCCCAGGCTGCTCTGCTGGAAAAAGGCCACGTGGAGAACTGAGGCACCTCAGCCAACAGCCAGCACCAAGGGCCCAAATATGGAATTGATCCATTTTGGATTCCCCAGCCCCAAATGGATTGTCCCAGGGAACACCACGTAGGACGGGATAAGCCGTCCCTGTGAGCCTTGCCCAAACTCCTGACCCACAGAACATTGAGCAATAACATTGAGTCACTGTTCTGGTGTTGGAATGGTTTGTTATGCAGTAATGGATAACTGATACATGCTCCTCCAAAGACGCATGTCAAATGATTGATCATTAGGTATTTTCCCACTGATTCCTCACCCTCTCCAAACACAGCTGTGCTCCAGCCTCTCTGCACCCCGGCTGGGCCACTCCCTCCTGTGGAACGAGGGCTCACAAAATGAAAAGCAGAATAAAGAGAGGCTTGCCCTGCAACTCGTGGGACCCCTCGACTGTGCCAAGCAATCCTTGATGACAGAGTACACGTTACAAAAAGAGCCAAATCTTTTCCAGAAGAAAAGACCCCTTTTCACTTCCAGAAGCCCCGAGCTAACCGAACGTGGTGAAAAGGCCTTCAGTCCTCGAAGAGAGCAGGGAAGAGGGTGTCTTTTCTGGCTACACTGCGTCCACCTAGAGATTCTCACAAACCTCAAAGAGAGGTGGGGAGGGGGAAGGAGCAGTCTGGAGGCAGGAAGGACTCGGTTTGGAGATGCCCCTCCTAGCACTGGAGATCTGCCCATGGGTTGGTTGGGAGTTAGGCCTCCAGGGAGATGGCAGATTACTTTTGGAAGGGAGGGGGATTTAATTAAAAGGAAACCATGGGAAAGGCCTGATCAATTAACAGGTAGCAATGCCTGTCCAGACAATAAGCTGATACAATAAATGATTCCTTGTCCCCTGACTGTGAACAGCTCAGACAGGAGCCATATCTTAATCACCCGTGGTAGCCAGTACCTAGCACTGGCCTGGCACCATGGGAAGCCTCGATCAAGGTCACAGTGACCTCAGTCAGGTCGTCTCACCTCTTGTCTTTGCTTCCTCAGCTGGGGAATGAAAGGACTGAGTAGGTGCCCCCCAAATCCACTTCTGATCTTCCACAGAGAAAGGCACAGCCTGGTGTTTTATTTTATTTGTTCTGCTGGCAAAGGCCTGGTTTCTCTCCCAGCACACTGAAAGGCTGAACTGGAAAGAAGATGGAGGGAACTCCTAGATTGGTCCTTTCCTTCCTGGTAGCATCCCCAGGATCAAGGCCCAGGGAGGCAGAGGCAGGACCCCTGCTTCAGAGTGGCCTGCTGAGACTTGGCTGGGACCTGTCACCAGCAGCATGACATGTGGGCTCTCATCAGCGTGGGAGAGGAAAGGAGGCAGGTGGAGCCGGGACTGGGACAGGGAAGTAACACAGATATCCCAGGCAGCTGAGATAACAGAACCTATTGAGAAGAGGCATGTCAGAGGAAATGAAACCAGCTAGCCCAGAAATGAAAACGGTGGAGGGGTAGCAGAGTCCAGGTTCATAGGCAAAGCCTTCCCGAAAGGTTGAGGAGGGCGAGGAATGAGAAGGCAACACTGAGAGGCTCAAGTCCCCAGATCAAATGGAAATACTTGCAAACACATGACAAAGAATGTGGGGAGAAATAAATAATTTCAGCCAGTGGTGGCAGGTCACGAACCTGTGTCAGCAGTGTCCTTCTGTGTCACAGATCAGATGGAAACCGTGCAGGTGGGGAAGTCCAAGGGCTGAAGAGAAGCAAAGAAATAGAACCAGTGTCTCAGATTTCCTCTGCAGAGCAGTCCTGCAAGGTAAAGTCATGACATTCTAGACACATCAATTTAAAATCGCAATTGTGATTTACATTCCCGTCTGGTGCTTTATGCTTTACAGCCTATTGCATTTTATTTTTATAGTTGCTTTGGGAAATCACAAGGGCAGGTGTCATCGACCTCATTCACTGATGAGGGAATGAGGTCCTAAAGTGATTAAGGGACTTCCCCAGGGCACCAAGCAGCAGGGGATGGTGGGGAGTAGAATGTGCAACTGGCCGTCAGGGGACCTCCAGCCTCTGCTCTGAGGTCCACCCAGCAATTCACTGCTTTTGAAAAATTATCCTATTTTTGATATACTAAAATAGATATATTCATACATCCTGCCTTTCCTTACTACTATAATTTCTCAATTAATTAAAATGAATGTGCAATATGTATGTGAGTGAAAAAACAGCTATATGGTGCAAACCGCTGTCAGATAGGCCATGACGCAAACATAATTATAAGAAGGAGAGGAGTTTGAAAACTGTCTTGTGCAATTGAAATATAGCAATTAAAATGGAAATTCAGTTCTTTTCTCCCTAACCTCCTTCCTCGAGAAGAGTCAACACATAATTGTGTTCCAGGGAAATTATTTTAATTCCAACCCTATCTGAAATGGTTTTTCTTAGAAGGGCTTGTGAGAACTGCGCTGTCTGAGAATCACAGAGATCCCTCGCTTGTCCTTAACTGGGGTTGAGTTCCCATCTGGGCACTGCATCCAGCTGCTTGGCTGGGTTGTCGTCAGGAAGTGTGGTCTCTGTCTGAACACACCCAAGGCAGTGAGCTGTGACAGTGCTCAGTGTGAGAAAGAGAGCGGAAGTGTGGCCCCACCACCACCCAGCTTGTTTTGCAGCCGAGAGAGAATTGGGACAGGTGTCAGAGCCATTGGGAGTCCAGTAGGGGGGCTGCCAGCAAGGGAGGTTGCAGGTCAGTGGGTGGTGAGCCCAAAGTGAGGCTGTGCCCCACGAAGCCCTTGACAGCAGGGACTGGGTGACATCTACCGTGCAAACGTGACTCACGCTACAAGGTCAATATGACAATTTCCAAAGCCCAGACAATAAGGATCAAGGGGGGTTAGAGAGGGCTGTACTTTGAAGGGTCTGGGACGTGTGCACAGATGAAGGCTGGCTTGGATGCGTCCCCTGAATGTGGCAGAGAAAAGCAGGAAGGCAGTCCCAGGGGAGGGGTAGGGAGGCAGAATGCTAGGTGTGTGGGAAACGCTGGGAAGGTCTGTCCTGCTGACAGTCGTGGGTACTGAAAGTAGCCGATATGCACTTAGAAAGCACCTTTGGAATAAATCATGGGAAGCGCAAGGAGGTAGCACCACCCTCAAGTCCAGCACTAAATCAGGAAAACTAGGCGTTTCCGACTTTCTCACCCCTGGCCATGCGCTCAAGGTCAAGCCATTTTTTCTCTCTCTGTCTCTATTTTTGCACCTCAGTTCTATTCTTTGTATAAGAAAGAAGTTAAGAAGATCATCGAAATGGTTAAAATGCCTTAAGTTTTCACAGTGATCCCGGCCTTACTCTAACATGCATTAACTCATTCCAGCCTTAAAACAACCCCGTGAAGTGGGACCTGGGTTTATCCCCATTTTCAGATGAGAAAACTGAGGCACAGAGAGTTAAGTGACTTCTCCAAGGATGCACAGTTCCTCCACTTGCAGAGGAGCTGGGACATAGAATCCTCCAGGCTGGCTCTAGCACTTGTGTTCCACTTAAGACTACTCTGTGCTGCCTCTTCAAAGTCCTCCCAAATCGGCATGCAAATGTAAAGTCAATATGAGCTGTCATCTCCCTTGAGCACAAGTAGAACACATGACTCTTTTTCCCAAAATGACAAAATCATGCCCCCTTCCTCCTATAGCCTGAGCTCACTCCAGAGTTCTAAGGACCCAGGAGAAAAGTCACCCGTCTGAGCCCTGAGGCTGAGCTTGCTGGGGGCAGGAAGGGGGAGCATTTCGTGACTGTTGCTCCAGCCCCCATAGAATTTCTGTTTCAACAATGACTGCTTATAACATGCCTGGCTGCTGTCCTTGTCATAATTGTGTGCTCCAACCACACTGCTATGAGGAATGATAATAAAACACTATTATTAACATGAACAAAGGCAATAGTAATGAAAATAATGATTGAAGAGCCCTCCAAGGAAGACAGGGGTCACAGAACACAGAATTATAAAACACTGTGGTCAGAAGGTTGCTTAGAGACCATCCATCCCAGCCTCTGCAGGCTACTGAGGAAGTTAGACTTGAAGAGGCTAAGTACTCCCCTGGGGTCACTCAGCTCATGGCACCAGCTCTGAGGGGACCCACATTTCCTGAATCTACTTACTAATATCATGCTAGAAAAGGCAGGAGTCTTCTTTTCTTGTTCTACCGGGGTGATTCCTGCATTCTGAGACACCTGCTATGAATTCCAGGACATGCAGGGTTGCTGGGTTGGAAATCGGGAGAAGTCTAGAAATTTTGGCTATGTGAACTGATACTCACCTTTTATCCATATTTCAGCCTGCAGGAAGTTAAAAGTCAAATGCTCCTAGCCTTGAGCATTCGACTCCCATGTGTTCCCGTTCAGAGTCCAGAATAGTTTTCAAGTTCTGACTTTGATGTCCTGAAAGAGACTGCAGCACCCCGAGTTTTAGGGCCTTTCCAGCTCATGAGACCCCAAACATCACAAGAATGGTTTTCAGTGCATTTCTCAAGACTGAAGATCCGTTGTCTTGTGTTAGGCTCAGCAAAGACCTTCTCCACAAACAAAAACGCTGCTCATGCCCTGCCCAGTTAGTAGCCATGTGGCTTAGACACACCAGTGTAGATTTCTGGGTCCCTCTTTCAGTGACTATATAATAAATGGGCTTTAAAAATGAATACTACCTTCGCCAGGCTCCCAGAAGTGCCCCAGGGCCTCACCTACCACCTGCTCTGACAGTGGAGCCCCGTCTTGCTGAGGAGTCTCATCACCTGCCTCTGCCAACCCAGGAGGCACCAGCCCCAGATCAATACCTAGAAGGTCCCAAACCCTGGAAAGCTCATAGCATGTGTTGAAATCTAACTCACTTCTTTCTAGGCTCCCCCAACTGCCCTCTTTGTACTTGGTGGCCCAGCTTTGTTCCCAGTCCCCTTGGCAAGTGCTTACTCTGCTTATTGGTTTCTCTACTGCATTCAGTGCATTTGTTTAAGCCAAGAAGAAAAAAAAAAAAAGAATCACAAGAAAAGCATACATAGACCAAAGCATCTGGTTGTAGCCACTTAAGCTCATTATAAACATCTCGGTGAGGCAAGAGCATGGAGGCAGTTGGCCTAGGACAAATGTACCCTATTCCTGTCCTGCCCCACCCATGCAGACATTCTTGTTCTCTGCTTCCTTTGTTTTTTTCTGGTTGTTGTTTTTATTCTTATATAGTCAGACCTCAGTCTTATCCCAAAAGAGACTTATGCTGACATGGATCCTCCACTCTGGTATCCCTTATTTCATTCCACGGGTCGTGGAGCTGACCCCAGTATGCCGCCCTCAAACTCCCTCATCCCCTCAACGCCTCCCCGTCCCTCTGACTGCCCGTCTTCCCTCCAGACACTGGCCTGGCTCCCGCATGAAACATGTTGCAGCCCTAGCTGGAAGGACTTGGCTGCCAGGGCAGCCCATATTGCTTCCCTAATTAATGAAGTACTATTGTTTTCAACAACTATGCAGAATACTGTCATGAAAGCACAACCTACTTTGAGAAAGGGAGAGAGAGATTTCTCTATGAAGATATTTAATTCTGTTGCTGCTCAGTGTTTGTCTATGAGGGCATCTGATCACAGCCTTGTCCCCTGTTCCATCTTGGTCCCCTAGTACTCCCTTCCCCCTCACAGCACCACACTGACTGCACTTGATAGAAAAAAAAAAAAAATCCTTCCGGCATTTTCTCAGCAGGGCACAAAGGAGAAGAATACGTAGGGAGCCAGGAAGCAAGGGTGATTTAGCCATGTGGTTTTAAAAGAAATCTGTGCAAACACTCATCCACATGGCTCAAGATTTCTCATAGAGTAAGAATCTTACTGCTGAAAGGAACTGGGGCCTCGGGGCAAGACTTCACTGTGATGACGTCAGACAAGCAGCCTCCACTTCCTGAAGATTCTTCGGGCAAGGAGGCCTCAGTAATTTTCCTTTGGTCCTACGTCATATGCTTTCACAATTCTGGCTGCAGGAAATGGCCTCTTAATGTCTAATTCCTCTAACACCAACAAGGCCAGATCTCTAATCTGCCTCTGATTTTCACAATTTCCCCTCGCTTTCTCATTCTGGGAGAATGTCCCCATCAGCCTCATCCAGAAGGCCAAGGACCTGGGGCTCCAAGAGGGGCCAGGCAGGTCACCCACAGGAGAGAAGGTGGCCGGAGCTGGGACAGTCAGGAGGGTGGGACAGAGGCAGGACAAAGGGGCCATGGCAAGGCGGAAGGGGGCCCTGCCCGGGACGTGAGTGTAGTGGTGGTCCCAGGGGGGCTAGATATCGGGACTTCTTAGAAGCAGCCAGAGATCCAGATTTTTTGTGAAATCTCCACACAGAGGTTTTGGGCTGAAGGTGGCCAGGCAGCCTCTCCTTCCCCACCTGTCCGCCAGACGTGAGCTCCCCCAGCATGGAGCCTGATGCGTAATTCTTCCCCAAAGTGCTTTTAAATGAATTCATGAGCAAATGAGTCTCTGGTTTTTGACAGATACAGGGATGGCCCCAAGAGGGCATGCCTGAGTGTCCTTCAAGGGTCCCAAACCAGAGTCCCCAAACAGAAGGTCACAAAGGCTGTAAGGAGGGTCTTTAAACTATAGCCAGCAGGGAGCTAGTTGGCATTTGTGTACTGAGCATTTCTTGGCTTTAACTTTTCTCAAGACACCCATGAAGTTTAGGAATTTTGTCAACTGATCATTCTTGCTAAGGTGAATATTCTTAACAAACACACTTAATCACCCTTCAGTGACTGGCTTCCGAGTGAACCTGGATGACAACTCAAGGTCCAAATCAGAGAAGGCTGCATCGCTGGGACTCCGTCCTATGTGCATTGCACGGGGAAAGTGCATACGGTTAATGAATACAGACAGGGCTTTTCTGAAAAGACAAAAACAGCACCACGAAATCATAGAGCCCGGAGAGAGAACGGTGATAAAAGGAGGTCTTGTTTGGAGAAAGTTTGGAAGGAACCCTGAGGTTGGCTAGCATCCCTGGTCGTGGTGGTCTGGTGATCCTTAACCCCGAGTAAAAACCGGAGCACATTGCTCCCACCCACCTGTGCGGATGTCCTAAGGTGGGTTTCCTACTTGCAGCAGCTTCTGGCCTTGTACTGGGGGTAAACGACCACCAGGAGTTAATTGCTGTTAGACAAGCAGCACCCTTTCTAACTCTCCTCTTGAAGGAATTAAGCAATTCTGGTTTCCAGGGAACAACAGATCAAAGCGAAGTCCTAACAGGCTGCCCAGCTGAGCGCCCTCAGGAAAGGAGGAAGGACAAGAGGACAAGAGTCAAAGGGGCTGGCTGCCGCTGACACTGCCACCCAGGAAAGGGAATCTGGGCTTGGGGCTGAAAGCAAGAAGCTGAGGACTCCTGGAGCCGGCTGGACAGGAGGAGGATCCGCCTCAGGGCTGCCAGTGCCTGCAGCCCCTGCTGTGGCTGAGCCCATGTCTCTGGGGACCCAGCCCCCAGATCGCCGCCGCACCCTCACCCCCGGGTCAGGACTCTGGCCTCCCCGCCCTGGGCGCTGATTCCTCCCGGGTGCGTCCATGACCTCAGGCTGAAGATGAGCGGGGATCTCTGTGTTCTCCGGGCTGGGATCACAGCAGTGAAATGATCAGAGAGGGGCACTGGATCACAAGTCAGAAAAAGTAGATTCTGGTTGGAAATTCGCCTCCAGTTAGCTTTAGGCCCGTGGGCCCGCACCTGCATCTGTATGAGAGGGCGTCTACCGCGATGGTCTCTCAGTGCCCAGTTCTATAAATCTTCCTGCAGGCTGTTTCTGCAGCCCCTGCCTGTGGTTAGCACCCTTGCTCCCAAAACACACACACACTCCAGTTCACACACCACACACAGTACACACGCTGCACACACTACACATGTACATACATATCATATACTGCACACACCAGTTCACACACTACACACACCACACACACCCCACGTACACACACACTTGTGTACCACACACATATCACAGCACACATATACCACACACACACCCCATGTACACATACACACCATACACACATGCACACCACATACTACACTACACACACACCACAGACGCACACACGCAACACAAGCAAACGCACAGGCGGAGAGGGCAGGGCTTGCAGGAAGGAAGCAGTGAAGGCCCAGCAAAGGCCGCAGAAAGCAGTGAGGATCCTGACGGGGAAGGTGCATGGCCCACACTCCAGTTTCACTGCCCAAGATTTAAAAGCACAGCTGGAGCTAAAGTCTTACTGAGGGCGGGAGACGGAGGCTGGTCTGCGTCTCTGCTCAGACCCCTGTCCCCCTCCAGCCCAGCTCCCAAAACGCCTCTCCCACCGCAGGGAGCCTTGTCCTCCTCCTGACTGCGGTTGAATGAGAGGAATAGCCAGGGCTTAGACGACGTTAGATCCCTGAGTGGCGCTGGGTGACAACAGATATGTGCTGCACCTGCAGGGATGCCTCTCATCCTCTCAAGAGCCCGTGAGACAAGTATATTTTACAATTGAGAAACAAGCCCAGGGAGACTGAGGAAGCTCCCCAAGCTAGAAATGGGTGGATCTGGATTCATCTGACCCCATTATACTGCCCCATTATCTACACCGGAGTGCCGTGTTCTCTGCACTTAGAAAAATATACGTATGTTTGTACGTCACTATCTACAGACGTGTGTGTCAATCACTCACACATCTAATCTGTAATTTCATAGGCACTTTTTAAAAACAAGAATAAGTAAAACAAACTCAGTTGTTCTGAAGAAAAATATTAGGTAAATAGTAGCACAGGTGGTTCAGGAGTATGGCAGGAACCAGGAGACTGACATGACAATGATTGATGCTGGAAAACGCTCCCTGGCCTACCAGGACAGCTCTGACAGTGAGAACACCTCTCCTCATACTGGGCTGAATTTGCCCTCAGAGAGCTTCCACCCTGTAGACTGGTGGGTTTCTTGGGAGGCAGGGCACAGGTCTAACCTTCCAGAAGCTGGTTCTTCCACAGGAAGCCAGGAAAGAGCCACGAGAGGCTTCTCCTTTCCCCACTCAACGTTTCCAGCTCTCTGGCAATCTCAGCACACCTCGATCCAAATGCTTGTTCTGCTGCTCCATTGTATGTTTGACCAGAACCCCTTCTTGTCCCACTCTCGGGTTCCACAGTTCCAATTGTGGAGCGGAGGTGGTTCCTGCCACCTTAGCACTTGGGCCGCGGCAAAGTTCACAGAGCTTACGGTCAGGATCAGTCACACGCTGGCACTGCCAGCAGGAGCGCAGGGTTGTGGAAAACAGTATAAAAGAATGTCAAGGGGGAGAGCTGGGTTGTGAATTACACAGGAGGAAGAGAGTCTGGACAGTTTTCATCAGGAGCCACGTCCTGGAGGTAACAAGTCATAAACAATCGTTTAAAGCAAAGGAGGAATGTGTTAGGGTGGGCCGGGGAACGCGGCCCGCCAAAGCAGGCACGTGACGGAACAGGCACAGCCGTGGGTGCAGGTGCAGAAACCGGAGCCGATGAGAGGACACAGGCAACACGTGTAGAGCAGCAAGGCTCCTGCTGGGATCAGCGTCTCCGCTCCATCAAGAGTGACTTGCAGCGCTTTTGTGGTTACAGTTGCCCAGGTGCCACACGGACCAACTGGATTAGAAGGTCTGGATGAGCATCTGTAAATGTTTGTTTGTTTGTTTGTTAACTCCCTGGATGACTTAATGTGCAGCCAGAATTGAGACTAAGCAGTCACATAACATACGATGCTGGAAACATAATGAAAGCTGGGTGAACGAAACAGATGTGATTCCTGTCCTCATAAAGCCTTAGAGCCTGGGTGAAAAGATAAACATTAAACACAAAATAAACACACAATTACACATTGTGGTTTGGGCTACAAAGGAAGAAGAAAACAGGGTGGAGGTTGTGTGTGTCACAGCAAATGGTGCATCTCTTCAATGTCTGGGAGAAGGTACTCGGGGCTGTAAACACCGTAGAATTCAGTGACATGAAATCAGCTGCGTAAATTGTGACTCATGCTTCCACTTGTTGTGCAACAATGTAAACATTGCAAACTATAATCAAGATAAAAAAAATTCAAAATAAAATACCAAGCGCTATCTCTGATTGTCCTCTGCGTTTTAGACTCATGGTACTAGAGAAGGTCCCGTCCCCAAAGCAAGGCAGGGCATTTTGAGCCTAAACATCAGGGAAGCGTGAGGGACTGGGGCAGAAACCATGAGAGGGTGCAAGAGAGTCTGTGAGAAAGGTGCAGGGAGGCAGCTGGTCCAGCCCAGAGAAGAGGAGGATGGGAAGAGAGAGGGGATGGGAAATCCAAACACATCCTGAGTTTTCTTACGCTGAGTGAGAAAGCTGGGCTTCAGGCAGGGCACGGTGGCTCACGCCTGTAATCCCAGCACTCTGGGAGGCCGAGGCGGGAGGATCGCTTGAGCTCAGGAGTTTGAGACCAACCTGAGCAAGAGTGAGACCCTGTCTCTACTAAAAAGGAAAAGAAAAAGAAAAAAAATACATAAAACAACAAAACCCAGCCAGGTGCTGTGGCACACATCTGTAGTCCCAGCTACCCGGGAGGCTGAGGCAGAAGGAGCACTTACAGCCCAGGAGTTGGAGCTTGCAGTGAGCTACAATGACGTCATTGCATTCTACCCAGGGCTATTGAGTGAGACTCTACCTCAATAACAAAAAAACAAAGCAGCTGAGCACCAATAGAAAGCTGGGTTTCAGCTTCAGGAGGTATACAGCAGTTGGGAGAATAGGTTATCATTTAAACCGTACAATGTTGGAGATTTGGAAAACAATGCTTGGGGGAAGAAATCAGAGGGACAGACCAGAGACTAATACATCAAAATCACAATAGCCTCTTAGCTGGTGATACTGCAGGTGGTATTTATTTATTTTAAAAATAGACTTTAAAAAAATTACCTGTCCAACCAAGCTACTGAACTTCTTTGAGCCACAGTTTTCTCATCCGTAGAATGGAGACAATGCTCCCAGCTCCCCTGTGGGAAAGTTGTAGCTGTGTGCACGCACTGTGTGCCACACACTGTGTTACGACTTCCCTGAACCTCGCTGGGAAAGGAAACTACCGCCAGTCAAGCATCTACTGTACGGACCATGCACTGTGTTTCCAGCTTTATAAATGTTACCTGTTTGATTCCTCCCAACAAGCTCAATACCTTGAGCTGGGTATTCTTTTCTTCATTCTCAGATTAGGAAAATCGAAGCCCGGGGAGCTCTTGCAAGACCAAGAGCTAAGGACCATGGTGGAGCTGAAATTTAAACCCAGTTTGTCATGGCCCCCCTCAAAAGGATAATGTAAGAGAGAATGTTATCATCGAGAGAATGGGGTGGCAAGAAAGATGGAGAGGGAGGGAGAGTGAAGAAGGAAGAGAAACAGAAGGAGAGAGAGAAAGAACGAATGAACTGAATGAACGTGCAGAGAGAATGAGGAAGAGGAACACAGGGAGGAAGGGATGGGGTGGAGGTAGGGAGAGCCTGCCTGCAGGAGATGGGCAAAGCCAGGATGTCTCCCGCTACCACTCGCTGTGGCTTCCATGAAATGACCCCCTTTGTCTGCTGACGCATCCGCTTCACAGGTCAGGGTGTTCCGCCCTTCCCCGAGGCTGCGCCCTCCCCGGAGGGCCCCACTTGCTCTTCTTTTCCCAGCCTCTCCCAGGTCCCAAGGTTGGAGCGGAGCTTGCACTCCGGACGCCTCTGGTTTGCTCAGACAATAGCTTAATTGCCATTTAAGAGAACTGATGCAACTGACCTTTAACACGGGTTGGTTACAGGACATCCAAAGAGAGAAAATAGAGACTTCCTGCTGTGAATGGGAAATTCTCCTCCCAGCAATTGCTCCACGAAGGAAGTGCGGGCAGATGCGCCTCAGCTGCAGGCTGGAGGGAGGGGCCGGCGCTGTGGATCGATTTCCTCAAGGGGCTGATCTGAGTTTTTGGGCGATTCCCAGGGGCTCCTCTGGGCTCAATGAACTTGAGTGAATCTTCTGCTCCAGAACAGAAAGAGGCCAGAGATTACTGTGTGATTTGCCCTTTCTAAGGTTTTAGAGCAGCCCCAGGTACCAGTTCCTGGCCCTGGAGGTAGGTGGCTCCTTCTCTACTCCTGGACTGGGTGGGTCTTGAGAATGGTCCACCTCACAGGGAGGAGGATTTTATCACTGGCATCCATCATGAGACTTGATTATTGTTTTTAAATCCTTTACAGGCACCCCCGCCCGGCCACTGCCATAGCAGGGAGCACCTGTCACCATCCCCCAGCTTGGTGAGCCACTGCCCAGGTCAGTCAGCCCACCCACGTTAATCAGCCCAACAATAGGGTCAGACGCATTGCTGTTCCATTTCCGAGAAAAGCCTCTCTGTGCAACATCACATGTCCAGTGACTCAGGTCTCAAATCAACATCACTTCTCCGGGGAGGTCCCACCCAGTGGCCTTCCCTAAGGTGGCCCCATCCACTCCCTTTCCCAGGCTCCCTGTGGCCTGTCATCCTGTTTCATTGTCTTCACAGCACTCATCCTGACTTGAAGTTCTCATTTCCGTAACCTGGGCTCTTGTGCTGATGAGCTCTTCCCAACACCGGCTCTCTCCATCTCTACTGTAACCCCGATTCCTAGTAGACCTTCGATAGATGAGCATACAGTGGATAAAGGAACGACACAGAAGTCAGATCAGAATCCAGGAAACCCCAAGCCCGGTTCCTCTCTTCTACAGCCTCTCCCCACCTTATCTCTACCCCCGAGGGATTCTTTTCCTCTTTCTCCTCTTTGCTAGAGGGGAAAGCACGGGCCCTTGAAGCCATCGCCCCTGGATATAAGTCCTTCTCTGCAGCTTTCTGGCTCTGTGCGTTTCTTAGATCATACAACTGCAACTGTAAACACGTGGATGACAACAGGGTTATTTTGAGGATTAAACAAAGTAACTAGTATGCCTGGGGCTGGCATATATTAAGCATTCAATTAGCATTAATTGCTTTGCATTCTTCTCTTTGTTTCTCTCCTCTCCTCTTTTTCCTTCTGTATAATTAATCCCCTGCCTTTCTCTCCATCTTTACTTCCCACCATAAAGCTTCTGCCAGAGTCACCAGGAAGATTTATATGTTTGAGTTTTACTGAGTTAGGTAGGCATGAATGCAAGGCAAGTTATCTCTTTCTAGGGGAAGAAGAAGTGAAGCCAGAGCGATGTGAGAAGTGGGGACAGCAAGACTCCCAGAGCACGGGGCTTGGTGAGGCGTCTGCCCTCTCGGCAGCGGCCGTGACGTTCGGGATGCATGTTCAGACCAGCAGTCCCTGAGATCCTATCCTGCTGATTCTGGAGACCACTCTTTGGTTAGCCCAGCTGTGCAGGCAGATTTGGAAATATTGATTGCATCAGGTATGGAATGGAAGAAAGAAACATGAATTGGGGATGAAGAGACTTGTTCCACCTTCCTCCACTCTGCAGGGAGCAGCCACCGGGCCTAGGAAAAGTCTGTTCACCTCCCTGGACTGCAGCTCTCCCTCTGACAGTTACAGGGAGACCAGAGGTCTTGAAGGCATCTTCCAGCTCTGACATGCCATGGCCAAACCAGCCCAGAAAGATTTCTGCAGCCATTTTCAAAAAGGGAGTGAGGGCAGAGAACAGTAGAAGCTTAGAGAAGCATCATTTGCAGAGTTTTTTGTTCTGCTTCCAATACCCTTACTTATCCGCAGCACAGATTCTGTTAGGCTTAGACTTGTGCTTTGGCCGAGCTGGGCTGGTAGACTTGTGCTAATTGGCGTGGCTGTCTGAGTTTTCTCTATCCCACTTTGCTGAAGCCTCACTCTCTCTCTAGTGGAAGCTCTTCTCAGGCCCCCAGGAGCTGAGATTTCTCAGAGGCGCCTGTGGATGGACTCGCCTCTTTTCTGCTATATCCATCTGAAGCCACGGCAACCCTCTCTGGGCCAAAACCGCTCACTAATTAATACATTTCACAGGGTGAATGAAGCACTGGCACCACCACCAGCTTGGGGCAGCTCCCAAAGCCACGGGCCTTGCCCAGTGCCCAGAAAGCCCTGCCTGGAGCCGGCTGGTGCCAGTTCCCTCCATGCCAGCATCTCAGCCTTCTCGTTTGAACCCGGAAACGTGTCGCCTGCCAGCGTCCTACCACCCCAGCTGTGTCATTCTCTCCTTCACCTGTCTGCATTCCCAGGGAAGCACAAGTCACAGTCACGGCGTTCCTGATCTATTTTTCCTTCTCCCATTTTCTGGGCAGAATGATGATGGATCGATTCTGGAAAACCTATTAGGGAAGGGCTGGGCCATCCTGCATTTCCGTCGGGCCTGTCCAGGTGACTTTGAGTCAAGCTGCTCAGAGCCATTTGGCTGCGGGACTGTCTCTGTGGGGCACCATGTTTATCTGGGCTGCTCACCCTGGCCTTGGAGGGAAAGATGAAGGATTAGCGACACTCAGTGCCCAAACCCCTTACCCCTGTCCGTCCCCACCAGGGGCTTTTTGGAGCCTCTTTCGTTTCCAGCCTGTTGAGAAGCACTTATACGCCAACTGACTAGCCCACCCTAGTCAGGCGGGACTGTCCTCTCCAGGCAGGACCCTTCCTCACCCGCCTGCGCCAGGCCAGCCTGCAGGCACAGGCCTCTGGCTTCCCAGCGAGGTTCCGAAAGAGCTGGGAAGAGACTGGAAAGATGGGAGCCCCAACGATGGCTGTTTGTGCCATCACTGGGAAAGGGCTTGTTGCTTTAACCTCGCCCTGGCCGGTGCTCAGGCCTGCAGGCTGGTGTGGTTCCCGCTGGAGTCCTCGATAAGGCTCCAGCTGCGCAGGGCTGTAGGATCAGACCATTGCCTGGCCCAGTTTCACTTGGCAGATGACTGCCTGTCCCTCCACCTCTCTCTGTCCTGACCCCCTACAACTCGGGGCACCTGTGGTTTACTCAGCCAGAAGCCTCACTTTTTCCACGAGCCAGCTAGCCCCCTATGGTTCCCGGCAACATCTCCTTTATTTTCTATTTTCTTGTGACATTCTTCAAATGAATATGCTACCATAATTACCATTCAACCCTTGTGCTTTTAATCTCTTCATTCTCAAAGAATGTCTAGCTCTTTCTGCAAGACGCCATGCCGTGTATGTCTTTGCATATTCCACGGTGCCTAAAATAAGGCTGGCAGAGAGTCCTGGTTATGCCAAGACAGAAATACTGGCCTGCTTTGTAGTTATGTTTTTTCAGGTACAATAATAAATTGACTCTATGCTTTAAATCAGGCATATTCCTTCATCTCAGACAGGAGGCCAAATCACTGCTGGGTGAGTGACCCACAGCTAGGAAGATGCCCAGACACCAACTGGGAAAACCGTGGCCAAGCTCCTCAGGTGCAGCCAGGACCTTCTTTGGGATAGCAACAGCAGCCCCAGGACTAATCCTGTCTTCTCAGAGCAATGATGACACATCAAAGAAACTCATGTTCCTGTCTCAGCTGACTCATGTGCTGGGAGCAACGGGTTCATCTGGCCACTCTTAGCTTGGCCCACATCCCTCCTCCACCAAAATCAATACACAAATAAATGAGGAATGTTTTCAAACTAAGGAGTATGGAGAATTATAACTTATTTTTTCTTTCAGTCATCCATTGACTTACACACCTGGTTTTCCCTGTAACATGTTTATGGTATAAAAAATATGATGTCAGAGAAAATGAGAGACATTTGAAAATCTCTCAAAATGTGACTATGGCCACTTAAAATCCAACCTTCTCATGTGGCGAGTACCTTCTCATCTCAGCTGGTGCCAGAAACAGATAGCCTCTTTTACTGAAATACTTCATGCTGTGCTCAAAGGGACTTACTGAATTCTACTAATTACCCCAGAATTTGAATGGTGTCTCAGGATCTCAGCCTCCTCATCAACAGACTACCAAGTTGGATGAGGCATTATTTAAGATGACCTCTGATATTAGGTCATGTTTTCTTTAAAGGTTCCCTGTCCTACTAGTTAATCTCTCTTTCATTGCTGCGACAAGGGCTGGAAAAGGGAGGGCTAGTTAAGGGTTTCCTTGAGGATCGGGGGGTCCATGTTACAAGGGAGAAAACAAAAACAGATGAAGTGTCATCAACTCCGTAGGCACTAGCACAGGTGAGGGAGGGAGGGGAAGGAAAGTGGAAATTAGAGTGAAAATTACAATCTGTTTAGTGGAATGTGAAATAGGCAAAATTGGCCTAGGGCCCTGCCCACACGACTCCAAAGCCCATACCACCAAGATTCATTTTCCTCCATGCTAAAACAGACCTGTCCCCAGGGAATGATGGCCAGGGTGGGGACAGGGGACAATAGAGAGAGCAAATGCTCCCAAACCTGGTCCTAGCACTGTGGACCTGCAGGCATCTAAGCAGTGCATGGGTTGATCACTGTCATCCAAGAGTCAACAACTGGACAGAGTCTTCCTGGAACTGCTTTGCGCCTCAAGCTCCTCTCCTTTGGGAGCAAGCCTGTGAAGCAGAGGGCAGTGCAGTCTGATAGAACTGCACACGCGGGTTGGACCTGAACTGTGAGCCAGCCTCTGCAACATGCACTTTCTGGGAAGGTCACTTCCTCTCTCTGGACCTCAGAGCCATGTCAGTACAATGACAAGGTGGATCTGATCTTCAGAATTCTCCCACATCTTCTTTGCTGTGCCAGGGACAATATTGTCTATTCAGCCTACAACTGCAGGGTGGAGCGGAAACAGAGACGGTGCCGACTGCCCTCTGTCGCATCACTGGCCATTCCTGCCCCTCTGCTTAGTCACACAGCCCGTCAGTCCCACTTCCTGGCAGCCTTTTCCCTGATTTTAGCACTGATGGTAGAAATGTCAGGGCTGGTGTGAGCCCTTCTGTGGGCGGTGCCCTTCATAGGGACCCCTGGGACCTGGGACCATCTTTACCCAGACAGTTCCTGGAGGCAGAAATTGAGCAGGCAAGGGACACTTGAAGGAAGTGGCTGCTGTCCATGCAGACCATGGCAGGGCCAGGTGGATATTAACAAGAGGGAGTGTGTGCGCCCTGCAGCACACAGCAGCCATAGTAAACTAAGTTGTCACCTTGTAGGTTAGGATTGTCTAGAAGAGAAATTCTCATGCACGACTCTGTTCCTTGTCAAGAAGTACCTAAGAAACCTAATGAACAGTGTTAGAAAGGGCAAGGATGCTTGGGGAACAAACTGACCCCCTTACCTGGATGTGTGAGTATGAACCCTGGCTTAGAAACCAGAGTAAACTGTGGTTCCAGCCCTGAGCATTTTTGTAAGGAGCACAATTAATGGTCCCTCCACCTTAGGAGAGATCAGTAAACAAAGATATGACCTGAATTAAAAGCAAAACAAGGTTATGATCTTCTGCTCTATTGATGCTAGACTCACATGGCCAAGGGCACATTTTTCCCAGGAGAAGGGCCAGCTCCTCCCTTTACAAGTTAAGAGGTATGCTGTTGTTACTGGGGTCAGACAGTGGGACGTGATGACTTCTGTGTGATGACTCTAAAAGGAGAAAATTTCTAATGAGAAATTTTTTGTTGTTTTTTTCCCAAGACTTTCTCAGCAACAGCAGAATGGGAGAAGGGCTCATTCCAAGTTGAAACAAATGAAAGGTATATTAGACTAGAGGCTTAAGACAGTGATAATGATTGCTTCAATTTAGTATCAGTTGAAGAGAAAAGTGCAATGGAAATCAAAGTTTAAAAAGGAACCTTGTTAAACTACAGTCACCAAAGCCACTGGGTGGAAAGAATGGACTTGCCTTTCCAGGTGTCCAGTTTTCCCATCAATGCCATGATTCCAACCTCCACCCCTTTCAGGAGGCCGGCCTTCTAGAATCTTACTCTCACTAATGGCAGAATGGGGGCAAATGTGTAAAAACAGCAGACAAGTATATTTTATTCAGAGTGAGTCTAAAAGCTGGGGAAACCTGAGTTTAGGCTGAAATATCCTGAAGTCTTCCTTCACTATGAGTAGCAGAACTATCTGTATCTTGTTTATGCCTCTAAAGAGGAAGATGGGAGGGAAGCGTGAGGTCTTATGAGTGATGGAGGAGTGAAGGAGAGAAGACTTTGTTGAGAAGCAATGCATTATCTTAGCAAGCTAAGAGCCATTTACAATCTCAGCCCTTAGAACATCTTGAAATGCATTATCCTGTGGAAACACCCAGACTTAGAAATGACCTTTGGAACATGATCAGCCCCTTAAGTTGGGGAACCTCGGGCACTGCCGTTACTCAGAGTTCAAGGTAATGAATGTCCTTTAGGTGCATTCCAACAGGTTAATTTAAAACAATGCTGTAATCTTAAAATGGGTAGCACATGCAAAAATCACAGCCAAGGCCACCCATTCCTCCCAGCTCAGGGATCACTGGCTGTAGTGTCAACTTAGCCTCCGAAAGATGATAGTAAAAATGTTTTGGCATGAATTGCTTTCATCTGGTGTCTTCAGTAGCATTCAGAGAAAACTGTTGGCCTTCCCTAATCCAATTGCCTGTTTGGCTGAACATTCTGAAACCAATACTCAAAGAGAATTCCCACAGAGAGCTTGCAGGGACCACCCACCCTTGCTTATACTCATTGGGGTCACTGAAGACCTGGAACTCTCCTTCAGCAGCCACAATTAATTTGGGGTTCAGAAGGACCTGGATTTCACTTCCTAGACCACAGCCAAAATAAAGTCAATAGAACCAAGAAAATTATAGTCCAACCATTAGCTACCATATCTCCTACTTCTTTTTCATTTGTTCTTTTAAGAGCAATAGTTATGCTCTTACTACCTGCTCAGTCGTATGTAAGAGAAGGAGAACCAGCCTGGAGGAGCAAATCAACTATATCGGTGACTTGCATTTACCATAAATACATGTCATTCTTTCAGTTACAAGGGATAAAAACTCAACTCAAACTAATTTGAGTGAATAAGGAAATTCACTGGGTCATGTGGTCAGAAAGTTCAGGCGTGGCTGGACCCAGGTACACAGATGGTATTATCAGGAGTCCTTTTCCCCTCATCATCAGAGTTCCAAGGCTAAAGTTTTAACCAACAAATTTTGGTACTTTACCTATCCGTGAACCAATTAGTATAGCCAGCAGCATGGGATGGGCTCATTGGCCAGATCTGGATTGGGTAACCTCACCTGGCCCTCACAAGCCCTGAGAATGGGAGGGTCATAGTTTCTCAAAGGAAAATAAAGGTGCAGTCCCAGTGAAAGTAGGGAGATGCTTGCTGAGAGGCAAGAATGTCGGATGTCCACTGTGGAATGTAACAGAGCATTGCAGTCACGGCAAGACCTGGAGCTCTGAACAGGGCCACGTGCCCAGCCAACGTTGGGGTTTCCGTCACTGCTGAGGATAAATCTCCCACTGAATCACCCCCTTGGCTTCTCTTTGCATCATCCTGCTTCATGTCTTTGTGACTGGGAATACATACCAACCCTTAATTCTGAGTTCACACTAAGAAGAACTGGAAGCCAGGTTCATGAACAAAGTTTCCTGAAGTCCTGGCCTGCCTCAGGGATGGCAGGGAAAAGCTAGTGCCGGGAGTAGCTACCACCACCTCAAGGGTCCAGAGTCCAGAGAGAGTAACCTACCCAGTCTAGAGGTTTGGGATTCCATACTAAAGACCTCCCCTGGTCCTGGCCTCACAGCCTTGCTTTTCCAACTAACGCACTGGGCTTCTCTCTCATATACCTTGCGTCAGATGCTAAAGTAGCCCATCTGTACTCACTCCCTTATTCCAATGTCTTTCTCCAAATATGAGCAGTTTTTTCCTTATCCCTCTTGGTACAATTGCATGTTTCCACCCGGAGGAGTGAAGTGGTTTGTTGTTGTTGCTCTTGCTTTTACCCATGTAGTTACTTCAACTGCAATTTGATGTCTTCAAGCGTTGAGGGTGGGAGAGACATATATAATTAGAAAAGTAAATAATGGTACAAAGGCCCTATTACCGCGGTTTTCTGGATGACTGTTCGAGTCAGAAAAACAATAGTGCTCAGAGGACGGAAACGAGCCCACACATAGGAAAGTGGAGACGAGGAACTGAAATCACGGAGCAGGGCAAAGCCAACTCAAACAGCAGGGCCTCGTGTCTCGCTCACGAAAGAATAGGGCACTCGGGTGTGACAGAAGCCGGGGATGGCATTGTGGGGACTCTCGGCTCTTGCTCGGCAGCCTCCACTTCCCCAGCGCAATCTGTTCAGCAGACAAAGCCGGCCCAGGAGCCGTGAGCTGGAGCCACCTGCCTGCTGAGATAGCGAGACCTCCCGGGCTCAACCCCTCGGTCAGAGCGGCAGCCACGGCCCTGGCTGGGCCTCGGGAAAGGGTCTGAGGACCTGCATGTGGTGTTCTTGTCTTCGTGGGGAAATTTCTCCATTCATTGTAGGAAAAATCAGTCAATTTGCAAGAGGTAAAATTCAAAAGGGCCCGTTTCATAACTCAACCTTGTAGATAACCAGAGTCAGACTGTCCCCAAAATCTTCCCTCCCCCTGGGCAGAAGGGAGCAAAGTGCATAACGTCAGCAGCAGTCTGCCCGCAGACCAGTGGCCAAACCTGACTTCAGAGATGGGTATTTTAAAGGTCGTTATGTTCTGAAGGGTTGTTTCTACATGATCCCAACATAGCCAGTTAAATAGTGGAAAATTCAGCCAAATCTCCTGATGGCTTTATCAGGAAAGTCCAGTTCTAAAGATAGACAGGAAGCCTTCACTTCAGGAAAATTCCGTTTGGGTCAGCAAGGACCTCTTTCATACTTAGGGGGTGCCTGCACCGTGCTAGTTTCTGAGCAATGAGGAATATGTTCGTGTTCTGCCCCTGACACTCGAGCTGCTCCTAATGTCATTGTTTCGATAAAGCACACGTGTCGGGAAGGATGGGAGGAGTAACCACGTAGCGAATCTGCAGAAGCTCCTGTGCCCGGCATTTAGCACAAATCAAGCACAGCAAAGAGACCCTGAAAGGCAATTTTATTTTATTTTTTTCCCCTTCAACCAGGGAGTGTCTTACACTGTGTTATTGGAGACGTCGCTGTGGGCTGAGTTCAGCTTTAAGCACCGTGGGTTTCCTTCCCCATGAAGGGAAAACCATGACCCTGTCCCAGGGGAGTATTCCAGCCCCTGGTACTGAGGGACAGGTAGGAAAATAAAGGCAGGTTGGGAAAATTGGAAAGGAAATAAATTAGCGTGCATAGTTAGAAACAGAGTAAAAGCAGGATGTTGGGGGGTGAAAAGGGGGTTGAGGTGGCTTAGAGGGGGTCGGGGAATGAGGGAAGGCGAGGATCTGGGAAGGTTCCTGGAAAAGCAGAAAGTAGAGCTACATGTTTGAGTGCTGTGGAGAACGTGGCTTGGCAGAAAGGGGACAGAATGTCCCCAGTCTGGGAGAGGAGCTGGCAAAGGGGGAGGGACGCCGGGGAGGGGGGCACCCCAGGCCCAGCCCACCCGCTTCCTCGCCCCTCCTCCTCCCGGGGCAGTCTGGACCTGGAGGGTTGCTCTGTCCCCTTGTGTCCTTTGTCTCACCCTGCCCTTCGCAGGGGGAAGGAGAACACAGACTTGGACGCCAAGCCCCCAATTTCATGCTGATGTCCGGACAGGGGAGGAAATCATGAAAACTAATTGCCTCTCAGAACAGCATTTGTCTCATTTTCCCATGAGGTATCAGAGGGTATTGAGTGCAACTGGCCACAGGGTAGCCAGGGTTCAGTGTCCGTGCTGGCTCTGGGTTCCTGCATTACTCTACCCCTGGCAAGGGAGACTGCCTGATCTCAACCAGTAGTCTCGGCCCCAGGCCAAACTCAGAGACCAATCTTGGTTCCTGGCAGTGGCCACCTTTTTGTCTACTCTTGCTGCCTTGCTACTGGTCCAGCCTGCCTGTGGCTCTCTTGCTCCCCAATAATCAAGTTCTTGCCTATTTCTCGACCAAGCCTGTCCGGAGCCCCAGTTTTCTCCTGTGTTGTGTCTTGGTCCTCAGTGATTAAGATCCAGGCTTGAGTCCCAATCTCTCCAGGGAGGCTTCTTCAGAGCCCAGTCTCATCAGCAGCTGGGGTGCCCTGCTCCTGACCTCCCATTCCATCTCTGCCAGATGTCCCCTGATGCCAGCTTTCTGCCTGTTTGGACTTACTGATGGCCTGTCCCTTGGACCTCCGGTAATTAAGGTATCATTTCTGCCTGAAATAACTCTCTGGACCTTGGTATTGGGGTCCATCTCAGCCAGTGGTGCTCCTGCCTTTTGGAATAACCTCAGATTCCTAAATTCTTACCTCTGGATGCTGCTTTCTGGCTTGACTCCTTATCCAGATCTATGGGGTTTATCCAACAAAGAACCTACCTAGGGTTCAAAGCTTCACTTAGTCTTGTCCATTCCACTGGCTGATGCCTGAGTTACAACAGAGAAACCACTGTCACAACATGGTGTTTCCCACTTCTCAGAGGCTGAGTCACGACAGGGCCAACCTCATCTGCTCTGAACACCAGGAGAAAAACTTTCATGCCTGATTGACTCAGAATCTACCGTTCCTACTCAGGAACATGATCCTTCTCATGTAACCCCAAAAACCTACGAGAATTTCAGTTCTAAAATCCATTCACCTCTCTGATCTTTTTTTGTGGGGGGAGAGGGGAATAATGAAATGAATTGAATGAAAAAAAAATGCCTGCAATTCCTGGCATTTTCTGAGAATGGGTGGGATAGGAACTCCCAGGGCCTCATGGCTTTTCTAGGTGAGAAAGAAACTGAGAAACCTGCAGCAGGAAGGCTCAAGGCATCGCCCTTAGTGGTTCTGTTCCTATGGCTTTTGTATTTCACTACCCTTGAGTATGGGCATCGCCTTTGATGACTAGAATCTGAAAACAGTAATGGGACAACATCACTTCTGAGGTTAGGTTATAAAAAGACTGCAGCTTGTCTCTTGCACTCTTTTGCCTTCTCCTTTGCTCATTTGCTCTCATGGAAGCCAGCCATCTTAGGATCTATGGAGGAGGCTGCAAGGCAAAGAACTGAAGCAGATGTCTGGTCAACTGTCAGTGAAAACCTGAGGTCCTCAGTCTAACAGGGAGTGAGGAACTGAATCCTGCCAACACCTATGTGGGTGAATTTGGAGCAGTTATGTTAGGTGAGTCTGCACCCCAGCTGACACCCCCTTTACAGCCTTCTGAGAGCCCTTGGAAGAGGTACTGGCTAGGAGATACCTGGATTCCTGACCCACAAAAGTGTGAGATAATAGATGTTGTTTTAAGGAGAAAAGTGTTGGGATAATTTGTTATACAGCAATAGATATCTAACATAAGTCTCAGAGAACTGGAGACAAAGAAGACAGAAAAGTCTGGCTACAAACAATTTAGAGAATTTTCACCCACCCAAATCTTTCAGTTCCCCATTCAGCTAGAGTTGGAGAAAAGCTGTATTTATTCCACCAACATATCCCCAGTGTGGGCTCTCTCTGTGCCCAGCAATGTGACAGATGCTATGAAGGATTCAGAAGAAATGAGGGTCCCCAGGTAACTGATGACCAACCATAAGCACAAGAAATAAAAAGGAATCTCAGCATCACCCTTGTGTCACTAGCTTCCCTGTCCCGAAAACTCACAAAAATCCCTCTACATTCTATGAGAAACAATAGAAGAGAAAGGCAGAGAAGAAGTTCTCTTTGGAGTGGACTGTTATAGGGCAGCCTGAATTCCATTAAGACAGAGGCCAAAAATTGGCCAGAAGGGTCCTGTCCACAAGCATGTTTTATTTTTTTTTAAATAAACCGAATTTTATTTATTTATTTATTTATTTATTTTTGTCCTATAAATATTTTTGATCTTTATTTTATTTTTATTTATTTATTTATTTTTATTTCAGCTTATTATGGGGGTACAAAAGTTTAGGTTATGTATATTACCCTTGCCCCCCCGCCCTCCCGAGTCAGAGCTTCAAGCGTGTCCATCCCCTAGACAGTGCGCATCGCACTCATCATGTAGGTATACACCCATCCCCTCCCCCCATCCGCCACATCTACCTGACACCCAGTTGGTGTTATTCTCAAATGTGCACTTAGGTGATGATCAGGGAAACCAATTTGCTGGTGAGTACATGTTTCACAAGCATGTTTTATTTTGTCAACTGTATTAATTTTTTAATTGATTACCAACATATAAAATCAGGATATTTCATATAAATATCAACTTGCCTTAAAATATCAGAAGCTCTAGCTACACGAAGTCCATACTCCTACACTGGAAACATTGCCTACCACGAGGCAGGCCCTTCCTCCTGCTCAGACATGTGCTATTCATTCTGCTAGAGCCCCCATCCAGCCCACTTTGCTAATTTAACCTGGCACTTCAGTTTGCAAAAGATGCTTTCAGTTTCCTTCTGATTCTTTTTGAACTGCAGAGTTCACGTCTTCAGTGGTCACTGTGGCCCCAGTGAGGAAGGTAGCCATGATTCTCTGCCTCTGGGAAAGCCCTGCTGGTAGAATCCCAAGAGTCAGTGCATAATAGGTATGCAGTGTTCAACAAATAGTCCCTTATTTTCCACCATTCCCTGGACAGAGACAACACATTTTTTCCCAGGCTTTGTGAATCAAGAACTTTTCTGCACTTGCTTGTTGTATTGTTGGAGTCCTGAGAAGGCCCCTGATCTCCCCTCATGTGTCCCCAGCACTGGGCTAAGCCAGGGATACAACAGTAAACAGAAGAAACCGAGCCCAGCTCTTTCAGGGCTTGTGGTCCCCTGGTAAGCCCAAGGAGATGAACACCATTCGAGCAAATGCAGTGAACGAGTTGATACGACCTTTCTAGTCCCTTCCAGGTGTAGGAGTGTGTAGGTTCCCCCCTCAAGACAGTCCTTCTCCCTTCCTGTCCTTGCCCTTTGTCATATGGTCCAACATAAGGGATCTTGACCTTTCTAGGAAGCACAGCATCCTACATTCTGGATGAATCTCATGGGAGTGTTGGCAGAGCAGAAGGAGGTAGAGGGTGGCCCGAGAAACAGTTTGTCTTGTCTCTGCTTCTCTGAAGAGCTTCCTCATAACTTGTCCCAGCAAGATTTACTGCCTGAGCTCCCAGAGGCCATAATAGAAGGAAAAGGGGAGAAAGGCATCTCACTTCTCCAAGAAGAAGGACAATGTCTGGAGGAGCAGGACCCACTGGTGTCCAAGGATAATTCCTGCTGTCCTCCTGCACGTTTGACTCACACATGTTCTGGCGCTGGCCTCTGAAGGATGGCTCTTGACCAATGGACTTTAGAGGAAGCAGAGGCTGCAGCCTGGGAGGATCTTGGCCAGGGCCACAGCCATGACCTCAGACCCTTCAGCTGCACCTGAGTACACATTTCCAGGGGAAATGTGCTCTCCATGGAGGAATAGCAGCTCTGGCCCATGGGGTCCCTGTGAGATCACCCCAGCTGGGCTAAATTAGTGTGTGACACACACACACACACACACGCACACACACATAGTCTTGTTTTTTAAAGCACAGAACATAGAATCCTTTTTTTTTCATTCTTGATTCTATCCTTTGGCCTTCTGTTAAATCAACGATTTTTATATAATTTTCTCCTGTGCTTACCTAAAATGTCTCCATACTAAATTTGCTGAGCAGCCACACGTTTGTAAAAGCACACAGCAAGCTAAATTCACTTCCTAAGCCAACTTCACACCTGAGCATGAGCAAGGCGTCCAGGTCTCCCAACTGAACTGCTCTCCTGATAAAGGGGTGATTTCCTCCCAGGAGAGAGAATGTGGCCAGTCTGGTCGCCCACTCCCCTCTCCTTTGTCCCACTCCTTCCTCTGTTCTTTCTCTCCACTGAATTTCAGCTTCCAGGGAGGTCAGATCCCAAAGCCCAGATAAGGGGAGGAGATTCCATGTCTTCTTAGCTGAATAACCCCAGTTCCCCCAAGCACACAGTGTTCACACATGATGTTTGCACGCTGCATTTGCTGCCTGCAGAGCTGATCTGTCCCCCAACAAACCCTACAGGCCAAGGGCTGGAGGTGAAAGGAAAAGCCTGAAGCATATTCAAATCACAGAGTGAAACAGACTGTTTTCAAAGGGAAGAGGAGAAAACAAGAGACCCCGCCATCTTCATTTCTTTTCTTTTATTCTTTTTAAATTTCTTGACTCATAAAAGCCCTTTACTTTTAAAAGACCTTTTGGTACTTTGCTTTACCTAATTCTGGTATGGAAAAAAAACAAAGGCATACTCATTTATACAACTATGTGGTCTTATGCTGATGAGTTCGTGTTTATTATGGATGTCCCCTAATGATTAAGGGAAAACAAGAACTTACCCAGAGAAAATGCTCACCCAGCTTTCTTTCTAAAGACAAATCCCTCTGCATCAGTCAATGTCCAACCAAGAAGAATGAACACCACACTTGAGTGTCTAAAACGGAAAGATTTTAGCACAGCGAATTAGTTACCCAGGCGATGGAAGAGCCGAGAAGCCAGACGGGAGACAGTGGACAAACCGAGGGCAGCAACAGCAGGACACGGCTGCAGGGAGGAAGGAGGAGAGGCAGTTATCAGAACCAGGGGCCACGGTCACCAGACAGAAGCTGGAGCCACAGCACACCGTCCAGTGGGATCTGCAATCCGGGCAGAGAGGCAGCTGCTCCTGGGACGGCAGAGGAGAAATAGCATGGTGTCCCTCTCTCTCTCTCCCTGCACCCTTCCCATCTCCCTCCAGTGCCTCCCCCTGGCTGAACGCTGCTGCAAGCCAGTGCATCTAGGGGCCTGGGAAACTCAACCTGGAGATGGCCAGCCCCTGAGGCCCAGCGCTGGGGAGCATAAAAGATGCTGCTGAAGACAGACAGGCTCGAGACCCTCTCGCTCCTCTCACCTCCCCACCTCCCTGCCCCACTGCCCACATCCCTGCCCAACTGTGGAACAAGTAGGACATAAATTCTGGAGGGCTGGAGGCTGGCACTGCAAGGAAAGGTGCCAGGGAGTACAGCTCAAGTTCACACCCAAATTCAGCTCTACGAGGCTCTGATCCTGGACACCTTTTTCCCTAATTGCGAAGGCTGTCACCCTATCTAGTTTGCATGTTCAGTGCTAGGACATGGGAAATGCAGTGAGTCCCAGGCAGAGCGTGGGATGTTCCTCGAGACCCACATTGAGAGCATTAAAACTAAAGCTGGGCTAGAAGTGTGTTCTCACCTGGCGGCACAGGGGACTAAGTCTCATGCCCTACCCAGAGCAGTGACGAGCCACGTAAGAGGGTACAGGATCAGAGAAGAGACATGGGGAGATCTTCCTCGATGGCCCCCAAAGGCTCCTTTTATGCGTTTTTCAGCACCCAGGCCTTGCTAAACACGTGCCCCTCGTGCCCAACCCTGACCCCGCAAGGCTGGCACAAAGCCTGTGCAGCCAGAGGCCTCCGAGGACTGCTCTGCTCAGGAAGGCTCATGCAAGAGCCATGAATTTGCTCTTAAATAATCCTCTCAGGATGCAATTCAACAAATCACTTCTAAAGTGATTTAGAAGCTAAATCCTTCTTTTGGCAAAATGTTTTCATCTTAATTATAACTATCATTGCTTGTATTACTGAACTTGTCTTTCTCTGCTCTTAAAAACGGGGAGGGGTCACATGAAGGGGAAGCACAAACATAATCTAAACAGAGGATGGAGAGTGACCCCTGCGGGGTGTAATGTCTAAACAATGACTAAGGGGCTGTGATACGCATCAGCACGGACCCACACGTGTAAGCAGTGTGGTAGGAAGAGATGATTTGGATGCACTGGACAGAGGGGAGTTGAGGCAGAGGCAGAGATTCCTCTCCCTGGGGGAGGCCAAAAGCGCCACTAGGAGAATGGCAGAGAGGCCAGGTCTTGCCACCTGGGTCTGAGAGGCCCTGCCTGGGCAGGGGAGGCTAAGGGCGCTGCCCAGCAGCCCACACATCTATGATTCACTCGATGAGGCAGAGAGAGAACAGTCAAGCCGGATCTAAGCCTGCCCTGGCTCATGAGTCTGTCCTGCCTCTTGCTTGTTTTGTCACCGGATGCAGACGATTTACTCCCTTAGAACCTCAGATTCCTTATCTGTAAAATGAGATAATTCACGCAGCAATCGTTTGTTGAGCATCTGCTGTGTGTTAGCCACTCTCCTCGGTGCTGGGAATACAGTAGGGAAAGTGGAATCCTTGCTCTCAAGGAGTTCCCGTCCTGGTGGGAAGGACAGGTAATGCACAGGTTAACAAATAACGGGGGCGTGAAGACAAACAGAGCCAGGTAAGAAGGAGGGTGGTACAGAGGGCCAGGAAAGAACTCGCTAAAGAGGCGGCATTTGAACAGAGGTGGGAAAAGTGAAGGGAAGAGAGGTGCGTATGGTGTGTATGGGCAGGGGCTCCAGCAGAGGGATCAGCAAGTTCAAACACCTGCGGCTTCAGAAGCGTGTTTTATGGGCATACTATAAAATATGAGCACAGTGTCTGGCACATAGTAAGCACTTAATCAACGTAAGCTGTTATTTTGAAATTATAAATGAAGTATCCATAAAGCGTTTCTGCTCAAGGTAGAGCAGCGGGGATGGTAAAAGGACGAGCAACTCCCCCAGCTGAGACTCCTTGTTCTTCCCCTACTCTGCATCACATCCTCTTACTTGTAAAGACAGACAATGCTCTTAGCCTTCAGTTATCTTCAAAATAAAAAAGAGGCATAGCACATGATAACCCAAATGGTCAGATAACCCGAAATGCCTGACCACATTTTTAACAGATGACTTTGTGCAAAATATTTACTTGCATAGTTCTGTTTTATTTACTCTAATATCACCAGGAGGCCATGTGGCACAGAAGTCGGTATCAGATGCCAGGCATTCAATTCCTGGGTATGTGATATCAGATAAGTTCCTCAGCCTCTCTGAGCTCACAGGGCTGTTCAGAGGATCAAATGAAATGATGACTGTGGGGTCCCTTTGTGAACCATAAAACTGTATTTGATTATTGTTGCATAACGAAAGTGGAGTGACTCCTCTGAGCTCACAACCACGGTTGTGGTGGGATGTGGCCACCCACATTTTGGATGACTAGGAGAAGCAAGCCTGAGACCAACACTTGCCCCAAGGAAGTCACAAAGCCAATCAGAGTCACAGGGGGACTCTTCTGTTTTTAATACTCCCTGGATGAGAGTTGATGGCATTTGTTTAGATTGGCATTGAAAGGAGATCATTCTGTTGTGAATCCAAGTTGCTTAGAAGAGAGTTGATGACGCTGCCAACAATCTGATGGGAACAGGCACACACCACAGCAGGGAGAAGGGAAAAGGGACTTCTCTCACTTTGCTACCAAGGTACAAACTGCAACATAACAGCTGAGGCAGGACGTGGCTTCCTAGGAGCCTCAGTCC
The DNA here is from genome assembly GCA_028533085.1 of Varecia variegata. Lineage (NCBI taxonomy): Eukaryota > Metazoa > Chordata > Mammalia > Primates > Lemuridae > Varecia > Varecia variegata. The sequence goes on from CM052439.1 coordinate 15,855,595, forward strand.
AGTGCTCAGACTAACAAGACTTCCAGGTGCTGCAAAATCAGATTCTTCCCACAGCAGAGACCAGTATGTTCATTTCAGTCATTCGTCATTATTTTAGGATCACCAAAGTTTGGAGTAGAAAGGAAGGAAGAGGTCTTTGAAAGTGGATCCTTCTAAGTGCTAGAGCTGAAAAGACCAAATAGAAGTTATAGAAAGAATCATATGACTCCACCTTTTAAGGACAATAGCAGCTCAGCAACATTCCAGTTTATTAGTGGGCATAGAATATTGGGCCAAATAGGGACTGCCCCTGAAATTCAATTTAGTAATAATTACTGGCAGAAAAGAAAGGCAAAGAAGCATACAGAAGATTCATTTAAAATTCTTGAGATTCCCTCCCCCCTTCCTTTAAACCAGCAAAACTCTGGTTGGGTTCAGTAGGTCAGGTTGGATTGGGTTGGCCACCCACATATTTGTTCATTATCAGAAGTTCAAAGAGTGGGTTTATTGCTATCTGAAAAAGCTGTAAGGGAGCTCTCCACCCAAGCTTGATATCATGCCAGCGAGATTGGGAGAGGACTCACTGGAGTGGACAAGGTATATTCAAGTCTTCCAAGCCTAGTGTTTCAGGAATTCTGAAATCTCCTCAGTGTTTCTGAAGACACATATTCTCACATTAAATGCCAGTCGCCATAACTCTCAAGCAAGTATGCAGCCTTCTTTCCACTGATCAGAGGGTGATACTCAAGTTATAAAGCTCAAACTTTAATCAAACTTGGAGCAAGCACTCGTCTCCCATTTGGGACATGAGAAGGGGAATATGATGCCCATGAACATGCCACCATGTTCTCCAAAGACCAGGTACAATCAAGGCTTGTTGAGCTGGCCGGGCAATGAGCCACAGTGTGACAGCCACAATATGTTCCTTTGAAAGAGGTTGATGTCATCTAGCCCTTTCCCACCACTGACCCCTCACGCCATCCTGGGAGCTAATAGAAGGGCAAGTGGCAGCTTTGCTAAGTGTGAGGGTCTGGATTATCTATTTATGAAGAGAAAGAATAAAGAAGGGAAACAAGATGAAAGAGAAATAAAGGAGATAACAAAGAAGGGAGAGAAAAAGGGATAAGATGAAAGAGGGTAGAGAATGATGAAGAGGCGGCATGATGTTGCATGAAAAATATGAGCTTAGAAATCTGAACTGGTTTCAAATTTTAGTCACTAATATTTTTCATTTCACCCTACTCATGAATTAAAAACAGAAGGAAGGAAGAAAAAAGGAAGGAAGAAGGAAGGAAGGAAGGAAGGAAGGAAGTAAGTAAGTTTGGTTGGTTGGTTGATTCCCATAGTCAAGGGAGCAGGTAGAGATAAAATTTCTGGCTTCCTTACCACCGCTTCCCAGGGGCTGTCATTTTCTCTACTTTCGTAATTGTCCACTCATTTCTCTCCAGTTCTATCTCAAGTCTAAGAAGGACCTAAACATCCATACTGAGCCAGCCCTCCAAAGAACCCAGACACTTCTTGGACCTTTGTGCTCTAAGAACTTTGGGATCTTGAAGACTAGGAGCTTTTGACTCTTAAGTAAAGTGATTCGACAGCTGATATCAGGAGATTCAGGAATCTAATCATTTTACTTGATGCCTGTGGAATACTTAGCCATACCGAAAAAAGGATCGGAAGAACACGTGTTTGCCAACCTGAAACTTGCGCCCCCTGGAGCTCAGCCCCTCCAGTTGCCCACATTTGGTGGTCAGCAGGGCAGTCTTGGGGATGAATAAATAGAGGAATGAGCCCAGAAGCCCGGGGCAGAGACGCATTTTCTGGAAAGCCCTCCATCGACAATCAATGTTTTAAAATGTGCTTGACAAGCAGAGAGAAAAACAAATGTCTATAAATGTCTCTACTATAACAGAACTGTTTGCTTTGAGGACTGTGTCTAGAGTTATTGTTTTGAGGGACAAAAATGTATAACTTTTTTGGAAGGGATGGCTGACTTATTCAAAAGTACCCTGGCCTTTGGGCCCCATCTTTAGGACTACAAGGGCTTCCTTCTGTGGTTACATCCTCGTATCAACATTATTCAAAGGCTCTCACCAAGGGCTTCCTGTCATGTGGCCCAGAGCAGAGGCACCATTTTGAGAGACACATAGGACAAGGCTAGGTCCATATGTATCTAAGGCAGACATACAGATAGCAAAGAATATTTGAAAGGGACGGGTCTCAGAAAGAAAACTGTTGACTGAATTAATATTGGAGTGTCTCATAGCTTCAAGGCATGAAAGAGTCAGTGCCCATTGTTTATAAGTAAATTGAATTGAGCTTGTTTTACCATCAAATTCACTTTGTTTTGTTTTAAAACAATCCATTACCTTGGAAACTAAAGAATAAGCATGGACAAATATATAATTTGAGATTCTACTCCAGTTTATGGATTTCCAGAAAAAAACAAAACAAATTTAGATTGGAATTCCTGTTTCACCACGTCCTTACCATACAACTTTGGACAAAGAATCCAATTTTTCCTCTGAAAAATAGAGCTAATAAGACATTTTTTACAGGAGTGTTATGAGGATGAAAACCTTCTGGTGTAGGTGCATGCTACTGAGTAGATATAAGTGAGAGCTTGTATCTACTTATATCGCTACTATAGCTATGATTTGGGCGAGCTGATAGATCACTGTCTCACCAACAACGGGACCATGGAGTTCACAGAGCTGTTAACATGAGCACATTCTACTAGTTAAGTGAGTCCCCATGAAATAAGCTCCACCATATAGCACATGGTGGAGTGACTAAAATCACTGCTTTGGGCCAGACACTTGGATTACAATGTCGGCCACCCTGCTTACAGTAGAAGTTGGGCAAACTCCTTAATCTTACTGTGCTGCAGTTTCAAAATGGAGGGTTAGTGTGAGGATTAAATGAGATAATCCATGCAAAATGCCTGATGCACAGTGAGCACTGAATAAAGGTTAGCTATCTATTGGTACATGGTCCAACTTTTAGCCGGAGTAAGGTTAAAAGAATGGAGCTGCTTTTTACATAAGGCCAGTGTGTCTGTTTCATCTAATTTGTTTTTCCCCAGTGGGGATGAATTATGAGTTGAATGGATTAGACTGGAGTAACTACCTGTGTCTTATGGTTGGTTAGGAAAACACTCATGATCCAGTGAGAAAAGCTTGATGCTGACCACACTGGGGATTTGAGGCCAAGTCACTTGATGCTGTAAACTAGTTACTTGACATGATATTAAGATTCTTGATCTGTGAAAAGAGAGTAATGATATCTGCTTTTAGGAGCTATTTGGAAATGATGAGAGAGCCACATGAAGGTTTTGGCACATGGTTGGTACACACGTGTTTGTTGAATTGGTTTTATTGGGAAGACGGGGAACAACTGGGAGCAGTGGAACGCTAGGACAATATCCAGGTTGGAATGTCTGTGAGTGGTAAGAACACCCGCTGTCTTTGTTCTATGCACAGGAGGTGGTCTGGCAGGGAGAGAGAGGTTGTGTGCTAGGCATATTTTTGCACTCACTGGCAAAATTGCAGAAAATAACCAGGCCTTTCTAGCACGAAATGCCTACGATAATCCCTGCTAAATATGGTGTATTCTGCTGTTGATTAAAAAGATTCAGGGCACTCTCTGTATACCTCTCACAGGGAGATCTCCTCGTGTGGCGAAAGAAGATTAGATTCAACAGGGAAATCCTTGGTGTCTCTGGTCTCCACTTTTCCTTCTTTCTGTTCTGGTTCAGCTACCATTTATATATCCACCCATTGCAGCAAAATGGTGAATTAGATATGCTTCTCGTTCTTGTTTTGTAGATGCAGGAACCAAAGCTCAGAGAGATTAAGAAGTGAACCCAAAACGTCAAAGCTAGTGAGCGTGAGGACTGGGATCCGAGCTCATACCTTCCGATGGCATGTCTTTCCCTGAGGTCCTCAGCCCAGCCTGTGACTATGGGGACAGTGTTGGAAAAGGTGTGGCATGGGCTATAGTTTTCTCCTCCTGTGACTTTTTGCTCATTCCCAAAATTATTCCAAAGGGAGTTGGAATAGCAAAATGGAGGCTGCCTGGCTACGTCTGAATTCTATAAGTTAGACTTTTGGGGGAAGCAAATAAAAGAAAAATGAAAAAGGTAGCTTAAGAGAGACTTAGCACCCTTTGTTGGTGTTTTTCTCAGAAGCTTATAATGAGCTCATAAATGCTAATGAGGAATGTTCTGTGGCTCCCCAGTGGTGCTGAGTCAACCCAGCCACGGTAGAGAACAGAATTCCAAGGGCTTGGAATATTCGGGCTGGCCGGTTGCTCAGGACGAGCACTGTCTGCTTTGTCAGCTCTCACAGTCTCCAGCTCGCACCTTTTCCACAGCAGTCTCTCTGACCTAGATTACTTCCTCTGGGACGATGGTTTCAAAGGCCTCTTTTAAAAGTCAGTGCCAGGAGGTCTCAGGTCTCCAAAGGTTTGGTCGGTAGGTATGTGCTGAGCCCCCATTCCTGTACCCAGAACTTGACGAGGCACTGAGAGAAGTGACTCACTACACGCTGCCTCCAGTCTCGTCACCTTGTCATTTAGGAGCCTCCACAGTGTGGCCCTGAAGCATCTACGTCAACCACAGTCCCAGTAGGAACAACGGGTACATAAGCTGGGACAAGGCAGGGCTTAAGGGGGGGTTATTACAAGGCTATGTAGGATTAAGAGGTGATGAAATCCCCTGCCCTGGCAATATCCAACATAACTAGCCGTCACCACTCCTGGGTCCAAGGCACAGGAGGAGGGAGCAGCTATGAGCACCCTCCTATGGGCTGTAAGAGATGGTTGTTGGCAGGAGCCTTCAGCAAAGAAGCAGCCACTGTACCTGTAGCCCAGCATGGGGAAGATAGCCCCTGGCTTCCTTTTCCTCCTTCAACTCTGAACAGGAGCCAGCAGGCAAGGGAGCCCATCAGGGCAGCCCAGAGGCAGCCTCTGGGGCACAGAGCAGGTTAGGGGACACTCTGCTACAAAGCCACTCTCCTAAGGGTTGCTGAAGGAACCTGAAGATTCAGGCAAACATGAGTCACCGTTCCTGCAACCAGCTGTTTCCTCTGCCAGGTGCTTCCTCAGACGAATCTATCCACGCCCTTATCAACATGTTACTCACTTCCCAAACTCTACAATAAATGCCAAGGTCTCCTCACAACGTTCTCCAAGTTGGCCCTGGATTGCAGTCATCGTTTGCATTTCCCTAAGGCTGCCAGTCATCTCCGTAAGCTAGTTGAAGCAAAGGACCATGTCCTGAACTTCCCGTGTCTTGCACAGAGCAGATCTTTCTCCAGTGTGCAAGAGAAGCGTGGGTCAGGGCTGGTTGGGTGGAAGGGTAGAGGTCATCTCCTGCCCTTGAGGCCCTCAGACTGTCTATCTATGTAGTTAATGGATGGGGACATAGATAACGAACCAGCACAAAGATGTACCCATGACAGATTGGTGGCCAAGTTTAATGAGAAGTATCTCCCATCCTCTGCCTGGTGGCTTGAGGGATGGAGGGAATATGGAAGTTGGGAATACAGAAGTTGATCTAAGTTCCTGCAGATCTGGAAAAACACACGCTGTGCATTGGCCAACATAATTTTTTCACTTTGTGGAGTAGGTGAAAATACCCAGGTCTTCATCATAGAACATCATTTAGAAATCACTAAGGTCTTAGTCTACTATATTCTTCTCTTACACAGCCATTGCAGCAGCTATTCAGAGAGGGACAGGACAAGGAAAGGAGAAGAGATAAATGCAGATTAAAGCACTTTGCATAGGCCTGGCCCCGTAGTATATTCTAGAAAAAAATATCTTGTATAAATCTAATCCTCACAATCCTGTGAAGTAGTGTTCCCAACTCTCTTGAGACTCAAGAGAGGTAACGTCTCACCTGTCATCCAGCTAAGCCAAAAGGAGTGACGACTCTGACATGCCCATGTGGACAGCACATTCTGGAGATCAACTTCGTTCTGGAGACAAGGCTGCTGTTCCCCACACCTGCCGTGTGGATCTTCATGTCACCAGGCCCGGCCCTGGCTTAAGCCACGTGAGCCCTCCCTGCTCCTACAGATCAGAGCTTCCCTCCAGGACTGGAAGGGTTGTCCATGGACAGCCAGCCCTGCAGAGGCCAGGAGAACACGTGGAGGCCACCTATGGTTTCCAGGATCTGCGCTGTCACTGGCATCAGAGTGCCTTCAGCACCGAGCTGCCCTGAGCTTCTGGACACTAGGACTCCTGGAAATGCCGCGACCTGCTTTAGGAGCAGAGCGCTGGGCTTAGGAGCGGTGCTTGCTGGGAAGGGCCTAGAGATTGCACACAGGCTAATGAGGCATCCTCACATGTTCACCACCCTACCCCACAGCGTCCTCGCTCCTGGCAAAGCCTCTCTCCCATGGGGGGTCTAGTAGAGTCAGACTGGGTGACAAAGGAAAAGATACCAAAAAAAAAAAAAAAGAAGAAGAATAAAGTGGTCTACGTATATTTAATGTACGGAGAGGCAAATCTAAGCAAAATATTCTACAAAAGTCTTCCCTGTAGGAAGCTTCTTCCTCTGCCCACCTTCTGCCCTCCTGGGAACTTGGACTTGGGAATGGCTTATCCACATAAAAACAAGTTTGGCTTGATCTATCCAGAGTGAATGTCAAGACCAAAAATTTTACAGGCAACAAGGACTTAAAGGCATGTATATACCATCTGACCAGAATGAGTTAATGAGATTCTTTGTCTGGAAAAAAAAATAGCCAAGAAGATAAAGGAGAAAGTGGGTGGTTACATTTCCAGAAAGAGAGCAAGATGTGCAAGATGGTGTCTGAAGTGCGCCTTTCACTGGGATGGCTGTGGGTGTGTGCACGTGTGTGTGTACGTGCATGTGCACAGGTGCACACACGTACATTTGTGCACATCAGCAGAAGGGTTGCTGGGGAGAAATGCATGGGGGTAGCAGGAAGAGCTGACAAACGAAAGCACAAAACTGCTAACGCCGAGGAAAGGGGCATCCTCTGAACTCCCTCTGGCCTGCTTCCACTTAACTTTCTCCTAAGTCATCTTCATTTCTGTCTTAGGTTTCCATAAACACTGCATTTATTTATTTTATTTTGTTTGAAATGTTAAACAAGCCCCGAAAGGAAAAGCTGCTGGGGCAACGCGTGGCGTCTCCAGAGAGGAGTTGCCCTGCAAGCATTTTCTGCAAGGGCTTGGCGAGCCTGCCTCTCTCTGCACACTCAGCCCTGGGCTTTGCAGCAGCTCTCATGCTTCCCTGCCCTGGCTTCGGGGCCCTGAGAAACCGGGGCTCCCCCATCTGACCCATTTCTATTTCCAGGGTGCAGCTCATTCCCCTCTCTTCCTCCATGGAGAATGGCTCATCTAGAAGCGCCTCTCTCCAGGCTGAGAGAATGGCTACTAACACTAACAGCAGCAGCAATGCTAAGAATGATGGCCAACGTTTACTGAGTGCCTACCAGCACTGGGTGCAGCTGACGATGAAGATGTGGCACGTGTATTAACACATTTCACTCTCAGCACAAGCCTGTAGGGTAGATGCTATTATTATTCCCATTTTGCAGGTGAGAAGCCTGAGGCGTGAAAAATTCAGAGATTTGATTGTAAGAGACAAGGCCAACAGTGCTGTAACTCCGATAACACTAGTGGGGTGCCTTGGGCACAAAATTTAAGGGATCACCAAAAAACTCAGTAGTCGTGATAAATAATATTTTAATGCAATATTTTTTAAAAAATCAAAATTGATGCAAAACATCCATGAGGTACAAAATATCTAGGTTTTACATGAAGATGGGACCAGTAGATTCAGTTGTGGTCAGTCTGACTGCCTTGTTCAGTATTCATGTAGGGCGTCAGATGTACCAGGCAGGGTCCTTGCCGTTGCACAAGTTCTCTCTTTCATTCTTGTAGCCTTGTATGATGGGTGTTGTGATCCTCACTAAAGAAATGGGAAACCTGACCGAGGAAAAGTGTTTTTTGTTTGTCCATTGTTTGTTTGTGTTTGCTTCTGCCGTCAACAAGCAGCAAACCCAAAGAGGGTCCCAAGCGGGACTTGATCCCAAATTCCCTCTGAGTCCAGTGCTCTTGCCATGAGCTCACAGCTGCCCCTGGTCACCAGGTCTCCAGTGCCCCCCCCCAGCTAGGAAAGGATTCCAACCAGCTAAGCGGCACAGGGCTGTGCCCCACAGTGTGGGTCGGAGACAGCAGGGGAGGTTACAACTCCAGGCAAGCCAGCTCCTGACAAGCATTCTTCCATTGCCTCAGCCAAAGCCTCCCCTGAGACGTCTCGTGTCTCAGCCAGCGTGTCCTCGTCTGCCGGCCCCCACCCCCTGCACAGAGTCGGTGCTAACATCCAACAGCCCCTCTCCCTGCAGGTTCAGCACCAGACTGCCCAGGGCTGCCTCGCCCTCCAGGCCTCCCCTCCTGCCCATTCTTGACTCAACACACACAAGGCACAGGCATGTGTGTGCACATACATGCACACGCACAGCCTCCACCCTGACTTAGCCCCAGCTCTTCCAAGGAGGGGGCTGACAGTGAGACTGGAAGGAAGTGGGGAGGGAGGTCAAGACCCCAGAGCAATGATCCAGCTCTTAAAGAAGAGATATGGAACCGCGGCTGTGGCCATCCCCAAATCCACGTCCTTGGAGCAATCACGGTGTGGCACAGATACCCACTCAAGTGTGCTTCCCGGTTTACAATGAGCAGCATTTTGGGGATTTGGAGGGATCCTAAAGATCCAGGAGGTGGTGTCAACCAAAAGTCATCTCTACTCACCCCCTGTCTCCAGGAAGCTCGGCCTCCCTGGCCCAGGCACAGTGGCCTCTCTCCTGCTCTGTAGACCCAATCAGCACGTGTCTCACTCTACCCCCAACTTGTAGCTGCCCCCTCTCACCCTCACCCATCCTCCAGGGCGAGAGAAAGAACAGGGCCTTTGCAGTCAGGCAGTGGTAGGTTCAAATCCAGACTTTCTGCCTACTCACTGTGTGGCTGGGACAAGTTGCTTCTCTCTTACCTTAGTTTCAAATGTGTAAAACAGGAAAATGGCACCTATGTCACGGATCTGGTACAGTCCCCAGCACACTGCGATGTTCAGCCCTCCCCCCTGGCTTCTTGAAGGTCCTTTCCATGCGGCCCCATCTTGCCTGCCTCAGGAGTGACAGGGGCCCTTTCAGAAACTTGGCAAGCCCATATTTCGTCTTTAGTCTTCCCAGCAGCTTCCTGGGCGCTCCCATCCCACCCCCAAGATTCAGAATCCCCTGTCCCTCGTCTAGCTTGTCATCAGGTGGGGACAAAGCTAAACGTGGGTCTGTTTTTTGAATAGTCAGTCCACTCACTTTGCCTTTGACACCCAGTAGCTTCCCCTGTTGGCAGGTGAGAGGGGGATGGGGGCGTTCGCTTTCGTACTCCCAAAGAAAAGGAAAACCAAGCTCATGAGGCAGGAAACAGTCTTGGAAGACTCCGGGGAGAGGTCACATGGCTCCTGTACCCTGCCACAGCTGAGCCAGTGATGGAGATGAGGATGAAGGACTTAGGAGGGGCCAGGTGGGAGCTGGAGGGCACCCCGTCAACAGCACCCCTTTCCCACCAGAATTCTAAACCAGGGGGAAGCAAGAAGAAAAAGCATAAGGTGAATGGGACAAAATACCACCTTTGTCCCTGTGAAAGCTGGTGAAGGTGGCTTCGTGATGGTGCAAGTGGGTTTTCTAATTCCGAGTCCCAGAACTCTACAGAATGGTCCACCCAGCTACAGGTTCATTCCAGGAGGCAGAGGACTAAGAAGGGACTAGCTACACTTTCCCTTCCTCCTCCTCCCTGGGGGTGGGGAGCGGATGAAGAGAGCCCCACGGCATGATTCTGGTGCCAGGAAATAACAGGAATGAGCAAGACCCGCTCAACATCCCCCACCCAATGCAACGATTTTATTTCCTTCAATCTGCTAGCAACAATAAAAGCAACAAATGTATACATGTTATGTTATATAAAAAATTAGAAAACAATAGAAACTATCTTTTCATATTTTTGTGAATAATAAGTGGAATAATGGCACTTTGCACACAGTAATCCTTAATAAATGCTAATCATCATAATAACTAGAATATCAACTAAACACTATACTAGCTACCAAGGGACAGGAGGGGTTTGTTTGGTCACATATATGCAGGGCATTTACTAGGCAGCCGGGATTAAGACCTTTACACAGATGAATTTAATTCAAAGCTGAGTAAGAGGAGTCCCAAGACAGAAGGAGAACAGGCACCCATCTCCGGTGATAAAGTTCCCATGGCCAAGGTGACATGTGAGCTAGGCCTTGAAAGATGTTTTTAGGCAAAGTAGTGGGAACACAGGGGGCTGTCTGGTGTGAAGATGGTGTTATAGTCTCAAGAGAGTACTGAGAGGCAAAGTTTTATATTTCTGTCCACAACCCTCTCTTTGGTTGGGTGCCACCCTTACCTATAGGAAAAGTAGCAAATGGGGTGAGTTTAGCAAACCCTGCAGATTAGGAAATGGAGTGCAAACAAACTTCTAAGCCACTTGTGCTCACATCTGTGTTCTTTCTCTTACATGGGGCACTGTTCAGCGCTGAGAGGTCATCTCTGTCTAGTTCAAGCACCTCCCTGCTTCTGCCATCTCTTAGCGGACAATCCTGTCTCCTAACTGGTCTATCCATCGGGCAGTTTCCCCCAGCATATGCTTTCGTCTGCCCCTCCTGGCCCAGCCTCTCTGGCCACAACAACAATCCTCTCCCCCCTGCAGAGCCCAGCCTACCGTGGCAGCACCCATTTGTCAGGCCTCCTCTCTGGCGTTGCCAGTGCCCAGCACACTCACGGCCCTCCGGCCCTGTGACCACACACCATCTGTCAGCGCATTCCCAGTCTTACGCTAACCCCCGCCGCACCCCCCTGGTGCACACGAGAGCACCTCCCCAGCCTGGATGCACCCATGTTCTCCCGTCTCCACAGAAATTGTGGCAACAGGGCTGTAGGTGGTAACGAGCCTGTCGGAGACACGGAAACAAAGTCCTGCGTTACCTGCATCAGCAAAGTGTATGTGGCCCTTCTGGGCTCCAGGGACCCCCAGATGGTGTAAATTGGACATGCTAACGTTCATATTAATTGAAAGTTGGCTACTCAAATCCAATTCCGTTTTTGTTTTAGTTGTGGCCTGGCAGAAATGCTAGCAGCCACCTTTGATCTTCCTTAACTGCAGTTACCAACACTCTCCTCTGAGTTCCTTCTGTCGGGTGTAACAGGGAACCAGGCTCAGCTCACTGACATTTTTTCAATATTGAGGAAGAGCTAGAAACAACCTGGGCTTTGCATCTGTTCCAGGGTGGACAGACAGGTGAGTAGCAAAAGTCACTGGAACGTGGGAAAGCGCTACGTGGTCTCCAGTTATGTAAATAGCACATCTGCTCAGAGACAATCGTTCTCCATGTGGAGAGAACTTGACCAAGACAAAAGCACCAGAAACTCAGTCCTTTTAGCAGAAACATCTTTTGCTGAATGTATTCATGAGAGATGATGCTATTTCTGCTCACAAACAGAAGTAAAGATATAGCCGTACTGCTCACTGCCAGTCCCCTGGGCTAGAACCCCAGCACTATTTCACTGCTTCTTCCCCTGGTCTCCATGTTCAACTGGACACAAGCTCCATTTGGCTGCAGTGTCCCTCCTGTCCAGGTTCACTGTCACCCTGCTCAGACCCTCTCCCCTTGCCCTTCCCCCCCAGATCATTGGAATACCTCCTCCATTTGCCGCTTCATTTCTTCTATCTTAGCCTACCCAACACTCTGAAGCTAGAGTTTTCCCTGGCTTTAATCCATTGCCAGGTAGTTCTAACTGTTCCCCACATCCAAAGAGCAGGCTCTTTAGCTGCATCTGAGTCTCCTCCCCTCCCCTCCAGCCACGTGTGCCTTAGCTCCTCTCCACTGGCACCAAGGTAGAGTCAACCCCGTGACTCACTGTTGCCCAGATTCCATCTTCCAGCACCTGCCTGTTTTCTACAGGGACCACCTCCTTTTCCTCCCCATTTTCTCCCTACTATCTGTCTGTTGCCAATAGCAACCCCCTCAGATCTGGCTCACAATAGGGGATATTTGTAACAGGCTGACCCAGCATCTCTTTGAGGATTTCACTTCTTCCTCGCTCCATTCACATGGGTGGCACCTGTCCCAGTATGGCCAATACAAGTATTTCATCTCAAAGGAGGAGGGATTGGTCCAGATTTGGTGATGAAAGTCATGCAGGGGCAACCAGGGTCTTCTCACAGGTGTGCTGGATGGATCCTGGAGTGGAGACGGTCTGTTGGGTAAAGAAGTGGCACCTGGAGAGAGTCCGTCTGTCTCTCAGGTCCCAGCTCTGCCCTGTATATTGACTTCATCTCAGATGGGGTCCTGATACCTTCATGTCTTTGGATCTACCTCTATCTGAAGCCAGGTCTGCCTTGGCTTACCATTTGTGAGAAGCAATAATCAATTCCCTGTTTGCTTTCAATAAATAATTCCTTTTTGTTTTGAATAAATCATACCCCTTTTGCTTAAGTTGGAGTTGGTTTTCTGCCACCAATAAGGGAAGAGATCTGTGACCTGGCCATTTCCCACACTTGGTGATGAGCACAAAGGCATACACACGTTCTGCCTGTGCTATTTACTGAGTGCAAGCATCATTCCTATGGAGTACACTGTAAACCGCTGGAGGGCAGTTTATCTTCTGCACATCTGTGTCTTTCACGCTACCTAGCACATAATATGGCTTCAAACATACTGTTTGCTTGGCAGAGTGAATGAAAAGATAAATATTAGGCAAAATAACCTATTCCCTAACAACATGAATCTCAGTGACCACCCTCATTCATCCATAAACTTTGGAAGCACAAGCAAATATACATTATGTTGCCAAGGACATTTTTCAATCTGTACAAATAAAATGAAATAACATTATCTATGTTTCCAGACTTTACAGACACCCTGTAGAAATCTAAGTTGGAAAAAATGACTTGAGGGTTAGTTTGATGATCCTTCAGCATAGATTCAGCCTTCTCAGTGTCTCTGGGTCTGAGCTGAGTTTGCTGAGGGAGGTGGTCACACACCCTGGATACCCAGCCTGCCCTGTACCTGGGAACCCCAGTAATTGCTGAAAAGGGCTTTGGAAATGAGAGGTCAGAGGGCAGACCACTCGAGGACCAGCTGTAGTAGAAACCCTGAAAAGGGAACCAGAGTCAAAATATCCACGTGCACATGGCACAAAGGCTGGCCAGAGCCTCCAGGCACAGGAAGCCTGACTGCCATGTTTCTTAACAGCAAGGGCAGGGCAGCCTGGCTTTCCATATCATTCTATAAGAAGATGATCTGTTTATCCAAAGGGGTGGTTAAGGAGTGCTTCAGTTTACTTAGTGGTTGTGTCTTTTTTAATTTCCTGTTTCTTCTTCCTGTCTTTAGGATGGGTTGCCCCATTCTCCTAGATGTGGGCTTCTTTGGTATTGGAACTATTGGGCCATGGGGCTTGCAGCTGCCTCTGACATTCTTGCCCAACCAACGCCCACCCACCCCCCACCCCCCCAAACTGCTGTTCACTGTTCTTCGGAAAGAACCCAGTGGCCCAGTGAGTAGCTGTTTCCAGTCAGCTGGCCAAGTGGAAACTGGATCAGAGCCTTGGCCCACTGGGCCTCTTTGGTGCCCACTGAGGGTGGTGGTCAGACAGCACTTCTGTTGCATTTCTTTCTTCTACACTGATCAGTGGGAACACTTGATTCCCTCCATCTAACAGAACCCCCCCCCCCCATTCATTGCATCCCCTTAGGAGATTAGGACACCAGTGCCACACCTGACCAATCTGTCCTCTTGCTTCATGGCAGGAGAGAGATGTCCCCTGTTGGGAGCAGACATCATAGGTTGAGAGGTGGAGGCCACGTCTTTCTCCCTGAGGTCAGACTCCTTCCTACAAGGATGTCCTGTCTGCCCCTCAGCCAGGCTTATGATCCAGAAATGGGAACAATGTGATTTGAATGAAGCTATTGGGGGATCTTCAGGCTTTTGCATTTGTGCTTCCGTGGGGACATGTACACAAGCACATGTACATGCAGAGTCAAATGTGCACACGTGCCAATCCTTATTTGATAGTATCTTATGCAGAAACGTAGAGGTAGAAACAAAGTGGAAGCAAAGGATAGGAGAACCAACACAGAAGGGCCTGAATTCACCGTGCTCCTTCACGTGCTGTCTCACAACTTGGGGCTTCATCCCTCTCCCTGGAGTATCCTACCTCCACTGTCTGTCTAGGAAGTTCTGAGCCCTCCATCAGCTCTTAGCCTCAAAACTACCCCTCTCTGAAGACTTGCCTAGCATCCCTGGGACAGACTGAAGGGACACCCTTTCATTGCACATGACACGTGGTGCATTTCTTCATTAACACTATTTGGTATTGCATTACAATTGTTGGCATGTCTAGCTCCCAAACAAGACTGTGTTCTCCTTGGAGGAAGGAATGATGTCTTTCCCTCTTTGTATACCCATTACTAGACAGTGTTTGCTATCCAATAGGCTTGAAATTCATAGCAAATATTTTTTAAGTGAACAAAGACACAACCAGATAAACATAACTGGAACCAAAGAGGAGAGGGCCACAAACCCAAAGGCATTTGAAGCAACTATGGCTTTGGGGTAAATGAGTCAGAAAACATAAAAATCACCACGTTGCTATAGCATCGATACTTACAAACTGGTGATTTTCATGGGGGATGAAATCAAGGAGAAAGAAAGCAATGAACTAGAGAAGAAATTCAGTGTGGACCAACGCTTGTGACAAAAAGGGTAGCAGCCTAAACTATAATTGCAACAGAGAATTGCTGACTATTAAACTAACTTGATGTGATTTAACTCATTAATTGTTTTTTCAAGTAATGAGAGACTCAGTCTTTGTGGCATGGGAGAGTGGAATTAGTTCCAAATGGAAAGTAAGGAGAGACAGATTTCAGTGCAACATCAAGATCTTTCTAGCAATACATCTGTTTATATGTGGACTAGGTCAGAATGTAGGAGTTTTTGTTCTGCCACTTACTAGCTCTGTGACCTTGAGCAAGTTCCTTAATCTCTCTGAGCCTCAATTTCCTTGTTGCAAAATAGGCACAATAATAGCATATAACTAAATATAAACATTATAATGATGTAACATACTTATCATGCAGTAAGCACACAATTCATATTGAATTTTATTAGTCATGGAAGTTAGTTCCCTATAACTGAAACTTTTGGAACAATGGTGGAATAATCACTAAGTACAGACATTTTTCTTTCCTTGTTACTTTTGTTCTAGTATTATAGTTATTCGTATATCTTCTCCCTTAGTAGATTGTAAATTTTGATGGCATGGTCCAAATCTATTTCATTTTGATAACCTCCAGAGTCCTTGCACATAGGAAGCATTTGATAAATATGTATTGGATTGGAAGATGAAGACCATTTAGGCATCAAAGGAAAGACTGGACTAAGTCACCTCCAAAGTGTATTTAGACAATAGAAGTTTGATTCATTCATCCATTCATTTATTTACTCAACTAAATGACATTGGGTGGCAACTCTGGGCCATGCAATGGGAGCTGTTGGGGACAGATTATAGAAGCAGACAGTCTTTGAGCATGTGGTTCTTACAGTCTAGTGATTCTATGATCCTGTTGAGTTAAGATGTTGTATGTTACCTAAACTATCCTTGAGATATTTTAATGCCAGTGACGCAGTTCTTTGTTTTGTTCCTGTAAATGGCTTGCTTATTTTGTGCTATCCTGGAAAGTCATTTAGGAGGAGAGACACCAAAGAGGAACAAAGGTGGAGTGGCTATTGTCCAAAACACAGAGCTGTTTTTGGAAATGCAAATCCAGATCTCTCGGATAATAAGGGACAAAATCTTTATCAGTCGCAAAAGGCCAAGCAAGGTCTCTAATTAGTACTATCCTTTCCTGCCTCTTCCTTTGTACTCTGATAGCCACCCTCAAAGCCCCAGTGCAAGGCAGAGTTTGGGAGGGGACACATGACCTTAGAAGCAGTGCCCTTCTGGTATTAATACATAGAGTCCACAATCAAGAGAGGAAAGTCCAATGGAAAGGAAGTGACATAAGGCAACATGCTCGGACGTGGAGTGGGGGCTGTTCCTTGCAAAGCTAATGTAATAAATGCCATGAGTTACCAAAGGATGCCAGACTTTCTCTAGAGTTGCCTAGTATTCTAGAGGTTGTGAATATTCTTTTTACTTAAAACACAAATCTTTAACTCCGTGCATCACGAATGACCTTTGGGGATATGTGAAGTTTCAAAATTACATATAGAATTAAATATGTAGGTTTTTCTTAAGAAGAGGTTTCATAGCTTACATAAGATCCCCAAAGAGATCTGTGGCCCAAAAAAATCTGTCATGTTAATAGGGGACATATTGCTGACTGAACACTTATTCTGAGTTGAAGGCACATGGAAAGTTCAGGAAAGCATTCCCATGGTGCTCACAACAGCCAAGTTTATCAAACTCTCACCAATCTTTGAGCTTATCTCCCATTAGTTGTCTTCTGGGAAGTTGTCAGCAAAGAACCCTGAATATTCTATAGCATTCAATGTACACGCATATGGAGAGTGTGTGGGTATGAGTGTGCGTGTGTGTGTGTGTGTGTGTGCACATACTATGTGTGTTTGTGTGTGCACACATGTACATCAGTAAGAGTCCAAGCAGAACACGGTGGGCTGAAATTGGATTATTTGGGGAAACCTTGAATAAAGGTTCTATTATATTTGCAGGGTACAGTGCAATCGTAAGGGATCATGCAGTTCTCTGGTACTAATGACAGCCAGGGCCATGACCACCCCTAGGCATTAAGGGGCCAGGAGAGGGAGTGGTGTTGAAACCCAGAGACAAAGAGCTGTGTGAAAAGTGTTGCCTAACAAGAGGGTGACCTTCTGCCAAGGGACACAGAGAGCCCAAGGTGACACACAAGGAGGGTATAACCTCTCTTCAGTGATCTGCCAGGGCTTCCCATTTGCCAAATCTAATAAAAGCCAGGGGACCAGGGATATCACTGAGGTAGGCCATACGATCGGCTTCCATGAAGTGCAGAGTGGACCTAGAGGAACAAACTGAAGAAATGCCAGCATTCTGTATGTGTGTTCATGTGTGTGTGTGTGTGTGTGTGCGTGCATGCATGTGTGTTAGCCATGTGTGAGAGGATAAATAGTCTAAATTCAGATCCACTGATCTTTACCTCCTACAAGCTAAGCCAGAGGGGCCAGTGATAGAAAAAAAGACTTGTATTTCTTGCTCACCTCTCTGTACCAGTCAGTGTGATTAGGGTCACCTCCTCTGTCCTTCCATCTAAGACTGGCAACAACCTCAAATGGTAACTTGTGTTAGTTTTTAATTTTTTTCTCCAGTTCAGTGTGATAATGTTATTCATTTATGATATAGTTAGTGGGGGGGGGGGTTGGTATGTAAAATGTTAACATGGGTCCCAAAGTAAAAACTACACAAATGGCATACTCAGAGAAGTGTCATCCTCCATCCCCAACCACTCATCCTTTCCACTCCATTTTCCCACATCCTCTATAGCTATGGTCCCCAAGCCCTGGGTGGCAGACTGGTACCCGTCTGTGGCCTGCTAGGAACCAGGGCGCACAGCAGGAGGTGAGCAGCAGGCCAGCTTCATCTGTATTTACAGCTACTCGCCATTGCTCACATCACCACCTGAGATCTGCCTCCTGTCAGATCTGTCACTGTCTCCCATCACCCCCAGATGGGACCATCTAGTCTCAGGAAAACAATTGATTCTGCATTATGGTGAGTTGTATAATTATTTCATTATATTTTACAATGCAATGATAATAGAAATAAAGTGCATAATAAATGTAATGCACTTGAATCATCCTGAAACCCTCCCTACCCGCCCCCCCCCCCCCCCGGCCCCCAGTCCATGGAAAAATTGTCCTCCATGAAACTGTTCCCTGGTGCCAAAAAGGTTGGGGACCCCTGCTCTACAGGTAAAAAAAAAGTATTCATTTCTGGTTCATTTTTCTTGTGTTTCTTCTGGGAAAATTAAACAGATACTATAAATATGTATATTTTCTTTCATCCTTCTTCTTACCCCAAAGGTGGTATAGTATACATTGTATGTATACTTTCTTACACAAAAGTTAGCATAGTATACATTGTATATGTGCTTTTTTTATACCAAAGGTAGTACAGTATACATTGTATAAATATTCTTTTGCTCTTTGCTTTTTCCATTTAATAAAATATACTGAAAATCACTCCCTATCAGGCATAGTTCTTCCATAATCTTCCATAATCTTCCTCATTTGTTTTACAGCTCCATAACACTCCATTGGGTGGATATATCTTAGTCTATTCAGTCTACTATGCAAGGAAATTTAGGTTTTTTCCAGTATTTTGCAGTTATAAACAATATTGCAGTGAAGAATTTTGCAAATGTATTTTCAATATTGCTGAAGGTGTATCTTCAAAGTAAATTTCTGGAAGAAGGATTGTTACATCAAGAGATAGATACTAAGCATTTTCATTGGATATTGCAACTTCCCTTCCCAAAACTTTTATCATTTTTGATTTCTACTAGCAATGAGAGTGTTCGTTTTCTCACAGCTTTGTCAGCAACATATGTCAAGCATTTTTAATCTTCTTTTTATCATTTTGATAGGTAAAACATAGTATCTAATTTTAGATTTAATTTCCGTTTCTCTTAATATGGGAAACATATTTGAATATGTTTATATGTTTAAGGATATTTGAAAGTTGAGCATATTTTTATATATTTATGAACTGCTTAAAAATTATATGAACATATCTTTTGCCCATTTTTTCTATTGCTTTTCAGTTTTTCTTTTTTCCTCAATTTTAAAAAATTCTTCATACTTCGGGGACATCAGCTCTTTATCTGTGATATACATGGAAATGTTTTCTGCCAGTATGTTGCTTGGCTTTGAATTTGTTGCTTATAATATTTTTGACCATGCAAAGTTATTATTTTTAAATTTTACATACTCAAGTTTTATTATTATTATTGTCACTACCTTTATCATTATTGCAGGATTTCAATCATGGTTAGACTCAGGTCAGATCCAAATCAGAAATTAATTTACTTATGTTTTCTTCTAACTAGAATGTCAGACTTTATTTTAATAATTA
>CM052439.1:15875254-15915887 GCA_028533085.1 Varecia variegata
TACAGAAACTTTAGAGTACATTTTAAATTCAGGCAGAGATAATCTTCCATTGTAGGTCATTTTTATTTCCTGATGTTTTCCTAGTTACTCTTGCATGTTTATTTTCTCCACATAAACTTTAGTATCAATTTCGCTATAAAAATTTGAAAATTTTCATAAGGATTGTATTTAATTTATAAATTAAGAGGACAATGACATCTTTATAATATTAAAGCATGCTAAGCAAAAACAAAAATTGTCTTTTCATTTGTTCAAGTCTACTTTTGTTTCTTTAAGGAGGGTTTAAAGTTCTCTCCTTTTTTTGCACATTCTTATTAAATGTTCAAAGTTTGTTACTATTTTAAATGAGGTTTTTTCTGCATTATATCCTCTAAATGGTTTTTGTTCGTGTATATAAGAACTATTGATTTCTGAATGTTAATTTTAAATTCTGCTACCTTGTCTAAATTTAGCAAAATCTTTTATTGTTCAAGTTAGTTTTATTATTGATTGAGTTTTCCATGTATACTATCATATCATCTGTAAATAGTGACAATTTTACCTCTTTGTTTCCAATTCTTATGCCTTTCATTGATTTATCTCATCTAATTGCATTGGCTAATATCTCAGTAAAATGTTCAATAAAGAGAAGAATGGACATTCTTGCCTTATTCTTGTTCTTAAGGTTTTCTCATTAAGTAAGATACTGGCATTAAGACCAAACTATGTATTTTCAATCCTTTTAAGAAAGTAGACATCAATTCCTACATTCTTAAGTGCTTTCTTTAGGAATAGGTGTTGAATTTTTTCAAAGGCTTTTTCATCATCTATGGAGATAATCATGGTTTTTCTCCTTAAGTATACTAATTTAGTTTATTATTCTAATGTATTTTCTAAAACTCAACACATTTGCATTCTTGCAATAAATCCCACTTGGTCATAATATATTACTTTCTTAATGTACTGGATTTTGTTTAGTACATTTTATGAAAAATCATTTTTACCATCCTCTCATCTTTGTCAAAGTCTACTTCTCCATTGTTTTATTCAGACCCACCTTTATCTCACATTGAGAAAGAGTCCATGACACACATGGTTTGGAAGTTCTTCTGGTGTTTAGCAACTTCGTCTGTATGTTGATTCAAACCCACTTCTGTTTTCAACAAGGGAGATGGAAAACAACTATGCTCATGGAACCAAGCTGATTCAACTGAACCTACCATCAGAGCCAGCAGTAGTTATGGATACTTCCTGGGGTGCGTGTATTAAAGTGTTTTAAGACCCCAGACCCACTTTCAGCACAGGTGAGAGAGCTAACCAAAACTCTTAAGACCTTGATTAAATCATTTCTTAGCCTCCTTTACTGTGGGCCAAAACCTCCTCTGTTTCAGAGGGAGAAGTAAGAAATTCTGAGCCCTCAGATTTAGAGTCAAGGTCTCTGCATGTGTAGCTTAAATATCACCTTCGTGGAGAAGCCTTCCCTGATCAATCTATGAGTCCCTGCTATTCTCTGTCCTTGAATCTTGTTTATTTCTTCCATGGCACTTATTATTTAATTAAGTAAATTTACTTAGTTAATTGTGCCCCAATCACCTCCACCTGACTATACATTCCAGGAGGACAAAGACCATGTCTGTTTTGTTTACCTCTGACCATCACATCCCAACACTTAGCACAATGCCCAGTAGGTAGTATGTTCTCACTAAATATTTATTGAATGAATGAGTAATTTTGTGTGGGAAAGAAAGCAGTGAACCATCTAACTTCTCCAGATGTAGGATGCCTTGTCCCAAATCAAGGGTAGAGTTGGCAAAGTTGTCCCTCCAACCTTGAAACTCCCAGACAGCTAAGAGCTGGTCTAAGGGTTGAACACCCATTCAGGCACCTCAGTGCCACCTTAACAGGAGCTTATTTTCTTATGTCTGGGGGGCTTGCAACAGATATCTTCCTGGGAAATTTTAAGGGCAGTGCAAGTCAGCAGCTGCTCTGTTATATTTTCTTCTTTTACTCTCTTTGAAAAAGTAGTTGTTTTAGTTTAGAAAGAAAACAAGAAGATAACCTAAAGGGCAGGAATCTAGACCCTGGATTTACTTTCTGAGGAGAAAAAGAAAAACATTTGACAACACCAACACTGAGCTCTTTGCTTTTGTATATGTATATGTATGTGTGTGTGTTTGCGTGCATATGTGCACATTCCCCTACTCCTCAACTCTCCTTCAAAACCACTTTTAATGGATTCCTGCAGACCTAATAAAGATGCTGCAGACCATTCTCTTTCCTTCTCACTTACTGTGTAACTTGGGCTCAGATCATTTGGGAGAGTCCTTTTGAAGGAACATCTGGAAATCTGGAGGCTCGCCCCTTAAGATCTCTCTCCCCCCTCCCCCCGACTCCCTAATCTTCCTTTGAAGAGGCTGTGCTAGCTTGAAAATTTCTAACCCAAAACTTTTCACTCTGAGATATTTCACTCAGTACTTTGGAGTTATTTACAAATAAACCTGCCAGGCAAAATCTCATTGCTGGGAACCCACAGTGGTTCAAGTCATCTGTTTATGGGGATCTGGCATCCTACGGAACATAATTGGCCCTAAGGAAAGCTTTTGTGGGGGTGAATGTGGCTGAGATGGGACATGGTCTCAGACGAGAATCCCATAGTCATATGTTAAATGTGTTTCTCTTCCAGCTTCTCAGAAACACACAGGAATCTAAAGGAACCCTGGGAAGGAAGGGGAAAAGAGTATCATGAGTATTTTCCCACTGTTGTAAAAGTAATAACCTTGGGCAGGGGGCAGGGGGGAAGAATGGATCTTTTTTCATAGAAAGAAACACTGAGAAAGACTAAAAGAATATTTTTCCATTCTTGGGATACTTCACTTAGTAGAATAGGTTCCAACTCTCTCCAGGAGAACAAAAGAGATTCTATATCACCGTTATTTCTTATAGCTGAGTAATACTCCATGGTATACATATACCACATTTTACTAATCCACTCATGTATTGATGGGCATTTGGGTTGTTTCCACATCTTTGCAATTGTGAACTCGGGGGGGGGGGGTAGGGGGGGCATGGGCAATATACATAACCTGAACTTTTGTACCCCCATAATAAGCTGAAATAATAAAAAAAAAAAAGACTAAAAGCAGGAACCGAATTTCATGATGGTCACTTCATCTTCTTCACTATCTAATTTTTACACAAGTAAGGAATTTTGTCATTGGGTCCTAGAACCAACCAGGCGTGGTAGAGGTGATGAAATCTGTCTCTCCCTCTGAGCCCAGCATCTTTCTTTCCAAAAGCATTGCGCCTCTATTAGGTTCTCTATTAGAGAACCCTGTCCCAGCACTGAGCAAGAAACAAAGTGTGGCAGATTTGCATTAACGACCCCAGTGGTCACTGTACCCTGTATCCATGCCCTCCTGAAACTTAGAAAAATCCTCCCACAGTGGGTGATGCATAAACTCTACCCCTGATGTCAGCTATGTGACTCGCTTGGCCAACAGAGGCAACAATGTACCAATTCCAAGCCTCAGCTTCAAGAAGCCATACGTGTTTTCGCTTGCTTTCTTACGATTCCACCATCATTCTGAAGAAAGACACACTTGAGCTAGTCCGCTAATCCTGGCAGGAGGATGAGAAACATGTGGAGCTGCATGGACCCAGTCAGGCCCAGCACGGCCAGCCAGACTCCAGCCACCCCAGATGTAGAAGCAGGCCCAGCCTGGATTGGCTCAATCCACAGATGTGTGAGAAGTCAGTGTTTACTGCTGCATGCCACTAAGAACTTGTGGTTGCTTGCTCCACATCAAACGTTAACTGATCACAGAGCTGAAAGTTAAATCTCTTAAGAAGCTCTGTATTTGAATAACAATGCCTTATATTCACACAGCCTTCTGAGGTTTTCTAAATATTTTACACAGTATATCTTATTGAATTTTTATAATAGCCCTGTGAAGTGGGTTGGAGAGGTCTTATTATTTCCATTTTCTAGCCGAGAATACTAAGGTGCAAAACAGTGAAATCTCCCAGGCACGCTTGTAGCTTTGACTCAGGCAGTGCAAAGATAATTTATGTGACCAAAGCGTTCGTACCTCCGTCATGGGCTGGAAAAACAAGTGAAATCACCTTTAGCAAAAAAGCTAAAGGCAAAATAGAAGCCTCATCCTTCTCATTACTAGCTCAGTGCTCTCCTCCCCACTGGCAGTTGTAGATAAGGAAGAAAGACAAACATGAAAGCAGCGAGCGTCACACTGTCATAAGAGCATGCATAAAGGAAATCTGGATCAAAAAAACAAAATTGGCTCCTTGTTTAATGGACTGGATTCCTGTGGGGAAAAAACACTGGAAAAAGTGGGCTACAAGTGACATTTCAAAAAGAATAGAATTATGGGAGACAGAAGAGACAAAAGTCTCTGAGTTGAAGAAGATTACATAGACAGTATGTGTGCAATTTATTGGTGGTTGCAATACGCCAAGAAAACTGCTAGAAATCTGATATGCATTATCTCATCAATCTTCATAATAACACCATGAAGAAGACTGTAATATAACATAATATAATGTAGCATAAAACATAACATAACATAGCATAAAGCATAACATAACACACTCCCCAGAAATCAAGCAATAGAACCACTTGCCAACGCTCACACAGCAAGGACGTGGCATTGGGTAGAAGCCCAAATCTGTCAGACTTCTACATTGGAGCACCTGTCTTTGGTGGAGGGAGAGAGTTGTGGGCAAGGGGGCCAACCAAAACAAGCCGAGAGGAAGAAAGAAGCAAGAAAGCTGGAGTGGAGGAGTGGCTGGAGGCTGGAAAAGCTTTCTGGAGAGAATGGCTTCAAAGAGAACCTATCTTCTGCCAAGCATCGCTCTGGATCACGCTGTTGGAAAGCCCGTGGCTCACAGCCCCTCCTTCCCAGTCACTGGACTCTGCACCATGGCCCCAAGAAAAGAGAGCCCAGCATTTAGCTGCACCCCCTTTGCCTGTCCTCTGTCTCTCTCTTGGCAGGTGACAGCACTCAGGTGGCTTTTTTTTTTTTTTTTTTGTAGAGATGCCACAATTTGAGATTCCACAGTATGATGGAAAGAGTATAGGCCTCAAATTTAACATCACTGGGATCGAAACCCAGCCTGACTTAATAGCTGTGTTTCCTGGGTCAGTGGCTTAACTTCTTTGTGCCTCAGGGGATAATAATAGTGTCTACCTCGAGGATGCTGGGAGAACTAAGAGATTCCCACGCGAAACCCTCAGGTGGGTGCCTGGGACATTTAAGTATTCAACAAATGTCATTTGCCTCTCAGGCTACTTTTCAGAAGGCCCAGCTTTCTTTCTAGGACATCACAAGGGGGAAAGCAGAGGTGGCCAGGAGGTGTGCCGGGTTGGGGGGACAAGCCACCACATGTAAATCTAGCCTGGGCCACACCTACCGCTGCATTCCCTGACCACAGAGCCCCCAGCAGTGACTCTCAACTCCTCGCATGTGCCTCAGAGCCCAAAATGTCACCATCCTCCTACCCACGGATGGGGGACTGGGCTGCACCATCCTGTGCTTACTGCAGGAACTGAAGGCTCAATTTCCAAGAAGTGACTCTGATTGCCTGCAGCCTCCCACGCCTGGAGAGTGCTGGAGGCAGAGAGTGCTGTGTTGGCCGGCAGAGGACGTTGACAAAACAGTCTGTAGTGAACAAGAGAACCGCCTGCCCCTGTTGGCCCCTCATGTCCAAAACGGACTCTGCCAGCAGCTCCTTCCTGTTGCTGGGAAAGCAGATGAGGCCTCTTAGATTTCCCAACCGGTGCCCAAAGGAACCTGCCGGCTCCTGATGGGAGTTCATGGTCTTAACATTCCTGTCACCTGTTTGGGAAGAAAGAGAGGGGAGAGGTGGGGAGAACAGGGAAGAGGGAAGAAGAACAGACAGGAACTGCCCTTCCCTGCCCCCACCTCCACCACGGACCCCACCTCTCTTTTGAGGCCATGAGAAGGAGACAAAACACGGAGGCTCGGTGACCATGGAGACAAGAGTGAGTGAGACGTGGGGCGAGGCTCCCGTGGGGTCTGCTGCAGTCAGGGACCACCTGAGCCTGGATGCTGCTTCACTGAGGCCCGGGACCTGGTCTTGCTCTCTGGGGCATCCCCAGACCCCCGCTGGCAGAGCGGACTGGCCACCAGCAGGGGCTCCGTCCCCCTGTGTCTGAGTATCCTGCTCCTTTTCTCAAGAGGCATGGAAAATAAGTCTTACCTTTCCACCCAGATAGAAGTTTCCCTCAACCCACACACATGAGCCAAAATGGGTTTCAAAACATTGTATTAAATAACAGCAATGCAGTCACAATAATGACAATGGCTACTATTCTTTAGGTCCCCTGTAAAGTATCCTCACACCATCCATCATCTCCTGTGACACTCAGCCCCTTAGCATGCCTGCACTCACTCTGACCCCAGCTTCGCTCTCCTGCCTCGCCCGCTCTGTTCTCCTCCACTCGCCAGCACTCCTGGCCCAGGCCATTTGCTCAGCCTGCTGTGTCTTCCCTCCAACAGCAGGACAGAGGTTAGAGGTTTGCCCCCTCCAAATCTCATGCTGAAATCTGATCCTTAATTAGATTTCAGCACCAACAGGTGCTCCAATGTTGGAGGTGGGGCCTAGTGGGAGGTGTAAGGTCATGGAGGTGGATCCTTCAGGAATGGCCTCTGCTGTCCCCTCCTTGATGACGAGTGAATTCTCACTCCATTAGCTCAGGCTAGATCTGGTTGTTAAAAAGAGCCTGGCTCCCCGTCCACCCTCTCTCTTTCTCCCTTTCTCACCACGTGACACGCCTGCTGCCCCTTGCCTTCCGCCATGAGTAAAAGCTCCACGGGACCCTCATCAGAAGCGGATGCCGGCGCCCTCTTGTACATCCTGCAGAACCATGAGCCAAATACGCCTCTGTTCTTTATAAATTACCCAGCTTCAGGTATTCCTTCATAATAATGCAAACGAGACTGAGACAACCAGCCTCTTATCCTTGAGATCTAGCTCAAAGGCTCCCTGATCTGTGAAGTTATTAATACACCCTCGGCAGGGAGGGCTCATCGCTACTTTACACATGCTTCTCACAGAGCACTAATTACATTGCATTGCATACAGCTGCCTCCTTCTAGACTGTGAGCTCTTTAACTGTGTGGGGGGGATGGTTCTCGTGCATCTTTGATTCTCCAGCACCTCAAAGAGTGCCAGGCCTGCAGTAGGTGCAGCACGAACATTTGTGATGAAACAAACGATGTCAGGCCACTCTCTTCCAATACCCTGACCACATGAGTTCAGAGAAATCAGGACACAGCAGCACAGGGGGTGGCTGAGGAAGGATGCGTGGAAGAGATGGGACTCAGTATGTGGGGAGAAGAAGGGAGAGAGTCCCAGACGAGAAGAACAATATGAAATATAAGCAAAGATATAAAACTCACACACTGTAATTTCAGGAGGTCTAATTCCAGTTAGATATGTTAATTCTCCGAATCACTTAAATCAGGAATTCCTTTCTTCATAAGAGAACCCCATTTTTAAATCAACTTGAAGGGGTATAACTTAATTAAATGCACCCATTTAAGTAGATGAATTGATAAGTTTTGACTGACAAATATGTGTGTGTATTACACCAGCACAATTTGGAGATTATTTATGCTTTCTTAGAATTTCATGTCAATAGAATCATTACAGTATGTACACTTGCATGTCTGGCTTCTTTTGCTTCCAAAATGATTTTGAATATCCATCTGGTTACATATATCAATACTTTGTATCTCTTTATTGCTGAGTATACTCCATTCTATGGATACACAATAGTTTATTGATCTTTTTAGCTGTTGTTAGACATTTGGGTTTTTTCTAGTTTGGGGTTATTACGAGTAAATTTTCTATGAACATTCGTGTAAAAGTCTTTATGTGGATCTGTTTCAGTTTTCTTGGGTAAATACCTGAGTTAAATTATAGGTGTGTGGGGTATGTTTAACTTTATAAGAAGCTATCAAGCTATTTTCTGTAGTGTTTGTACTATTTTATGTTATCGCCAGCGATGTACAAGTTCCCATTGCCCCACGTCTTCCCCAACACTTGATATTGACAGTTTTTCAATTTAAGCAACTCCTAATAAGCATGTAGTGGAAGCTCATTGTGGGTCTAATTTGCATTTCCCTGATGCCTAGTGATGCTGAGCATCTTCCTGTGGCCATTTGTATATCTTCTTTTGTGCAGTGTCTTTTCAAACCCTTTGTCCATTTTTGAAATAAACTTTTTAATTTTAAAATAATTTTAGGTTTACAAAAAAGTTTCAAAGATAGTACAAAGAGTTCCAGTACTTCCCACAACCAGTTTCTCCTATTGTTAACACCTTACATTAATAGAGTAAATTTGTCAGAACCAATAAAACAATATTGCTGCATTATTATTACCTAAATGTTATACTTTATTCAGATTTCTTTAATTTTTACCTAATGTCTTTTTATTATTGGTGTTCTAGAATCTCATCCAACATACTACATTAATTTAGATATCACGTACCCGTAGGCTGTAAAAGTTTCTCAGACTTCCTTTGTTGTTGATGGCCTTGACAGTTTGGGGAGGTAAAGTGCTATTCTTATCACATCATGTCAAGGGTACGTGCTACTAATATGACTCTTCAGTCTTGTTGATCGTGGTCACCTGGCTGAGGTAAAGTTTCTCCACTGTAAAGTTTCTCTTTTTTTCCCCCTCATTTCCATAGTGTACCTTTTAGAAGGAAATCACTATGTGCAACTTATACTTAAAAGGCAAGAACTTATTCTCTACTTCTTTGATCCTGGGGAAAGTTACTCCCTAAATCATTTGGAATTCATATGCATGGGAGAATTGCCTATGCTCCCTCATTTATCTATTTACTCAAGCATTTATTTATAACAATATAACTCATAGATACTTATCTTGTATTTTATTTATACTACAATATTTCTTTACATATTTTGTTGCTCAGATTGTTTTAGCTTTGAACATTGGGAGCTCTTTCAATTGGTCCTTGTGTCCCTTTGACATGCCCCCATTGCTTTCCTTACTGAGCACTTCCTTATTGTCTGGCACCACAAGATGCTCCAGGTGCCTCTTGAGTATTGCCTGCCCCAGTCCTACACTCAGCCATTTCTCCAAGGAGTTCTGGTTCTAGTGAGAGAATGGTGTTAGAAACCAAGATCTGGGTGTTGAGTGTGCTCACTGTTACTTTGTTGTCACTGCTTTTAGACTCTCAGAAGACAGAACTATGCATACATAGCTCCCTTTTGTCACTGAAAAATATTCCATTATATTGATGCACCATACTTTCTTCATCCATTCACCTAATGAAAAACATCTTAGTTATTTTAGTTTTTGTCAATTATGAATAAAGCTCCTATAAACACTTTCATAGAGGTTTTTTGTGTGGATATAAGTTTTTAAATCATTTGAGTAAATATCTAGCAGTGCAACTGCTTGACTGTATTGTAAGAGTATGTTTAAGTTTATAAACTCTCTTCTAAAGTTACTGTGGCACTCCTCATTCCTACCAGCAATAAATGAGAGTTCCTGCCGTTCTGTAACTTTGTCAGCAATTGTTATTGGCAGTTTTTTGAATCTTAGCCATGCTAATTGTTATGTAGTGATATCTCATTGTTACTTAAATTTGCATTTCCCTGATGACAAATGTTGAGCGTCTTTTCATATGTTTATTTTTCATCCGTAATCTTTTTTGGTGAGGTGTTTGCTCAAATCTTCTGACCATTTTTTAATTTGGGTGTTTTCTTCTTGTTATTAATTTGTAAGAATTTATTCTGTATTCAGAATACAATGAATGCAGAATATTTTTATCCCAGTCTGTTGCTTGCCTTTTTATTTTCTAATTATTTCTTGCAAAGGACAATTTTAATTTTTAATTAACTAATTTTCTTTCATTGTTCTGATTTCTTGTGTGCTATCTAATTTTTTTTTTATTTCAAGGTTGCAAAGACTTTTCTATTGTCTATTCTTACAGAAGTTTTATAAGTTTTAGATTTCACATTTAGGCCTATTATCTATGGCTGGAATTAACAAACTGTTTTTGAGACCATCAGCTAGTTATTTTAGGGAAGGTAAAAAACTAAATACCAAAGAATTTATGTCTATATGAGTATTTCTAATTCCACATCCAAAAATAATGATCAGTTTAAGGTTTTGTTAAATAAATGGCAGATAGTTAGAAAGAAACACACTTCTCCAGGCTAGAGTGTGAGGGTCTGTGCCTTGGCTATAGAGGGCCAGTGGATCCTGGTTCCTGGCCAACGTGCACTCAGGCAGAGGCAGCAGTGCAGGATGGTGATGTTGGGTGCGGGTGTGGAGGTGACTGAGGATATTTTTGTGGTCAAGGTTGAGAGGAGTGGGACCCTCGACATTCCCTCTGTGTCTCCTCTCTTATCACAGTGATTAAAATGCAGCAGAGGGAAGGAAAGGCAAGGCAGTGCAGGGCGATAGACCTCCACCTCCAGGCAGGTGGCAGGTGGTGTAATCCCCTAAGACCCACTGGAGGAGGGAGGGACCATGCGTTCTGGAATGTCCACAAGCCTCAGTGAAGGGGTGGGTGGTCCAGGAGCAGAGGCCTCCTGCTGAGATTGGCAATGAGGGGCATGAACCACACCATGGATTCAGCAAACCCAGTGCTCAGAGACCCGGGAACACAAACAGACCTTGTGCAAGGGGAGGCCCCAGGGCTGAGGAGTGACAGCATTACCTGCAAGAAGAGGAGATGAGAGCTGAAAAAAGCCTTTCAGACCCATGGCTAAGGATCTTTTAATAATTGCAGAGAATGGAAGAAATGCCCAAAGAATCAAAACAGAGAAATGTTTTCTCAACTTTTAAAATAAAAATCAAAGTTCATTCCAGAAATCAAAATGTATAAGTTTGGCATTAATAATGTATGCTTTGAATTTATTTTCCAGGAAACAAATAAGTGATTGATGAGCCTTTATAAATGTAATTGATCATCACTGGGGGCCAGAATGCACTCACCAAGAAAACCCAAGCCAGACCAGTGTGTGTGTCTTAATAAATTTCAGGTAAATTACAAGAATGCCATTAGCATGGGGTAAGGTGATTTTATCACAATTTAGTATAGATGCTTGATATACAGTATACATATATGTGTACATATATGCTATATATGTATATAAGTACACATGCTTTGTATATATATATATATATGAGTTTATAGATATGTGTGTGTGGGAATATATAATGTGTGTGTGGGTATATATATCTTTCATTATATTATACTAAATACAATGGGAGAAATGGGCTGAATAACAAAA
This sequence comes from Varecia variegata, assembly GCA_028533085.1. Lineage (NCBI taxonomy): Eukaryota > Metazoa > Chordata > Mammalia > Primates > Lemuridae > Varecia > Varecia variegata. The sequence continues at coordinate 15,886,549 of CM052439.1, forward strand.
ATTCTTAGTTATGGTTTTATATGTACATAAAGAACATTAAGTATTTGACTTCATACTTCAGTTCCCTTAGGAATGGAGGCATATCTGAATTCAGAGGTAGCTTCCATTTTATTGAGTGATAGAAACTCAATTTTGCCAATTAATATAGAGATACAGTATTTGGTAGCATTCTACCAAACATCAATAGTATGTCTCAGGTATAAAAAGCAAAAATTCGTTCATGTAAAAGTGATGTCTCCAAATGAAAACTCACTGGCTTATTCCAAGCATATTTTGGGGATTGGGAGGGAGATTATAGAGATTGTTCAAGGGTAGCTTTCATTTCCCACCAAAACAACAACAGCAAAGAATAAAAACACCGTGACATCATGTGAACAGGCATAGGCGAAGCTTTGAACACTCCTGAGTTGAAGCCGTGGCCTCCCCAGCCTCCCCGCGTGACAGCCCAGCTGGTGCTGGCTGACGACGTCCCACATCCTGTAGACGGGACAGAATCTCAGGTCTCAACAGGACAGCTCTGTCCAGCCTGAGGCCCCAGAGTCTCCCTGCTCCTTCTCACCTCCTTTTTAAAATATAAACAAAATGGGGTGTATTTAATTGACATCAAATGCCCAGAGTTAGAATTTCCTCATTCTGCACTTGAAGGATTTTCAATACTTTTCCCAGAAGTTAACATTGATTAGATAAGACAGAGGACTTTAGGGTTAGAAGTTGAATTCTAAAAATAGTTTCCAACTCAGGGGTTTCTTAGCTACAAGCTAAATACAAGACCAAAACATGACTTGGCTGCTAGAAAGGAGATCCAGTCCCAAGCAGCACTAATAAAATTATAATTATACATTCAAGGAAAGTGATAACTTTAGCACTGCTTAGATCTCATGTAGTGTTAAGTTATGGGTGGCTCATTTTGAGAGGGGCATTAACAAACCTGGACACACTGATAGAGGGTGGCCAGTCTTACAACGATAGCAAGAGAAAAAAGTTAAAACACACGGGAGTGTTTAAGATGGAGCCTGACTGTAACTTCAAATATTTCAAGGGCAATAATAATTAGATATTAATAATAATTATCTCTACCAAAAATGAGACCAGCTGCTTCATGAGACATGAGTTCCTGTCACTGGACAGTATTTACCAGATATTGAGCCCCTAACCCATAACACGTTTCCTTTATACATCATATTAGATATTGTATTACATAACAATAATGGCAATAGCTGATGCTCATAAGCATTTCCTATGTCCCAGGTGCTCTTCGGGCATAATCCATTTAATGCTCAGGACAGCCTGCAGTCCCATTGTAAAGATGAAGAAAGTGAATCACACAGGTTAACAATATGCCCTAAGTCATGTACCTACTTGGTGGAGGAATCGGGCTTCAAGGCCTTCTCCTACCTCCTTACATCTGCTCTTGGGAAATCATTCTAGGAGATAAGCTTTATTCTCTATAATTTTCAGAGGAAAACATGAAGCTGCTGTAGTGGATTCTTGGACTGGATGAACACAGAAGCCTGAAGCGATATTACAGGTGGTTTGTAGAAGCTATAATCAAATACAGAGGAAGAAATTAGCCTAGACACATTCCTAAAGTCACCCAGCTAGTTTTTGAAGTCAAGATTTCTAACTCAAAGTTTTAAATTCCCAATGCAATGATCTTTCTACAATATCATGCTGATCTCTTGAGAAAGAACATGATGCGGAGTGTCTCCCTACCCAACAGCACAGAGGGGACCAGCCAATGCACCCAACCATGATCCTCCTGTGGGCCAACATCTGGTGCACCCATGGGATTGGATGTATTGGAATGGATTGGAAGGTGATGCATTGGAAAACATGGCCGCCTCCTAGAATACAGCACATGCTGCTGCCCAGGGGGAAGAGAGGGGCCAGCAGTCAGGAGGTAACCCCTCACACATTTTGTTTGCACTCCACTGCGCTTCAGTGCTTGCTGCCTGAGCTGCAAGGGGCTGCCAAGGTAAAACAGGGAGGGAGAAGAGAGATGGATGCTGAATAGATATAGACCAAGGGGGAAAAGAAGCCACAGAGGGGAGGAGGACTGAATTCTCACTAAGTTAACTCTACATGTGACAATCTACTTCTAGAGCCCAACATCTTTCTGGCCCCACCCTGGCATCCTTTATATGTTCAGAGATTTAATTTCCTTGTCCAGGTAAAGGGTGATTCCAAGCTCACCCAGAGCTGAGTGAGAACTCTCATCACATGGCCCACCTCCCACCTGTGGGAGTGGACACTGATCACTCTGCCTGCCCAACATGCCCTTCCCTGGGAACAGCAGCCTTTCTCCCCTTAAGTGAGCCACCCACGTGGTTTGGGAGAGGCTGTGCTTGACCCCTGGTTCTAGAGTTGGGCACCCTGATGAGGCTGGGCCAAATAAAAGACCATATTCCTCCGGCCACTGTGATTACTTTGAAGGAGGCACGTGAGCCAGGCTGGGCCCAGGAGAGCCCTCCCCAGGGCTGTGGCAGGACCTCTTGGGAAAGAGGCATTCTATTTCTGCTTGGGTTTTCTAAGTTATAGGAGAACATGCTAGAAGGCACCCTTGCCTTCACTTCAACAAAGTGTGCCTAAGAATGGAACCAATACAGAGAAAGCAAAATAGAGATCAAGGACGTTGGAAAACTATAGCCAGCTATGCTCAAAAACAGTTGCACTCCTGGACTTCCCAGTTTTGGTGACCTTTAAATGCCCTGTTTTGCTTAATCCAGTTTGAGTTGGGGATCTATCACTTGCAATTCTATGAATCCTGATATTTCACTTTTCCACTATTAAATCCTGCAGGAGAAGGGAGGGTCAGAAAATGGAGGCTCCCTGGAATAGCTTTAGTGCCCTCCAATCCTTCCTAATCCTCACCATCAAGTGTCTCAGAGCCTCCACTGTTCCAATAATATCAGGTCTTGAGAAAGTCTTCTGAAACAGTCTTCTGACTACACATGCATAGGTAATTAAACTATCTCAAACAGATGAGTCTCTGCTATTTTCTTTTTTTATCATTAAAGCACATTCAAAGAGGACTATTTCTAAGCTCATCAGACCCGGGCACCATGAAGTGTGTTTGAATGCAGTGATTATATGTTGACCTTGTAACCAAGGAGCTTATGCAGAGGAAAATCATAAAAGATTAAGCCATTATGAAAAATAGACACAATTCCTGTAGATTTTCACATAGGATGTTGAGTTAGGCAGGGCGTGTGCCTGAGAAAGACAGATGGAACATTGTCTTGTTGGTGCTAACTTGGGAAGAGTTTTGAACTGTCTTAAGGGAGGAGAGGGACACTATGACAAATGGAGGGTGGGGCAAAATGGGTGTGAGAGGAGAGCAGGCTAAGCAAAATGTGGAACATTTTCTGAACTAGAGGTTTTGTGGTCTAGGGGGTTCTTTCTCCACCAACCGTAAGTCTCATAATTCCAAGTTTCCTACTCATCACAGCAGAGAAGAACCGTAACGCAAAGGGGAGTCAAGACTCATGCCAACAGTTAAAGATCCCAAGCATGAAATTAACAGCATCTGAAAAAAGGCAGCCGTTCTCAGGGAAGGAACCAGCAGGGCAGCCAACTGACACGAACCAAGCCATCCAAGAAGTCTCTGCTGACTCTTTGTCCTAATAGCACTGGGGTTTTCCTGGAGCCCCTCCGCACATGTGGTGTGTGAACAGGGTGTGTTGGATTTTATTTTATTTCCTTAATTAAAGCAAATTCTAACCTCAAAAGAACACAGCGTACACCCTCAGTGGCTCAGACACAATGGACTTGGAGGACTTGAGAAAGTTTTTCCATGGCTCACTCATGCCCAGCCCTACTTCCTTGAGAAGCAAGGGGCCAGTCTGAGAGGATCTGTAGTGCCCTGTGGTGAGCATGTGACCTTAAAAAGGACTTCGACTTTGGTCAGAGCAGCAGTTGACCTCCTGCTTTGTAAGGAGAGGCTGACCCAGTGAACCTGCAGAGGGGCTTTCCTCCTCTTGCAAGACCTTGTGTGCCCAGTGAAACTACCTGGTCCCCGCACTGCCCACCCAGAAGAAAAGCCACTGCATCTGCATCAGGAAGAAATAGCCCAAACCACCTCCAGACTCCCTGGACCGTTTCCCCACGCAGTGATAAACATCTGATCAACACTGGAAAAGTCCCTTTATTCCAGAGACAATATACCTTACTCACCTACTATGTGTACCCTGCTCAAGATCCTTGAGATTTTAAAGCAAATTTTTATAAACAAAGTCCAGTTAACTGATCAGCTAGTCTTAGCCAAACTTCCAATTGAATATATGAAATATTTGATTAACTGAAATTCTTCAGTTATATCCAAATTTTTGGCAGTATGTGTATCAGTGATAATTCATTTTACTTCCACCCCATTTTGTCATACTTTCTACCCATCCTAACAATCATATGTAATTTAAGTTGGATTGAAACAGTATAATTGTGCTGTTTAGATGAAACTGATGAAAAATTTTCTCTGATGATGTCAACAATGGGCTACATTAAATGGGTGTGGAAAGCGGAGGAATAGGATAGTTTATTTAATAAGCAGTGTAGGAAATAATTGATTATATTGAGAAAAAGGATTTAGCTTCTTACTTTACACCATATGCCAAAATAAGTTTTCATAGATTCGAGAGAAAAATAGGTAACTATTGTATGTGAAATTACCCAATTGGGAGTGGGAAAGGTGCTTTAAAAGTGAAAAAGCAAAGCCTTTTTTTTTTTTTTACAATAAAAGGATTGATCAATGGGACCATTTAAAGTGTTGATGTCTATAAATTAAAAATAACTTATGCACAAAATTAAAAGGAAAGTCACAAACTGGAAGAACTATTTGTAAGAAAGGATTACCAACATGTGACAAGAAAGAGTGAACATATGTAAGTGTAAAGACCTTTTACAAATCATTAAGACAAAAACCATTCGAGAAAATCGGGCAAAAGAGACAAACAGTCAATGCACAAGAGAAGAAATAAAAGTTGTCAATAAATGTATGGGGGGAAAGTTCAACATCATTTATAATTACACAGCAGCAAACTGAAATAACAATGAGAGCTTTTTATGCTATAAAATAGGTCTTCTTATATGTGGTGGGGAGCATAAAAATTGGTATATGCTTTCTAGATGTTAATTTGACAAATGCTTCAAATGGCCTTAAACTGTGAATGCACTTGACCCAGCAGAGCTATGTGAGATGGAACACACCGCTACTCAGGAGGTCACTGAGTAGGGATGAGGTTGAGCAGTCACAGGGCCTGCTGGCTGTGCGAGCACTACACCTCATGCCCCGCAAGACAAGTTTGCTGTCCCAAAACATTAGCATTCTCAGCTGGCACTGCCTTTCTGTACTTGACGCTACAGGTCAGAAAGAAGCTGGAATTAGACTGATTGAGATCTGGCTTGTAGAAGCCTGGAGAAGCCCTGCAGACCTTCTGCCTTGCCCCTCTCATTTGAAAGATAAGCAAAGCGTGTGGGGTGTGAGAAATGACTTGCCTGGTGACTTGCAGTGGCTTCATAGCAGAGTTAGGACTCCTGTCCCAGCCTCCTACGTCCTAACCCAGGCTCCTACCACTGTTCAACCCCGTATGTTCCATTCCAGCTAGTCGGCCTTTGGAAGGATGTGTTTTGTGGTTCATCATCTGGTTTTCATTAATAGCCAGCTGTGGCCAGGCACAGTAGCTCAAGCCTATAATCCCAGCATTTTGGGAGGACAAGGTGGGAGGATCATGTTAGGCCAGGGGTTCAAGACCAGCCTGAGCAACAGAGTGAGACCCCTACAAAAAAATAACAAAAATTAGCTGGGCGTGGTACACAACTGCACCCAGGAGGCTAGACAAGAGGATCGCTTGAGCCCAGGAGTTTGAGGCTATAGTGAGCTATGAGTACACCACTGTACTCCAGCCTGGGCAACAGAGTGAGACCCTACCTCAAAAAAAAAAAAAAAAAAAAAAAAAGCCAACCAGTTTGGTCCTTTGTAATGATCTGTCATATTGTCTATGGCTGTGTTTTTGGCCCCAGGCATTTCTGGCATGATAAAACAGGTGGCGTCCTGACCAGCAGTGGTCTGGAGGTGCCTCAGCAGCGCAGTGTGTGCTTGGGAAGGTCTTCCCGACCAGCTTTGTTCAATAGAAATGTAATATGAGCTGCATTTATAATTTTCAGTGTTCCTGTAGCCACATAAAAAGTAAAAAGAAACAGACAAAGTTCATTTTAATAATATATTTTATTTCACCCAATATATTCAAAATATTATCATTTCAGCATGTAACCAATATAAAAAATTATTAAGGAAATATTTTACATTCTTTTTTTCTTACTAATCTTCAAAATTGGGTGTGTGTTTTATAGTCAGAGCATGTCTCCATTCAAATGCTAAAATCCTTTCAGAAATACTTGATTTATGTTTAGATCTCATAAATCTTATGATTAAAATATGATCAAGTTGTTTCAAACATGCTTAGAAGTTCTCCAAAAACTGAACTGCATGTTAGTTCCTAAATTACATTAAACATTCAGTTCTCAGTTGCATTCATCACATTTCAAGTGCTCCAGAGCCAGATGTTGCTGATGCCACCATACGGGACAGCCTTAGACAGAGTCCTGTGATGATCTCTGAGTCATTTGACAACTGCCCACCTCCATTCTTAGAATATTCAGTTCTCCAGCCCAAAGCATTATTTAAGCATAGAGAGCTTGGGGAAAGGTCATCAGAGTAAGAAAGAAAGATCAATTAAATGATGAGTTAAAAAAATTCCTCAAGGTGAAGGTTGGATGGGATGGGGTGGAAACTATTGTAAAGAAGGGATGAGGGTTGCATGGTTTGGGAAAAATCTATTGTCACATCTTCAGAATAAACATAGATATAAAATATTTGGTAATCATAACATTCCTGAAGGCCCAGCTTTCTGTGTCTAAACCATAAATGTTATATCCTTTTTCTATAGGCAATATGCACTAACATGATATGCCCCTACTTCTAAGAAATTTTAGTTTAAGAAAACCTGATCTTTGAAGAAAAAAATTATTTCTACCACTCTAAAAGGACTTTGCAATGAGAGCAGCTACAGGGTTTCTTTAAATATCCAATCCTCCTGTTATATTTAGACTGTGATTAGATTAATGGGGGAAAAAAAAAATATTGACGCCCAACTCAAGAATACACCTTCTGCCGAAAGCAAAGGGCACCTGTTGTTGATCTTATCTTTTGAATCTTGATTTCAAAAGTTGTTTTCATAGCCAAGGCTTTGCTTATAGAATGGTTCCACCCAGTGCTCTTGGGCTTAAGACTGTGGAGATGCTGAGTGAAGGCGTGATTACTTAAAAGTATTGTGCCTTGGGCCTCAGTGTCTGAACAATCGCCTTAATTCTCTACTCTCTAGACTCATGTCAACATTCACAAGTATATATTGTGCCAAAGAAATAATTTCATTTACCGAGTGTTGACACTGTCTTATTTTGACCTAAGCCTTCTATATATACTGAAACTTTCCAACCCTATAGAATTCTGTGTTTGAATTCTAAGTCTGTTATTTGTCTGCACATTTCCTTTACATTCGCCCACATCTAGGCCATCTATTGCGATAAACCTGAGAAGTTCAAGGATTAGATTGAATTGGCTCCCTGGGAACCCCTGGCACTGGACTGCATGCCAGTGGAGCCTTAAGAAAGGCTTCTCCATGGAATGAGAGCGCGAGAGGGAAGGTGCCTGAAAGAAGGTACGGCAGAACAGAACATCATTTGTTAAATGTTAAGAAAAGAAGCTAAAGAAGGAAACCAGGAGAAGGGCCAAACAGTCCTGAGGAAAGCATTTGGGAAAGCAGGATGGACAGGTGCTTCCCGATCTACCCTGCGTCTTCAGTTGTCTTCAGGTCAAGGTCTTCAGTCCCAGGTCAGCCAAAGAGCAGCAGCAAAGCCGGGAGTGGTGGGCAAGGTAGAGGTACCAAGTAGGAAGTAAGACCAGAGATGAAATTAACTCACCCACCACCATCCCTTAGGCCAATATTGAGTCCTTTAGACCAAAGCACAAGATAATTCAGACAGATGTTGCTAGAGGTAAGTTATAAGACACAAGTGATTTAGGAAGTGAGATGTCCAGTGATTTCCAGACATGGATACTGCATATTTTCACAATCCCAACAATGTAACCTGGAAAAGCAATACGTGTTATCATAGGGGACTGGGGACTCTTTTCTGCTAAACTCACACAAGGGGGTGAGTTATGGTGCAGCAGGTGTCAAGAGCAGGGGACCCATAGCTCCAAATCCCACTGACATGCCACTCCCCACCTCACCCCGTAAGCCTTTGCCAGGCCTCCCTGCATAGACAGCGGAGGAAGAATAAAGTGACCAGACTGGGGTTGGGTCACAGTAACTGCATGTGGTTGCTAATCAGGGTAGAGGAAGAATGAGAAATGGTTTAATGGTTGTCCCCCAATCAAGGTAGGGTTTCCACAAGGGGAAGGTTGCCTTGTCTATTAGTGTAGGCAGCTATACAGCAAGAAACGGCATTCATTATAACAAGAAGAAAGGGGAGCTAGACAGGCAGTTTGGGGAAAAGAAAGACAATTTACCTGGGAGTGAAAAGACTCATTTTCAGCCTTGGCCATGCTACAGACCAGTTCTGTGGCCTTCGGTGAGTCATTTCTACTCTTGACTTCCATAGTATAATGGTATAACAGCTATATTGCATATTTTCTACTTTTTAGAATCATGGTCTTTTAGAGATGTTTACTTTATCTATCAGACCTTAATATAACACCTAAAATGGAAAGGCTTTGTTCTAGGCATTCTACAAATACTGATTTGGTTAATCTTCATAACAACTTTATGGGACAGGTAGTATTAATATTATTATCCTCATTTTACAGATGAAAAAGCTGACGCACAGAGAGTTTTAGAAACTTGCCTGAGGTCACTCAGGCTAGCAAGTAGCAGAGCCAGAATTCAAGCCGAGTGTGGCCCCAGGGCCCACGCTCTCACCAGTGCACCGCGATGCCTGGTTCTCAGGAGAAAAGATTGCTCAGGGACACACAGCCTGCGGAGGTTCCAGTGAAGGCCCAGCTCAGGGACCGTCGCCAGGGGTCAAATGCTCCAAGCCATCTTAGAGTGTTTCCAGAGGCAGAGTTCAAGGCACAGAATATAGAATTTCTCAAAATGTCCTCCAAGGACCCCCTCCACCAGAAGCACCTGCAGAGTGTCTTAAAAATGCAGATTCCTGGGTAGTGTAGACCTACTGAATCACTCTCTCTGAGGGGCTAGGCTTAGTGCTCTTCATTTAGACAGGGCTCCTGGGGACTTTGGTGTTTACGTGAGTGTGAGAAGCACGGAGGTGGTGTCTGAGAGTAAAACAGAGTTCACCTGCACCCAAAGAGTGAACCCAAAGCCTTGCTTCTCCCAAAAAAGCACTCCGCAGAGACGCTGAGTGTTGAACTTGACTTGCAGCAACCAGACAGTCTGGGGAATAGAGAGAACAGCACACAACAAGGTCGGCGCTCCGGAGAGTGCACGGTCCAGATGGGCCCTGAAACCCGGAGAAAATCCTTTAGTCAGGGCCGTGGTGTGGAGGGCCGGGCGTGAACCACGTGTGTGCTGCATCACAGAGGGGACTCGGGCGATAAAGTCGTGAACGTCGCAGCAGCTGGCTGGGTGTGCTGGTCTAAAATCCCACCCCAGGAGTGAAAGCAGACGGAGTCCCAAATCAAAGGGGTCCATCTCCAGGAGAGAACACCTCTCCTCCTTCTCCAGGTATTTTCACTCTCTCCAGCAGCTACTGGTTGGGACTTACTCAAAAAAAAAAAAAAAAAACATGAGTAAGAAGATTCCGTTTGAAGTCTGATCTGCCTGGGGTCCTTTCTTAACAGCCTGGCTCTCTGCCCCATGCCATAAGAACAAGGAGGCTTCACACCATGGGGCAGGGAACAGAGGTTTTCATTTTTACTCCAAACAGGAGCCCCTGGTGCTAATTGAAGCTCTGACAATGATTGTAGGATCCCAACAAATCACTCCACCATTCTAGGCCATTGGTTCTCCATATGTAAAATGAAAGCTCCTCTGGGATAAGGAGGTCTAAGCGGGGTGAGCCTCCAGCAGGCATAAAACTGTCCCATGTGGGAGGAATCAATTCCACAGGTATTTCCTGAGTTCCAACTATGGCAAAGAGGTACCTGCCCTAGGCTTACCTAGAGACCCTGAGGGATGTGAGGCCACAAAAAGAGCATGGACCCTGCAGATGTCAGATGTGCCCCTTTTTCCACGTTGCAGAGCAATTTTCTCCAGGACTTTGGGAGGAGGGGGCGGTGCTAATGGCAACGACTTTCATTCTTACTGGGGCAGAAGTGAAATCAGGCCCCTAGAGCTCCGAGCACTGAAACTCTGGAAGAGAGGGTCCCTGGGATTCTCACCTCCACACACAAGCCCCTACGGGGGACAGATCAAGAACCCATGGGAGGTTCTGAGGCACCTGTAGATGCCGAGGGAACCCCTGGAGTGTCGGGCCAGGCCTGAGAAACAGAAAGCAAACCTTCGTGGGATCTCTCACATTGTTTAGTCTACGGCTAAGCTTCCTAGCCACGCGCAGCAGAGGTTAAGGGAAACAAGTTGTGCAAATGAGGAAAAGCAAAACACATTTCACACGGGAAAATGGCAGGCCAAGAATGAAATACACTCTTTATTCCAGGCCCCCTTGTCCAAAATGCCAGGGCGAGGGAACAAATACATTTATCCCACCACCTGTCCCCAGGCCTCGCCTGCCTGAACATCCTCCAATGCCTTTGGCTTCAGGGCTTAAAGGGTAGCGGGAAAGGGGTTTTGACTCCAGCCGTAGGATGCTGTCTCTGAGTAATTGCTTTAATCCTTGAGTTTTAAAGATATTTCTCCACTGGCAGGTTGAGATAGCACCAGAGAAGCAACTTCATTTGTCAAATATTTATGTTGTCAAATATTGACTGCGCCCTTCCTTTATACACACTAGACTTTCTTTTCTTGGAGGGTAATGTCTGAAAGGAAAACAAGATTGTTTGGAATCCTGAGAGCCTCTGAGTATCTCCTAACGCCCCCTCCCACCTCTTTAAATACAATACCCCCGCCTTCACTCCCCTCTCTCGCACCCAGGCCAGGATTTCTCTCTATCAGGGTGGGGGAGAGGGTTTGTCCTCCCACCCCCTCTTCTTGAAGTACCGATGACTCCGTGGACACCCCAGGTTACCCATTTCACTCTCCATCCCAAACCTGGGCTAACCCCCGAGGGTCTGCAGTGTGGTCTGCATTGCAGGACAGCCCCAATCCTCGTGCAGAGGTGGGAGCTGTGTTCTTGCAGAACTCTGTGGGGGTCCTGGAGAGGTCCCCTGCCCTTTTGAGAATGAGGCTGAGAAATCGTTTCTCAAAAGTGGACTAAGAATAGCCAGGAGGGCAGGTCTAGAGCTTCAAAGGCAGAGGAAAAGGTTGATGGAAAGGGCAAAAATGTAAATGAAAGGAAAAAAGGATCATTTTCAAAAATATACACCAGTCAAGGAAAAGAGAGAGGTTGTTGACCCTTCTGTCCACTTTTTCTCCTGAAAAAAGGGAGAATGTAGAGTTTTACATATCTGTGCTCTGGGAAATCTGTCTTCAGAACATCAGAGAGTTAAGCAACTGCCAACGCATACAACTAATCTGTACATTTTAAGCCCCAATCGACTGCCTAACCCATTAGTCAATATAAACCATGTTGTTCCACAATAGCTGCACTTAGAACTGAATCACCAGGGTAATGGTTCTAGGCATCTAAATCTTTCCTTGCATCTGGGTGGTTACCATCATAGATTACCATCATGTTACTTCCACTCTTGGCATCTGAGTATAGCCGAAGACTCCACGTCCGTCAACTACACAGCTGGACCACCCCTGGCCGCCTCTGGTTTTTACCTATGGAACCCCATCGTCAAAGATGACTCCCCAGAAATCCTGGCTGGGCCAGGAAAAGGATTTGTTGACATACATCTGTTTGCAGAGAGCTCAACGTTTTTCACCGAGTCACGACAGCGTCCACCAATGGGTCTGCATTACATGCATCGCGTAAGGCCCTCAGAAATAACCCCGGGTGGAAGAAAGGAAGCATTTTTAAAAATGAAATTAATAAATAAGACAACAAGGAGCAAAACCCAGAGATGCTTAAGTAAGAAGATGTGGAGGCTGATGAAAGTCTAAAGACAGGTTTACCCAGACAGCTGTGGCTGCTGCCTGGAAGCGAGACCCTGTATTCAACGCCCTCCCAAGGTTGCTTCCTGTCCTCGGATTTCAGCACTCTGATTAATTTTCCAGAAGAGAGGTGATAGGGAGAGAATAACTGGGAAGTGTTCATGAAGAAGGGTGGTAGAGAAAGTGAGAAGGAAAAATAGCAATAAAACATTTCCTAATCTGACAAGAAGCACACGTGTTGGGGTGTGGTGGGGAAGGAGAGAACCTGTCATCTGAGTGTTGAGCAAAGATTCAAGGTCATTGCTGGAATTGTCCAAGCAACCTCTCCCGGCACGTCTTGGCCCATGGTAGATTGGGGCCTTTGGGTTTTGGCAAAGACAAGAAAATCAGGAATTTAGCAAAAAACTTTTCCAGCTTCTGGGAGAGAGAGAAGATGAAGAAGCCTGAATTCCTTGGAGTGACTGCCAAGGGCGAGGCTGATGAAGGAAAGAGAAAGGAGAAGACCCAGGAGAAGCTGCCTGTGAAAAGCAGGTGTCACCGCAGCTCAGGGCGCATCCGGGCTGCAGCCATCCAGAACAGCCTTGCCCATGAGCACTGTCACCCAACCCGGGCTGAGACCCATCTGTCACAATAGACACTGGACACTGGGGCCCAGCAGCTTTCAGTTTCACTGGTGACCCAGGAGCTGGCCAGACAATAGGCCTTGCAGCTGAAGAAGCCAGGGTCTGGAATCCCGATGGAAAAGCAGCCCCCCCATACTGTCCAGGAGCCTGGACAGCCTCAGCACTGATCATAATCCTCCCAAACCTTCCAGAACCTTTGTCCATGAGCAAAAGAGAGAAATCCTTATTTCAAAGGCAGCAGGAAGTGATTTGCAAACTCGCTTACACAGCACAACTATATTTTAGTTCTGTCTTATTTTTTGTTTTTTAAATAGAACTCCAATCTATAAAATAGGCCAAAGGAAATCTCGTGGGAGCAAAGTCTGGGATACTCAGAACCAGTCCACTTTCCTCCTCCTTCCTCACACACACACACTCGTGTGAGCCACTGGGCCACTCTGGACACAGTTTGAGAACCACAGAATGGAGTTAGACATGCCCAGGTTTAAATGACAACTTTACCACTTAACTACTTGCATGACCTTATCTTAACTGCTCATGTGCCTTAGTTTCCCCATTTGTAAAGTACAGCAGGTAATGCCTACCCCATGAGCTTCTTGGGGGAATTAAGTATTTACAAATATGGCTCATAGTAGGTGCTTTGACGACAGCTGAAGTTCCCCTTTGTGTAAATAATGTTAGTATCAGTGAAGTCCCAAAACCCTGCCCCCAGGTGGCTTATAGTCAATGCAAATATTTATTCTTATTAGTTTCAAGTCAGCATAAAAATTAATTGCCCAGAATATCTTCATGTTTGTGCTACAGATTCTGAAGTTCCATCCCAGAGCACTCTAATCCATTGTATATAAATTAGTCAAAACTCAGAGAAATAAGTTATCTCAAACTGATCTATGGATTCAGTGCAATGCCAATCAAAACCCAAGCAGATCTTTTTGTTAGAAATTGACATATCAATTCTAAATTTCATATGTAAACACAAAGGACCTAGAATAGCCAAAACAACTTAACAAAAGAAAAAACAAAGTTGGAGCACTTAAACTATCTGTTTCAAGAATTTATTACAAAGCTACAGTATTCAAGAGAGCAATATATTGGTGCAAAGATTAATGGAACAGAATATTAAGTCCAAAAAAAGACCCCACAACAAATCATTTGATTTTCAACAAAGGTGCAAATGCAATTGGGGATAGAAAAGATGTCTTTCTAAGAATTTGTCCCGAATACATGAAGTTCTGCCTAAGTGCAAGAAACCAAAGGTCCTTATATTTATAGTACAGCTTAATCTTTTAATCTACATGGACCTCAGCTTCACTGTCTTTGCAATGACAAGAACCAACCAGATTTAGGGTCTACCGAGGACTTGGGGGCATTCTTCAAGAACCGTGTCCCAGAACTGAAGTAGCCTACAAGACAAATATGCCACTGTGCCTGATCCTGTACAGATTCTACTGTTCTCTGGTCAAGGATTTGGAGCTGAACTGATTCATCCACACCTTATTCCCCCATCCCCACAGAGACCATAACCGCATGCCATATGCATTACAAGATGTCTGGCCAGGACTTAGAGCATGGGCTGTGGCCATGGAACAGAGCAACGCTGAATGACCACACACAGGGTCTGAGGCTCTGACCACGTCCCCTTCGCCCTGCCTGCAAACCGACTGAGCTAAATGAAAGCTTCCTTTCTGCCTTGTGCACGTCAGACATGCTCCAAAAGAAGGTTCTCACCACTAACTCCCAAGAGGTTGCCACTGCGGAAAGAATTCTTCACTTCTTGCACAGCCCCTTGCTTAGAGAGGGCGGCCAAATTAACCACAGCCCGACGCACTGCTAATGGCAACGCTGAGTTCACAGCCGCCATGATGGCGAAACCAACTCTGCCAAACTCCAGGGTCAAGAAGAATGACCTGGGAGAGAAAATGATTTCAATTGTTAGGTCAAGTGACTTGTTGGTGTTCTCCACTACCTCACTGTCTGTATCCTGGGTCTCCTTGACTCGTCCTTGAAAAAATGATGAGTAATCCATAAACATTCTCCAACATTAGCTGCCCCTGGGTCTCCATGATGCCCCTGGCTGGTTGCCCACTGACCTGGCATGAGAGGACCATGTTCTCTGGGAGTCCCTTCCTGTGTTAAAGAACATGGGCTGAGAAAGACTGCCAGGGTTCACATCCAGGCTCTTCCGCTTGGTGAGCACCTATAAGCAACTCATTCAATCGCCATTAGCCTCAGTTTCCCCTTCTGTAATAGTACCTTCCTCATAGGGTTATTGTGAGGGATAAATGAGATTATTAAGAGAAAGCCCACATCGCAGTGTTTGATGCATAGTTAACACTCAAAAGTCAACTAGTATCATTTTTAATATCATTATCACTAATAACTTTCTTATTATTATTACTATGTGCTTTTACGGTGACAAAATAGCCCCCCCCCCAAACACCAAAATGTAATTGTCAGCATAGGAGAGACACCGGGGAGAAGCTCCTGACCAGGGGCCAGACTGGCCTGAATCCAAAGCAAAATGTGAAGCGCTAAAGAACATTTAAATGTAGCAAAGGCTGGGGGAGCTGATCTGGAGAAGCAGCTGCACACTGCATTCTCACAAAGGAGGTGCCGGGAGGAAATGCGATGATTTCCAGGATGCTCGAATCCAGGAGGGGAAGTTCCACAGCTGGGCAAAGGTGTGGGAGGTTCAGAGATGCAGTGTCGTGGGTCATGGAGGGCAGGGGTAGGGGGATAGTGAGACAATGAGGAGCCCTCAGAATGGAAGCAGACGGGAAGTTCAAGGCCAGGAGAGCCTGGGCTCTGGATTTCCAAAATGATATGTCCAGGGCATGAGGGCTGGGGCAGAACCTGATGGAAAAACCAAGGCAGGCAAAAGGCAGAGGGCATAGCTAGCCCTCCTTAGCACACCTCTGCTGCTGAGGACCGAAGGGAGAAAGTGAGCAGATGCAAGGTTCCCCAGCACCAAACTCCAAAGGACACCAGGCGCATAGTGGGCAACTCCCCAAAGTTGTACCAGCTCAATCAAAAGCCAAAAGAGTGGACCATGAGGCAAATTGGGAGAGCAAAACTTTACCCAAAATCCAAAACAGGTGAAGGTGGAAGGTGTTAGAGAAAACAGATCGATGTAGGGCTGACCAAGGAAAAAGAACGAGGACGACGCCGGGACACTGGGTGGTCAGGGAGTGTTGCATATGGCTGGCTCTCAGCAGGGCGGGTGCAAGTCTTCACTTTCACCAGTAATCAGTAAGAAAACAAGAACCTGGATGCTATTTCACAGCTGTATATATTCTATCCCCCAGATTTTCTAAACTTCAATAATCAATGATCAGTCTTAGCTGGACACAAAGACAGAGAGAACATGTTGTGTGAGAGAGAGAGAGAGAGAGAGAGAGAGAGACTGTGTCAGGCAAGACGTGGGCGAGGAAGGGCACCACAGAGATAAGGAAGTGTCAGAGGGAAGACTGTTTCCCTTGGTGATGCCCATGGTTGTGCCTCAAAGATTCCGCCCTGCACCTGGGATAAAATGGAGAATCTTACCTGCTGGATTGGGTGATATAATGCCTCTGTTTTGTTATAGCTTAGACAGTTTTGTCCTGGTAATTGTTCAGAGAAACCAAAATTTGACTTGAAAACTAATCATTACCTTCTCTAGAGATTGTAGCAATGGTTGTTCCAGCCTTATATTTGCACAATATTTCCTGAAAATAGGAAAATAGGGAAATAACCTTGGTAGGGCTCTCTCAGCACTCTCTGATGGCCATAAAAATGCCATCTGCCTTGGAGATTCCTCAGCCCTCAGGCCGATAAAGTCTTATTTAAGCTGCAATTACACATGATGAGTAAGGTATATTCGTGGGCTGCATAAAAGGAGATTTTATTACCAATACAAAGGAAGAAGCTTTTTGAATTACCAGTGCATCATGTCCTACCCTCCTCCCCAGCCCAACCCTCATTAACATTAGCAGACAGAGGAGGATGATGGCTTATGATTCTGGCGAGTGGTTCTGGGGTGCATGGAGCCTTTCCCTGTTGCAGCCCTTGGCACCAGACTGACTCTCTCCTTCTTCCCATGATCTCTCCAACATTGTGCAATAGGACATCGCATCTCACTTCCCTCCCTTCCCCTCAGTCACTCCTCCAACTGTAGGTTGTCAAACAAGTATGGTTTGGCAGACGGAGACTTGGCCACCAGCGGAGAGTTGTGTGATATTCCTTCATGGCCATTTCTGTTCTTCCTCTAATGTGCCACATGGCCTCAAGTAGATGTGTCCATTTTTCTCTTTTCATGGATCTATTTCCTCACCACATATTCTCTCTCCCCTCTATCCTATGAACATTACACACAAGCATTTACAAAGGCATCAGGGAATTGTATGAAGTCAGTGCAGTCCCTAGAAACCTGCCCTGTGCAGAACAAAGCAGCCTCCTCCCAGTCTGTTGGTGATGACATGGTTCCCATACAGATGGACCGGATGTAAGTACCCCCTGTGCCCCTCCATGGCTGGTGCTTAAGGATACTGAGCAGTGGACGAGGAAGTTGAAGACAGGAAAAGAGGTTCTTCAATGCAGGGAGGACAATCTGGGGATTTAAAAGGTAGGGAAGAGGAAAAAAAGAAAATGGCAGAGGGAAAAAGGAGGTAGGGGAATAGGAAGAAAGAAAAATGAGAAAAAAGGATAGGAAATGGAGATAAAAAAGAAGGAAAGGAAAATAAATTACGTAGTGACTAATGCAATCATCAATGGAAAGCCTACTGCCCATTCTCCCCACCAGTCACCTACTGCCCATTCTCCCCACCAGCTTGCTGAGTGGTGCTGTGGACCAGGTGCTCCATTAGAGACCAGGAGACACTTGCATAACAATCCCATGCACTACGCCTGATTCCCCTTTTGCAGATGATTAAGATTCAGCGAGGTTAAGAAGTGAGCCTTGTTTGCACAGGTAAAGGCCATAGGGCAGGTTTGGGGGCTCAGACCAGCCCCACTTCCGTTCCTTGGCTCTCCTGTCACAGAACTCCCACGGCAACCATTCCATCTCACCAAACGTTTTAATATCTCAGGATGATGGGCAGTGACAAACCCAGATTTCAGAATCATTAGTTCTTCTGACAAATCTTGTCTTTTTTTGATACAAACAAGTGACTCTGGGTCCCCCATGACTAAAGTCGCTTTAGGTTCCAATTACTAAGACACTTTCCCTCAAGGCCTGAACACATTGCACCCAAGAGGTTCTGTTATTATGAATAATGTTAGGAAGAGGTAGAGCTACCTGGCCAATGAATCCAACCCCAAGAGTTATTATCAGTAGAGATATCTTTCCTGGCCCTCCCAGATTACCTGGAGTCACTGGAGTTCTCTATCCTCTTTAAACACCTGAAACTGGAAAAATCCCATTTCCTTCCTCTCTCCTCCCACTTTTCCATACTCCTCAATCCAGAATCCATTCCCATTTTTCTCAAACCACACCCCTGAGCTCAGCTGTGTGCCCCTGAGCATGTGGCACAGAGGCTGTACCTCCTAGAGCCTGCCCTTCCACCAAAGCATTCCAGACACATCAGGATCGATAAGAGGAAACAACTGCTCACTGTCTGCTGTGTGCCATGCTCTGTCTACAGCACACGACACGGACCATCTCCTTTAACCCTGATGTGGCAGGTACGATTCGGTATTCCCATTCTGCATATAAGAAAATTGAGAGACTAAATACTATTTCTTAAGGTCATACATCTAGTAACCAATGGAGTTGGGACAGGAAACCAGGTGGTCTGATTCTAACTTGTTTCCTTCTCCACCAAACCAGGTGATTTCCCAAAAGTAAGCATGAAGATGATGGGTGGGCGGGGAGACAACATAGGCTCAAGGAAGTCTAGCTCTCACTGTTAGGAGAGGCAGGAGAGGTGGCAACCCCTTATCCAAGCTTTGAGAAGGCTCTGAGAAGCCTCCACGTGGCCTCATTATGACAACTGTAGTGACCTCACATCCCATGGTCTGTCCCATCTTCCTGCAGGATTTGACAAGTCCTAGAGCAGATCCCACCCAGCCTTTCTGCATATCTCAGGCCAATTTCCATCAAAGGCTAAAAGAAAACCTGTGTGAAAAGAACAACTGTGATGGCCTTTTAGAGAGCAGGGACTGGAGAGAGAGCAAATGAGAACAAAAGGAAGAGAGAGAGGGAAAGGGTGTGTGTGTTTTCCTTAAGGCTGGGAAGGGACCCAAGGAGCCGGGAAATGTAACGGGATACGGCACAGATTACAAAAGTTTTGTTACAGCTGTAATAGCCTTTCACAAAGGCCTGGCCCTCCAGAGAGCCATATTTCACCTCCGCTTTCCCCACCACATAAGACAGAGGGTGAGGAGCTGGAAGGCAAGGCTGGAAACTCACGCCGGAGCTGAGCAAGCGCGGACATCCCCATGACACTCCCATCCAACCCAAATGAACTGGACCCAAATGCTCTTGTCATAACAGGCTTTGGAGTTCATCCCTGTCATCTGTTTATTTATTATTTTTTTTCTTCATACTCTCCTTTTTGGAAATGCATTGCCTAGCAACCTGCTGTCTTATTCTAAACAGCCAGGCACACAATTGTACACACGCACTTGGAGACACTGGGATAATATTTGAGTGTCTCCAATGGCCTTGCGAGGACCAGCAGATCTCTTACTTGGAAGAGTGAGTTCCTAGAATTTGGGTTAGTCAGAGCTGCAGCTTAGGCGGTCCCCACGACTGGGGACAGAGGAGGAGCACAGCTCTGCCTAACGGTAGGTGGGTAGAGAGAGCCCCAGAGGGATTCACCAGGGGAAGGCGGACCAGCCTCGCTCTGGAGGAGGACAGCATGGACTCCCCTGGCAGACGAGTCATGCGGATCAGTCGCCTGTCAGCTAAAGGTTCTGATTCGCTTCAGACAAAGCTGGAGAAGCCTCACTAGTTTCTTTCCCCTGTTCAAAGGGATGCAGGGCAAGCCTTTTCCACCAGGCCACTTGCAGCCGCTCCTCAAAGGGTTACTGTCTGAATTTAGGGTGGGGAGAGGGGTGCCCCCACAAGAGGCTGCTGCTCTGACATGGTTCTGTCAAGCAGGAGGATCCAGCTGTCTGGCCTCTGGGAAACTGGCCCATCATTTTAACCCTTTTATTGCAAAATAAAACACACATTCTGGTACAGAAAACCACACAAAGCAAGTGTGTAGCTTAATGGATTATTACAAGGTGCACCGTATCATCGTCGACACTGGGGTAAAGAAACAGACCCCTCCGAGTGGCCCATTCCACTCTCAACCCCCCCTTGCCCCCTGAAAGTGGCCACTCTCCTGAATTTTATAATAATTGCTTCTTTGACTCTCTTTACAGTTGAAGCAGCAGGTGGGCACTTCCGGATGCCACAGTTTAGCCTTGACCATTTTCTAAAGCTGGATGCATCCTTGTAATCTCTTTTCATCCACGGCTCCCCTTCATCCCTTGTTACGACTTCCCTGTTGAAGAATCTGGGCCATTCGAGCTGAGGGTTTGAAATGGGGCAACTGAACAAAAAGACAGACATGAATGAAGAGCCTGGGTTTCTCCTCTGGCTTCCCTTGGAGTTTGTTTTTCAGGAGACACGGGGGGCAGGGGAGGAGGCAATTGTGTGACTGGAGCGGAGTGGGTGTCAGGAGGGCCAAGGAGGCATCTTATACGTGTGTGGCCGTGGTCTGCAGACTCCAGAGCGCCCCGCTCCCCTGCCACTCTGCCTGCAGGGCTGTACTCACAGGTGTGGCTGGGGTCACCGGCTGTCTCCCCGCTCCCAGCAATCCCTGGGCTTGGGCCTCAGCTGGAGAGGAAAGCTGCTGCAACCTCTAGAGTGAAAAGCCCAAAGGCTTTATCCCTGCCAAGAGCAGGTCTGACAAGACAAAGGCAGCCTGGTAACCAGAGAGCCGGTGGGGAGTCGGAACACCTGCCTGCCCTTCCGGCTTCTGAAAGCCTTCCTTCCCCACTCTGGGCCTCAGTTTCTCCCCTTGGCAGCATGCAGATGTGAGCATCCATCTTATGGAAGCATGTGGTCACGCATGTTTGCAGAGCCCTGGCTCCCCTGGGCAGGGAAGGCACCTGTGTAAACACAGCAGCCAGGCACGATGTGGATGTGCCTTTCGAATGCTCTCTTCGGAAGGCGCCAGCCCCGGCTGCAGGCCCAAAGCCGCAGGGAACAATGCAGCTCTGTTTGCCCAGCTGCAGCTCCCGCCTCCCCCTCCGCTGCACCACTCTCTGGCCCCACCCAGGTTCCTCTGCTGGGGGAGAGGGCCCAGGCCAGGGGCTAGGGCCATGGTAGAAAGCAGCGACTCACTTCGGAAGCTCCAGTTTGAATAAAATTCAGTTTGCTGGGGAAAAACGCAAAAACACAAAGTGAGATTTTTTGAATCTCCGGGATCACTCCTCCCTCTCAGCCTTGTGTGCTTCTCTGGAGGAGGAGAGAGCACCAGGCAGATGTTGCTCCACCAAATTCGAAGGCAACCCTGACTTTCCCAGTGGTGCTTGGGAAAGAGGGATCCTAACCCTTTCTTATGACTGCATGCCCTCCAAGGAGCTCGTGTCGATACAGAGGAGTTCCTCAAGCTCACTTTTAGCTCATTAATACATAAATTTTGCTTTGTGTCCTTGGCAAGGAGAAAAAGAGAAATAACTGCCCATAAGCTGGAAAGTATGAAGTGGGCATCTGCGTTTCCTTCGGTCCAGCTCAGAACGGCTTGCCTTTCAAACTGAGAGTGTTTTTGGCCAAGATATTGTTTTTCTTTATGTGATCCCAAACTCAGACTGACATAACATATTTCAATAAGTTCAGAGGACTAGCTTTTCTCTAAAACTGGAGCAGTTCGCTGTTCCTTCGGTTGAAGTAATGGTCTGCAAAATGCTATCTTTCTAAGGAATTTTCAAGAATAATTTTGATGACATACTGTTGGGCCCGAGTGGCTTGGCCTACGTACTCCTCCCTCACCGACTGACTGTTGACTGGATTTGCTCACCACTACAGATCCCTGGCCTTGGTTAAAGCTCTGGGTGTCCGGATTCCCAGGTAAATTCTCATTACCTGTGGACCACCGGGGGGTGGAGACCACTGATGTCAAGCCTTAGGAGGGTGGGCTTCTGCTTGGTGTTAGTGGAGATGTACTTGATCTGAGAGAAGAGGGAGAGGGAGGTCCCGGGTTTTGGAGTGATGAAGGAGGGTGGGTGTGCGGACACCCAGAGAGGAGGAGATGAGGTGCTGAAAAAAGGAAAGGGAATCTCGGCAGGAAAACATGGCCTTTGCTGCTGGCTCCAGATCAGCCATGACTTCTCAGGAACCCCACCAGCTCTAGTCTAGACGCATGGGGAAGTCTACCATTTTCCGGGGACCTAAGGGAAACAGGAGGCCCCCCTGGCCAGAGCATTGCTCTTTGGGAAACTTAAAAGATGCCATGAATCAGTATCCCCCATTCCAGCAACATGGAGCTAAAAGCCAAGGGCTTGGTAGACCAGATGATGAGAAGTTTTCAGGATGTTCTCAGTAGGACACGTCCAGGAACCCAACACCAAGGCTCCAGAAAAGTTCCTGAGCCAATATCACGGATAAAGAGCATAACCAAAGACCACAAGACCAGCTAAGCTCTCTACATTTCCATCCCTTGCTCTTGCTCACCCAGCCTCTTTGTGTGTCCTGGTTGTCTTTGTTCTAATTTAATTTTTTCCCACATTTTTCTAGACTGTTGTCTCTGTGCTTTTACTACACACAGACCCGGCTGCCTGCTTGGGTTTCACGGTTCTCCCCATTTTCATTTGTACTTTTTCTGCTTTCGGTCTTGGCTGGGCTCAGTGGTTGAGCTGCGGTAATTTCCTGGCATCTTCCAGTGTTTCCTCCAAGGCGTCATTTTCCCTGCGCATCCTCCCCCTTTTCAAATCTCCTCTTCCTCCTCGCTAGCTCCACCGCGAACTGAGTGAGCAGTGCAGGCTACACACGAGTGACCGGGGCAAGGGCATGCGTCAGCACCGTGGAGGAGCCGACTTCTTCTCAGCTGGAGATGTAGCAAACCGGCCAAAAGAGAGAACAGAAAGAAGAGTTTTAAAAAATTTTTAGAAACTAAAAATCAGAGAAAACAGGCAGAAGAGGTAAAATTAAGAGGGGAAAGATGGGGTGAGAATAGGAAATGGGAAATTAGAAGGACTTATGAATGCATAGATCCAACAAGTCAAAAGTTCTCTTAAAAAATTCAGAGTAGATGTTCCTATAACCTGCTTAGCTGACGCAGCTCAGACAGGGCTTTGATTTGACCAACCCTATTTGAAGTTTGGACCTTCTCCTGTCTCCCAAGGATGTGAGTTGTGTAGCCCCTTCCTGAAGACCTTCAGAAAGTGGTGAGACGTCCAGTGACCTGGATTCTATTGAGAGGGGCTTAGCGCTGGGGCTTCTGAGAGGCCTGTGAGGGTGAGGAGCCCAAAGGGAGGCTGCGAGACCACCACCTTCCCACTTGCCTGCGGTCCTTGCTAAACTGGAGAACAGGTGTAATATTCTGACCTGAGAAAGCAAAGAGAAAGCAAAGCAAACTTTTTTTGTCCATCTCCCATTCTTCCCTGGCAAAAGGTGCATTGGATGTCTATAGTGGATTGAATAGTTTCCCCCAAAATTTATGTCCACCCATAACCTGTGACTGTGACCTTATTTGAAAATAGTCTTTATAGACGTAATCAAGTTAAGATGCGGTCACACTGGATGGGGGTGGGCCTTAAATCCAAAATGACTTTGGACAAAAGAGAACTTTGGACAAAAAGACACAGACACACGGGAGAGGAGGCCGTGTGAAGGCGAAGGCAGAGGCTGCAGTGATGCAGCCACAGCGACGACAGCCAAGGCTGCTGGGTCCTCCCCTAGAGCCTTCAGGGAGCGCACGGCCCTGCCAGCACCTTTTGATTTTAGACTCCTAGCATCCAAAACCATGGGAGAGTAAATCCTGATGTTTTAAGCCACTCAGGTTGTGGCGCTTTGTTATGGCAGCCCCAGGACACTAATACGGTGTCCAGCGTCTCAGCGTTGGCCGCACTGTGACAGAGGGGCAGTCAGACTCGCTCGGCCTTTGCCTGTGGACATCCTTCTGGCTGCACCTCGGTCACAGCCCCCGAGGCCCACCAAGCCATCATTCCGCTTCGTCCCGCCCTTCATTAAACACGCACTTGTGAGCGATTGCCTGATTGTGTGCCTGCTGCCTTTTAGCGCTGTGTTTTATTTCGGTTCCACATAAATATAGAAGCCCATTTGGCGAGAAGCCTGCCTTGGCAAGGAGGGTTTTGGCAGTTCTGACAGGTTTGCATATCTCTCAAATGAGTTATGCGTGGATGGGGACTGGGGCCTGGGCCTCAGCCTCCGCTCCCCTGAGCCCTGCAGTCCTCCCAGAGAAAGTGACCCAGCGATCCTCCCCGTCTCCCTTTCTTTTCCAGGAACAGAGAAGCCCCTGGGCCAGAGCACGGGGAGAAAGGAGAGGATGTCACGCACACTCCCTAAGCTCCTTGCTCCTCACAAAATGCTTCTCAGACAGTGCTGGAGAGTGTTAGAGTTGCTGCTCTTTGTTCATAAGAAGATTTCTGACAAAAATCTCCTGGCACAGGCTGGCTCAAGGCTACTGATTTACAGCTAGAGGAGAGACACATGCCAGACACGAGCTGGGAAGTTTTCCTAGGAGACTCTACAGGTGAGAGCAGGGGAGAGGCCCAGGCAGACGCCCAGGCCTGCAGCGTGGGCCTGGCCAGCTGGTCATAGTCTCGAGTTTTCAGTAGAGGATTCAGCAGGACAGCAGGGATCCCTGGGGGCCAGTGGGCTCCAAACCAGGGTGTGTGCAATGTGGGAATTCAACAAGACAAGCCACTGGGATGTGGGAAGAAAATATGAAACCTACCAGCTATATTTATTTTGTTCCTAAAAAACAAAAAGAAATTTTATCAATATTTACCACAAGTATAGATGGTCGTAAGTCTATACAATTTATCAAAATGAATACATTGGGTGGGAATCTTTTAAAATTAATTTTTGTTCTTCACCCTAATAAGTCATAGATACAGAGTCCACCGTTCCAGTGCAGAGGCTCCAAAATGTGTTCTGGGCAGGGGGAGGGGGAGGGGGAGGGTTTCTTGAGCGAGGAGGGGTCTACTTACTCCCCTTTGGCCTCTCAGGCGATCCAGTTCTGCCTCTCCGTGCTCTGCACCCTGAACTTCTACACTATGCTGAATGTGATGGAAGGTTCTACTAGAAAAAGGTTGAACAAAATGGCTGAACTATTTCAGCTCCCTTATTATTCAGATGGGGAAACTAAGGCCCAGAGGAGAAGGGAGTGCCCCAAATCACACGAGTCATTGGGGCCAAGGCCAAGGCTACAATCCCCTTTCCTGACTCCTCACTGTTCAAGGTGTTTTCCGACTGAGCCATGTGTGTGTTCGCCAGAGCACGCGCCCTGTTTGGGTGACCCTATGTAAAGTAACCTGGGTAGAGCAGAAAGAGAGGGAATGGCCCAGGGGGAGTCCGTCCTCCAAGAAGGATCTGGAATCCCAGAATGGGCCCTTGGCCACTATGGTTGTTCCAATAGAATCTTCCTACCTGCCCAGGACCCTGTCTGAGAGGCGAGGCATGTTCCTAGAACCCTGGAGCATGGGCAGGGCATGCAAATTAAGAACTCCTCAGAGGCCTTCCTCATTGATAGGTTGATTTTAAATGGGGAAACAATCCATCTTTCTCTGATGTGAGGTTCCAGTTGTCACACAGAGTCATTTCTTTCCTTCTACAGCCATCAGATCTCACACGTTGCTCTCTCTGCCCACTCTCTAGACTGCCATGCAGTGGTTGCTGCCAGTCTACTGCTCTCAGGCACTTCCAATCCCTTAATGTTTCTAAGGAGTTTAATATAGGCAGGGCTTCTAGGGGTATAAAAAGAATTGGAAGACAGGTTATCTGCCTTTAAGCAAGGTATTTTACAGATTAAAAACACAACAGAAAGAGAACACAAAGGATACAAGTAGCAATGCAGAGTAATATGGTGCTGCCACCGAGTGAGGGCCACAGAGTTAGGAATCCTTCCTTTCCCAATCCAGCTTTCTGAGGGTAAAGAATGTACCTTAAATCTATATGCCTAGTGCTTGGCAAATACTACATGCTTGATAAATGTGTTCATCAAATGCACATTAATTGAGCAAATAAATAAATGAATTCTTAAATAAACTTATAAATGAGAAGAGAGAGGTGCTCATTTTGAGTGATTTAGAAAACTTCGAAGAGTGCCTAGAATCAGAAGACAAGGAGAGAACATGTCTCAGGTGGTGAAAAACTACCAAGGAAGAAGGCTATGAAACTCGAGAACCATTCTGCTATTGTTAGCTGCTAGCAGATTTGAAAGTTAAATAGTAGTGCCATCTTGGTAGTTCAAAATGCAAAATTTAGAGGCATGTTTTCTCCTGCAAACCTAAATTACTGTAGGTCATTAAGGGAAAGGTGTAAGGAAAGCAATGTTTTACGAAAGTGAGTCAGGGGCAAGGTGAAGAATGGATTAGAGAAGGGAGAAAGAGATGATGCCTCCCCTTCCTCATAAATTCTCTCCCTGTACTAGAGCCTTAGATCCCTGATCCTCAGCCTGACTCCCATCTAAGGTCAAAGGCGAGCCAAGAAGACCTATGCTTACAACAATGTTCTCATTCCCTGTAAGTGTTCTGTGTGGTACAGTGGCTAGCTCTTCCTACTAAACCTGATCAATGCAATTTTTAAAACTGCCAGATTAACCAGAAATGATGTTTTTTCAACTGACTTGCCTTCCAATTAAATCAGCCCATAACTACTGGCCCTGGCCAATCCAAGCTTGAATAAACTCCCCTAGCCCTCTTCATTTCTTCTGCCTCCCATGGGATGGTCAACTCTGTTCCTATCTCTGATGGCTTCTCTCTGTCACTCTCTACCTCCCCTTTTATTCTTTTTACTCAGAACTGTGCCTGTGGTGTAGAATAGGGCTGTGATATGCATGTTGTGCAATAGCAAGGCCGTATCCCTTGACCCAGCAATCTCACATCCCTATGGGAGACCTTTGGGATATGTCAAAAAATCTTGGTCCAGAAACATGAATTATAACCACTGTTTTCTCAAGGCCCTGGAGCAATTTCAGCTGAACCCAAGGGTCTTGAACATACCCCATTGCTTCCAAATAATGTTCTGCAAAGGCCCTTATACTCACCAGAAGGAATCTCTCCAGAGAAATCTATTTAACTTGGCCACTCTATCCCATATCTTTCATCTATTTTTGTTAATAATGATTAATATTTCTTTCCTTTTTTGCCTGATACCATGCTAAATCAGGAGACCAACAACATCATTATATCTTTGTGGCGTTGTTTCCATGTAGTCTTTGGATATAAACTGCAATACTTTGTGCTGAGCATAGTATATATACAAAAAACTACTTTTTTGGATTTGGGAGACTATCTTATGCATGGACTACCTAACTTTGATATCTAGAAGGCAGGTCATGTCATATTTACCTTTGTCGTAGGAGTGTTTGACATTAACTATGGCCTCAATAAATGCCTGTTAAATAAATGAATTAACTAATGAGTTATTCTAAGATGTAGCTCATTTAACTCAGTTGTTTTAAATATTCCAGGACTTTTCAACTTCAATTTACACCACTCTCGCCTAATTCTTATGTTCACAGCTTTATTCACATATATACTTTTGTCTATTTTTGTTTGAGGCTCTATGCATTCTTCTCCTATGACTCTTTAGTACATCTTTGACTCCCCTCTACTGCATGACTGATTAAAGAGGGTCACTAATTTTTTGTCACTATTTCCATTAAAAGGTTGTATCTATTTTCTCTCCCTTTAAACCTGGGGCAGGCAGTACTGCTTTGACCCACAGAGTATAGCAGAAGTGAGGCTATGCCAGTTTAGGCCTAACCTTTAAAAGCACTGACGGCTTCTGTCTTGTGTCATGGAGCCCTGAGCTGACATTCTGACCGCCACACTGGAGAGACCATGTGAGCAAGTGCCAAGGCTACAAGGAGAGAAAAAGAAGCCCAGATGAGCCCAACTCTCTAACTGTCCCCATCAAGGTGCTGGGCACATCAGCGACGCCAACCTGGACCCTGCAGACAGCATAGCCACCATGCTGTGAGAAGCCCAAGCAACATGGAGAAGCCATATGAGGACAGTCCATTTGACAGCCCCAGCCAAGCTCCCAGCCAACTGCCAGCATCAGCTGCCAGCCATGGGAGTGTGCCATGTCAGACAACCAACTCACGAGAACCTTCAGATGACTGCTGTGCTAGCCAATATCCGGGACAACGTCACAAGAGAACCCAAGCAAGAACTGCCCGGTGGAGCCCAGTGAACACACAGATCTGGGAGCTACAGTGATAAATTATTATTTTAAGTCACTGTTTTGCAGTAGTTTATGACACTGCAGCAGATAACCAGAACACACTGACAGGCAAATAAAAGTTGGATTTAAGGGCAAGGATTGTGTTGGCCTTTTCTCCAGAGTTTCTACATGCCTCATGGAGGGCTGTGCCCACAGCTGAGGGAGCATACAGCTTCTCACTTTACAGACAGAAGGACCAAAAATAAATAGGACTTACTCTACATGGGGGCCACGAATAACTTCATGTAAGCGTGGTGGCATGCCTCTGCCACCTGCCTTCGCCGTACCCTAGTACGCTGGAGAGCCACCTAATCCATCCCCCTGCCCCCCGACACAACTGCTCCTTAAAATAAATCCTGCCAGAGAACTCTCTGCTGTGTTTTGTTTTGTTTTTAATCACAAGAAAGGGAGATCTTGTGGCTACCTTTGGCAGTGCACTTCAGCAGCTCGTAAATCTTAATTAGCGCATTCTCACAGGTGCCTCGTCTCAACTCCTCCAAGTGCAGTGTCGCCCTTTCTTTTCGCTGCTTCGTCTTCCTTTTTGCCATGGTTTTCCTACATTCTGAAAAGTACCAAAGGAAATATTACTCACGGACTCCTTTTTTTTTCCATAGATGTGAAGAGCCACATCACTTCAACCCTCTATGGAAGCTGGAATGTTGTCATTCAGAGACACCTCAGTTTACTTATATGGAAACGTCAAGATAAAACCACTTGTCCTGGCCGGGTGAGGTGGCTCACGCCTATAATACCAGCATTCTGGGAGGCCGAGGCGGGTGGATCTTTTGAGCTCAGGAGTTCGACACCAGCCTGAGCAAGAGGGAGAGCCTGTCTCTACTAAAAATAGAAAGAAATTGGCTGGACAACCAAAAATATATAGAAAAAAATTAGCCAGGCATGGTGCCACATGCCTGTAGTCCCACCTACTCGGGAGGCTGAGGCAGGAGGATTGCTTGAGTCTAGGAGTTTGAGGTTGCTGTGAGCTAGGCTGACACCATGGCACTCTAGCCCGGGGGCAACAGAGTGAGACTCTGTCTCAGAAAAAAAAAAAAAAAAAGAAAAAGAAAAAAAAAGAAACCACCTGTCCCGCTTACTTGAATGAGTTGATGAAAAGATAGAAATTAGAGTGAATATAGGAAAGCACTTCATGGGCTCTTAAAG
>CM052439.1:15922845-15958656 GCA_028533085.1 Varecia variegata
TTGAACACTTAGAGGCCATTGAAGGGTTATTAATTGGCCTAATTTCAATATTGTTGTTTCTCAGGGAATAGGGAGGCCTGAGGGGCAGGAGAGAGATGAGGAAATGGCTAGTTGATGAAGAAGTCAGAACACACACATTTATAGATTAAGCTTGCTGTCATATAGGAATGCAGTTCATGCTACTCCAAAATGGTTGCAATGGTAATATCAAAGATCACTGATCACAGATTACCAATACAGATATTAATATAATAATAATAGTGGAAAAGTTTGAAATATTATGAGAATGACCACATTGTGACACAGAGAGATGAAGTGAGCATGAGCTGTTGGAAAAATAGAGCTGATAGACTTGCCGTACACAGGCTTGCCACAAACCTTCAGTCTGCAAATAATGTAATACCTGTGACGTGCAATGAAGCAAAGTGCAATAGAACTAGGTTTGCCTGTACTTTCCTCATGATTTCTTCCCTCGATGCCATGCTTAGAATGTCCCTCTGTACCTCCAGATAGGCTATTCTGAAACGAGCCACTCTGACTTCTTTGTCCTTTCCTGATAAGTAGACATGAGACACAGAAAGGAAGTGGAAAATACCTGAGAGAACAGGAGCCACAACAGGGATAAGAGAGGAGACTCTGGTGCAGCCAGAGATGCGAGTAAACTTTAGAACCTGGCTGCTTGTGTTGGGAGCCATGAGAAATTGTGATCTTGAGAAACAAGATATTCTCTTCTCACTGTCCTGTCCCAGTTGGTTCTAGAGAAGCCTGCGGTGCAGGCAGAGAACAGGATGAGATGGCTTCTGAGGAGTGGAGCTCCCCAGTGCAGCAGGGTTCTGTCCCCAGGCCTGCAAGCTCACCTACCCCAGGGGCCCTGAGCCTCTCTCAGACACAGATCCTCAGTGAAATGCAAGAGTTCTACAATATCAATATTCTGGCTAAAGGAGCTCTTGCTACCTGATGCTTGAAAAGTAATAGACCAAAAATCCAAACAAAACTGGGTGGTGCACAGGGCTTTGGGAAGAGAGGGAGGAGAGCCCTAACCCCCACCACCACATGCACACGCACCTGGCCTATACCCTCAAGGGACACCTCCCTCTCTGGACAGCTGGCTGGCATTCCCCCCACCCCCAGCCCTGGCCCCGGGCCATAGACTTGATGCTCCCAGCAATGCCTATCCTAGAAGGATCTTTGCAGATGCTATTTTGATAAAACTCTAATCCTTTCCCCGCCCCTTCTCCCCCTTAACCTCTCCACCTCTGTGCCAAAGCCTTTGTGTTTGTGCGCACAAAGCCTGTGTATTTTGGGGAACGATGGGGGTGGAGGACAGGGTAGCTTCATAACCAGCAAACACAAGCTCCAGTTTCATGGGGTGGATTAATGCAGGAAATGTCTGCCTGAACTCAGCTCTTGGAGACAGGTAGAGGCTGTAGAGAGCCTGTCTGGCCTCAACCCTCTCAAAACATAACACGAGAAGGGCTGTTGGAGGGAATACTGTTGTTAATGCATCAACACTTTTCCTCTAGGTGCGAATAGAGATTTCACTTTCCTTCCCCTCCTTCCCTCCTAACCCCATAGAGTTGCCAGATGAGACACTGCATTGGTTAAATTTGTATTGCAGATAAATAACAAAGAATGCATGGGACATACGTGTGTGTATGTGTGTAATGTTTATTTGAAATTCAAATTTAACTCAAAGTTCTATTGTGTTTTGTTTTGTTTTGCTGCTAAATCTGGCAACCCTATGGCCCCTCTCACTTGATACTTTCTACCTCTCCAACACACACCATGGAGGAGACATGCTTTTTCAATTCCATTTTCTTCCTAAAAGGTCTTACCAATAGTATTATTAACAATAGCTTACATTTATTGAGCACATAACTGGGCATTGTTCTATGTGCTTTATATTAACTTCTATGTATATATACACACTTACATTTATTAACATATACAAATTATACCAATGAACTTATACTCATCACACTATAAAGTAAGAATACTATGTAGTACTCTTTATCCACATTGTACTAATGAGGAAAGTGAGGGAAAAACAACAATGATGATGATGATAAGGTTAAACGCAGCTCCTAAGTGGCAGACTCGGTAGGCATCCAGGAAGCCCACACTAGTGATTGCTAATAGCAACCTCAGCTCCCTAAACTCCCTGGGGAGCCCAACCCCTCTTCCCCACCCTTCTGGCCCATCAAAGCTTCTGGCTCCAGCCTCAGTCCTCTGCACCCCAGTTCTTGCTCTGCTGATCAGGGTGTTGAGTTTAGAAGGAACGTTTCCAAAGCCGGCTGCAGCTGCCAGCTAAGGAGACTCTTGCTTCCTACTCTTGTTCCCACTCCCTTGCAAATTCCACGCATTCGCTCACTCTTGGAGCTTTTAAAAGCCCAGGTGTAGGGGCTTTGTAGGAAGAGAGTCCAAAAGATAAATAAAGCAAAATCCCTTTGGCATCACTCTCAATTCCAGCTTTTCAGGGAAGCTGCTAGGACCTGCTGCCCACTCTAAGGAGATGATGGCCTTTTCTTACTCCTGCTCCCAAGACTAGGGAGAAGTTGAGGCAGGTGGTATAGGAGGCTCCACTCCCTGCATCAACAGGACTGCCAGGCTAAGACAGAGAATGCCCACTGAAGCTGACAACATGGAGAGGAACAGGCATAAACCCACTTCTGGCCAACCCCATGAGGACCCAGTAGAGCCCCAGGTTAACAGCTCCAATGAGGCAATTACAAAACTTCTTTAAGCTTCACTCTTTTCACCTACAAAATGGGAAAAATTACTATACTAAGCTCATAGGATTGTGGTGAAGATAAAATGAAATAATCTTAAGCACCAGCATAGCACCTGGCACATAGGAACTAAGCTGCTCTCCAGCATTTACTAAAAATACCTTTTGGGTTGAATTCTTTTTTCTAAGTGTCATTAGAGACAAAAATGAATCCATTGAGGACCTTTCATTCTTTAGTGAAAGTAATGTTGATTCTTTATTCACAAAAAAGTGTCAAGATTTCAATTAACCGTGGACTCGCTTTTCTTATAGTTTTTCAATAAATTAGTACTATCTGCTGTGGTCCAGCATTATGTTGGAGAAGTGAAAAAATTATACACGAGCATTATTTATACTTCTCTGCTTGCTTTTGATCACGTGTCAGAGGCTCCAATGGAAGGTGAATTAGAATCCACAGAAACTTGTTCCTTGGCACTAAGTGGTAAATGTGGCAGAAAATCATTTGTTGTGAATTATTATTAACCGGTAGCCACAACACAATTAAGTTCATAATGCTTGTGTAAGCTGAATAACAGCTCCTTAGAGATGTCCATGTCCTAATCCCTGGTACCTGTGAATACATTACCATACATGGTAAAGGAGACGTTGTAGGTTAAGGATCTTGAGACCAGGAGATCATCCTAGATTAACCAGGTGAGCCCGATGTCATCACAAGGGTCTTTATAAGAGGGGACAGGATGATCAGAGTCAGACAGTGATGAGATGATGGAAGCAGATGGACAGAGAAAGAGATTGGAAGATATTTGGGTTTAAAGACTGAGGATGAGGCCATGAACCAAGAAATGCAAACAGCCTCTATGGAAGTTAAAAAGATAAGGAAACAGATCTCTCCCAGGGCTCCAGAAGAAACTCAGCCCTATGGACACCTAGATTTTAGAGGTACTGACCTCCAGAACTGTGAGAGAACAAATTTTTTAAGCTATTATATTTGTGGTAATTTGTTATAGCAACATGGGAAATTAATGCAGTGGTAGAAAATTATAGCATTATTGAATTTTATAAAGAGGATGATATCAAAACAGAAGAATTAAAGAAATGGGAAGGAAAAGTTTGATATAATAACTTGCATGAACACTTCAGACTATTTTAAAACATCCTGCTAGCATAACAGGATAAGTGTGTGCCAGTTGTATTAAGTAAACACCAAGAAGTTTACCCCAAGAAGTGTAGGGGGAAGTACAGTTTCTTAGAGTTTATGGCCAGAGGTGCTGAGCTCAGAGAGAACAGCAGAGATGGCCACCTATGGTCTGGCCAACTGGATGACTCTTGCACAGGCTCAGATGGAAAGTTAATGTTCAAACATGCCACGTTAGCCATCCTGGGTGTCCCTGGGATCTGTGTTAGCAGTAAGACTTCTTAGTCCCCTTAAGAAGTCATCCTTCCCCTCTGCTGTATGGAAAGGAGAAGTCATGTGAGTGAGTGTGATGTTGGCTTGGTGGCCATGGCAGGGCTGCACCAAGAGGACCTTTGAAACAGGTTGTAGGATGCATCACAAGGCTCTTGCTGTCAGCCTTGAGGCCACTGGTGCTGCCTGAAAGCTTGGGAGCATCCTGCCTGAGGGCTCAGCCCTGGCTACGTCACTTCTTACTCTTCGTGGCTCCCACCCAAGTCCCCACAGTCATCACAAGTGCCACAATATGACTTTTTGACAAAGAGATTTACTGGGGTACAAACTGTGCTGAGGCCACAGCCACAGGCCCAGAGAATGGTCTGCATAAGAGTGTCCCCAGAAATCACCCTATGTCCTAATTCCCACCACACAATCCCCACTTTCTAAATCCTCCTGGGTTTGTGCCTGGCCAATCAAGAGATTGTTGACATTGCCTGGTTTCCTTCTGCTTTGATCTGGAGAACAAAGCAAGTGATTCTCAACTCCCTTGGCCAGTTCAGCTCTGCAGATTCCTTTTGGTTACTTCGCTTCTTTCAAGCCCCTTTTCCTCCCACGTACTTTACCCCAGAAAGCCACAGAACAGCAGGCTTTACATATCTACATGTCTCCTCTGGTTACCTATGTCCACTCAAGCTTCTTTTTTAACCAGCAACTCTCAATACTCATCTCCTAGGCAATTAGCCTATATTAGCTAATGGAGCCATCTGCAAATCTGGTCACCAAGGGAGACCCTGTTCTTACATGGGTTGTGTTCCCCATCTAGGTATTCTAGTAGCGTTCATTTATTCATGTTTCCATTTATTCAGCAAACATGTAGTATTGAGGCCCCACGATGTACCCATTACCTGAGATGACTGTTAGTATTGTGCTTATGCCCCCAACTACAACTGAGGAGATAACTTGTCCGCCAGGACCAAAGACACAAATGCCATCCTGTCCTTCTGTACCTCCTGGCTTTGTTCATGGTCTTCCCTCTGCCTGGACTGCCTCTCTTTCCCTTCACCACATGAGAACTCTGACTTTTTCTTCCCAGATTCCCACGCTCATTATCCGTTAACCTCCTTCGGATCCCCCTGCTCTTGGCTCCACACAGACTGCCTTGCCTTGGAGGCCGCTGTGCTTGCATGTACCCACCCCTCTGACCACAGCCTTCTGAGGGCAGGAACCATGTTTGATTAAATTTTGGGTCCCCAGTAATTGGTACAGTGCCTGACACGCAGGAGCTCTGTAAATGTTTGCTAAACTTTTAGTGCACAGAATTGGGTTTTTTTCCCATTACAAAAGACTTATGTGTGTGTAAGTGTTGTGTATACATATACATATAAACACATAAATATGCAATTTACTAGTTATATGTCTTTGGGCTTTGGAGTCCAAGAGAAAATAATAGTACGTCCCCCTAGGATTATTGGAGAAAATAAACAGATGCATGTCAAGTGCTTAGAACAGCTCCCAATACATGTGCTCTCAAGAAACAGAATAAATATAATAATAATAATAGCAATGCTATCATTTCATTTTATGCCAATGTGCTGTATTCTTTTAACCCTAAGCTCTTTATTAAAAGTTAAAAATAGCAAGATCCTTGCCATGAAAGAATGCAGGGTCTAGTTCTGCACGTTTGCTTGTGTTTGCTACTACACAACTAAAAGGGGTACACGAAAAACAAAGTGTGAGAAGATGACAGGTTCCAGCTTTCACTGTTGCAGCAGGGCAGGCGAATGGAGGCTCTGAACCACAATGACAGAGAAAGGGTGAAGGGACACCTCCGCCCCTTGGAGACTAAGAACGAGGCTGTGGCAGCCCGGTCTATGGCCACGGGACTGCTGAGAACTGGGTAAGGAGCAAGTGATCTTTATTTTAGAGGGAAAAGTAGGTTCAGATCTTATCTGTAGTTTCCTGTGACAATTTCCCTCTCCCTTGCCTCTCTCCTGGCCAAAATTCTAGTAGGCCTTGACTCTAAAAACTGACAAGTGATCACAGCCTATGCCTGCCTCTATGGTTATAGGAGTTTCAAGGTCTGTGAAGCTCTGGGTGAAGCTGCCTGGAACCGCCCAGGGCTGACAGGGCAGGCCCTTCTGGCTGGGCTCCTGACCCGCTGCCAGCCTGCCCTGCACCTGCTGCCATTGTCAGCACCTGGCCCCGTGGGCCCGTCCCACTGGTCCTTCCAGGCCTGGCCTCCTCACGCCCCTGCCAGTCGCGCCCCTAACAAGGTGCAGAGTCTGCAGCGGCAGCTGATGGAGTCGGTGGAGACAGCTCAGAGCGGGCAGGAGCAAGGGAGTACAGGTGAGGCCAGGGTGGAGGGGCAAAGAGACACTGACAGATGGTGACAGGGGGTGCTCTTGAGAGAAATCTCGCCCATCAGCCCTCATTCACTGGAGACTTTCCATTTAGTCAAAACAAAAATTTGGTTCCAAGGGAGCACAGGAAACCTGTGGTTGTCAAAGAAAAAAGAAATGGAAATGAAGTAACTTTCCCATGTCTCTCTCTCTCTTTCTTCCTCCTCCCACCCCCCTCCACTGCCAGATAAAATTTCCTTCCAAGTGCTTCTCAGTATGAACTAGGCTGATGGCCACAGTGAATATCTGCTGCTTCCAAAGGCAACTCCCTGCCTCTGCGAAGCCGCTGACGTCCAGAGTCAAGGTCACTCTGCCTGCACACAGGGGAGGTGCTGCTGCTTTCACACACCTGGCCGAAAGCACAGCTTTGCAGGCTGAGTCACCACAGTCCTCAGGGTCCCGCTGCAGGTTGACCTTACACCCAGCGGAGAGCAGTTGTGAGAACTTGCAGCAGGAGGGCTCTGGGCTAGACAACAGGGTACATCTCAGGACTGAAGGGTTACAAGACCCTGGAGCCTTCCTATGGGGAGGGCGGCAGTGCAGGAGGAAGAGTACGTGCCTTGGAGTCGTTCATACCTGCCATCGCTGCCCCCTGTGTGCTCTCAGTTTTTTTAACTCTAAAATGAGAATTACTTTCCTATGTCTAAAGGGGTTGTTGGGGGCAGCAGTTCAGCAGATTGAATATGCATGTTTGTCCTCAAAACTTCACTGAAATTAAAGTCGAGGAGAAAAACAATGAGAGAAGCAACTGCAGATTGAGTAGAATTCCGCACACACCCCGGCCAGCCCCGCCCCTATCAACCCATTTTCCCTAGAGCCAGGGAATTCACCTCCCAGGCGAGAGGTCGGAGAATCCTCTGGAAAACAGAATGGACCAGAGAAGAGGCCTACAGGTATTGGGGTCTGGGGGTCTCCCAGGGAGAACTCCAGCTCACAGCCTGATCATCTTAAACTCCAGGGCCCTGGTAAGTGAAACCCAGCAGTCCAAAAGCCCTGCTACTAAGCACAAATTCCAATGCGTTTTCTTATATGGTAAAGTATAATATACATAAAAGAGCACATATCATGAACATGTACAGCTAGGATAGTTGTATTAAAAACACCTGTACCTCCCGCTTGACTTAGGGGGTAGAGCCTCACCGGGAACTTTGAACCCCGCATATGTTCCTGCCCTACCGCGTGTGTTCGTCCCCATCTCAAAGTAACCACTATGCCGAATTTTGTTTTAATTATGCATTTTTTTGTTTTTCTTTGTAAATTTACCACACATGTATGTATCTGTAAACAATATCTTGTTTAGTTTTGCCTGCTTTTGAACTTTGCATAAATGGTGTCATATGTATATTTACTCTATGACTTGCTTGGTTTGCCCAATGTTATGCTTTTAAAGATTATCCACACTGAAATGTGTATGCAAATCTATTCTTTCATTGATGTATAGAATTACATTATATGAAAATCCTGTAATTTCTTTATCCATTCTCTTTGGGGTGGATTTCTGGTTGTTTCTCAGCTCGTGTGTTATGAACAATGACACGTTGGCTGATTTCATACGTGTCTCCTGCTAAATCTGTACCATGGACTCCTTAGAGCATGCACATAGAAGCAGACTTGCTGGGCATACCGTGTGTTCATGCTTCACTTCACTAGATGTTGTTAAATAATTCCCATGGTGGGCAGTACCTATGGGCTCCACCAGCTCTGTGAGAATTTCCTAAGCACCATGTTCTCACCAACACTTGATATTGTCAGGTAGTTTAATTTCTGCCTGTATAGAGGATGTGAAATGATATGTAATTTTGGTTTTAATTTGCATTTCTCTGATTACTAAGGAGGTTGCGGATTATTTCAGATAGTTACAGGCCATTCATACATCCTGCTTAGTAAAATGCTTGTTCATTTTATTTGTCAACTTTTTAAAGTGGATTGCTGGTCATTTTCTTGTAGTTCTTTCTTTATGTATTCCAAATACTAACCTTTTGTTGGGTAAATAAGTTGAAAACATTTCCCATTTATTGACTTATATTTTTGATGTATTTTAAGAAATACAAGTTCCACGGTCAATTTTGTCATTCTTTTCCTTTATGGTGTTTTTGTATTTTAGGGAAAAAAATGATTCAGAAGAATATCTTTGTGATCTCCTAGAATAAAACAATTTGTTAAAGTTTTAAAGCTTTGCACTTCACATTGAAGTTTTGGATTCCACTAGAATTAGTTTTAGGATCTGTTGTGAGGTTTTTGTCCAATTTTTATTACTGCCACATGAAAAGTGATGTTCAGAACCACTCTTTGAAGAGTTTGCTCTTTTTCAATGACCTGCCTTGTCATACATGAGCTAAAAATTATGCATATAAGGCATTTAGAAGAGTGTTTGGTACAAGTGGAGCACATCATAAAAGACGTTTATTAATTCATTTGATCCTTATTGTGACTCATTTCTCTCTCTCTCTCTCTCTCTCTCTCTCTCGTCATCTGGATCAGGGGCTGTGCTGCAGGTGGCAGGAGCCACATCTCTTTGTCCTCTATTCCACATCCTCCAGAGGATGGAGTGAGAATTACGTAACAAAAGCTTTACGCTGGGAACATGGAGGAGGTGATGGTGACCCAGACCCGGGCACACTAATCTGCAGGCTCACCTAATCTAATCTGCACTAGTCATCTTTGACACTGCTTCATCCACTCTGATGTGTGTGTATAAACAGGCCTCTCTCTGCGTCATCATTTTCACCAGTCCTCCCTGAGAGGTCTTTGGAGGGAGGAGACTTACCATCATCTGTTGATCTCAATTTTCCAGACTCTCCCTGTCCCTGGACCCACAAATAGTAGATCTGGCCATACAGCATGACTTACAGGAATCAAACTCTTGCAGAGTACAGAGGTTCTCAGGGATCCATGGTTGGGAAGGCTGTGGCAGCCTTTCCCTCTCTGTCTTGCAATCACATGTACACAGAAGGTGCCAAATAAATATTTGATTAGAAACTGAGAGAATGAAGTCAACGATTTTCTTCCCTCCCACAGGGAAAACACTGATCAGATTATAAACTTTTCAAAGACAAGCATGACTAATAGCACGTTAGGGATGGAAGATTTGAAAAATGCCTAATCCAGGGGCTCTCACGGTGTAGTGCTTGGACCAGCAGCATCAGCATCATGTGGAAACGTCCAGAAATGCAGGATCTTGGGCCCCACCCAGATTTACTGAATCAGAAATTCTGGGGGTAGAACCCCGTAATCTGAGTTTTAACAATCCCTCCAAGAGATTCTGATGCACATTAAAGTTTGAAAACCACTGCTCTAAAGTTATTAAGTCCTCTTTTTTGTTTTGCAGATGAGGAAAC
Source organism: Varecia variegata (assembly GCA_028533085.1). Taxonomy (NCBI): domain Eukaryota; kingdom Metazoa; phylum Chordata; class Mammalia; order Primates; family Lemuridae; genus Varecia; species Varecia variegata. The sequence continues at coordinate 15,932,701 of CM052439.1, forward strand.
TGGGGACAGAAAAAAGGACCAACACAGTCAAGGCTACACATCTGGGAAACAGCGGGTTCCGGGCACACAGCACAACACCATGACTCCCAGGTCAGTGTTCTGTGTACTGTCCCATGCCAACACACTTCCACCTTCTGCCATGTTGGCAGCTGTTCCTGGAGCAACCAGCTTGTATGTAACTGGTTAGGTCGACTCATTAGTGAAGGTAGCTAACGAAACAAGGTCATGGATTTTATCCCCAATGGGAACCATTTTCCTTTTCCATTCCAGCCCACAAATGCGTTCCCTCAGTCAACAGAAAGAATAGGTGTGAATGTATGGAAGGCTTAGTAAAAAGTCTACATTTCTACTGGGGAAATAATACAAAACAGGTCCTATGTGTTGGTCCTAAGACACCACCCTTGTGTAGGAAGAGCCACACTGTACGTTGCACATCCTGGATGTAGAACAGTGTGTATATTAAGCCAGGGGAATGTCACCCCAGTGACCCAGCTGGTGCCCTCAGCCAGAAATGCTCTATCATTTGCCAGCCTCCTTCCTGCTCACATTTTAAGCCAGCAATTCCTGAACTCCAAGGTTTCATGGATCAGTAGCATTTCTAAAAATCTTAGAGGACTGATATGTGATTGCCCCTCTTTTATCTCATATGAATAAAATAAAGACACAGAAACAACTACGGTCATTACTGTTATTACCACCTAATGTCATCATCATTTTACATGACACCAAAATTGTGCAAACTCTCAGATTAAAAACAATATTTTCCAAGAAATGTGAATTCATACACACAGACTGCCTGTACTAACTTTTCTCATTTCTCTTCTGACCAAGTGGTCAGAAAAATTTAACATGGGATGCCACGGATCTGCCACTCAGAGCTGGGAGCCACTTGTCCTTACACAACTGCCTTCTGCAAGCCTGGCCCGAATGCCCCTCTGGGCTCCTGCAGCGCCCTGTGGCTATTTCAGTGATGGCACCTTCATGCTCATTTATAGTTATTTGCTTATAAGGCTGCCTTTCCCAATCTGGTGTAAGTTCTAGAGAATAAGAATTGAGACTAATTGAATATTTTGTTTCTTTAGCATCTATTTGGCATGTGAGAGCTAGGCAATAAATTGTGGAAGAAGGAAAAGAAGGAAGGAAGGAAGGGAGGGAGGGAGGGAGGAGGAGGAGGAGGAAGAGGAGGGAGGGAAGAAGGAAGAACTGGATTTTCCCACCGACAAGATCTCCCCAACATCTAGGTATTTCTGGCTTTAATTCTCAGAAGTGAGAGGGACCCTCAGAGTGGACAGCCTGAGCCGGACAACCCCACGTGGCTGAGGAAGCAGCTTCTGAAGCCACGTCAAACCCTCGCCATCAATCTCCATCTCACCAAGGATTGAGTGTGGTTTCCTCTGGCTGCTTGCTTTCTAGAGACGAACTGATGTCAGCCTTGTGGCTTCCAGGAGGAGCATGGGGACAGTAGAAGGCTGGGGGAGGGGGAGCAGCTAGGGAGGATGCATGGGGAGGGGTCAGAAGGAAATTGAAATTCATTAGAGCCATGCTCTTTGGAGCCACCAGGCAGGCCAGGAGATGGTTTAGACGTTGAGCCCAGAGGGCTGTGGGTTGACGGGGTTCCTCATTCACACTGCATCTGAAAGGCCACGTTGGTGCTAGACAGTTATGAGTGTGTCTCTGCAGCAGGAGCCTCTGGAGAATTTAAGAAGCAGCTATGGTTTCTTTTTTCCTGCCTTGAACAAGCTGTTGGTTGGCACATCATGATGCAATGGGGTTTGATATTTCAGAAGGGGCCAAAGACAGGACAAACCAGCTCTGTGCCAAGAGAGGAGAAAGGGAGGATGGGGAGGCAGCCACATGATAAAAACACAATCACAGCCAGGATGGCAGGAAGGCATAGCCCCCAGTCCTTCAGAGAGGGTCCACTGACACCATCTCCTCTCACCCCACCCACTTCCTTGCCCCAGTGCCCAGGAAATGGCATCATGGAATACAGACCAATGCCCTCATGTCTGTAGCCTGGGACTTTCCTAAAGGGAGAGAGAATTCCTGTTTGGGGAATTTTAAAAAATCTTTGTGTTGGAAGTCTTCCCCAGGCCCAGCTTCCAAGCTGGAGCAGACGATGAACAAATGTCAGAACTTGCTGAAAATAGGGGAATGGATGGAATGACCCCTAAAAGACCTCATCAGCTGAGGGCCTCAGAAAAGGAGAACCAACAGAGACAAAGTAGGCAAAAGACACAAGAGGCAGTGAGTGGCAGAGCCAGGAGTCCAGGGCTGCAGCTGATCTGAAAGTTCACGTAGGGACATTTGCAGAAAGTGAGACGTGATCGTCTGACCCTAGTGACTCACTCACTTATTCATTAGGCAAATGTGTGTCTTCCTGCCTGCTGGGCACTCTGCGGAGCCCCTGCCCTCATGGAGTTTGCCATCTGCTGAGGGAGAGAAACAAGTAAATCGACAACTGTAGGAGTGACAATTCTGTTTGCATAGGACCTGCTGATGCCAAGCACGCTCCAGGCACCATGTGTTAATCCTCCCAGCAACCTAGGGGGTAGGTCCTGTTACTAGCACTGCCCTCACGTTACAAATGAGGAAACTAAGGCACAGGAGCGTAAGCGGCTTGCCCTATGTCCAGGTAAGAGTGGGAGAGCTGGAGTTGACGGCCCGTGTTCTTACTGCGTCATACTGAGAGGCAGTATTACTGCAGGGGTCAAGTTCGCAATGGAAGCCAGGACAGGGCTGTAAAATGGCGGAGGAGGAGGCTCAGAAACCCCTTCCTGTGTCCAAGCCGAGCTCTGGAGGATAGCAGACAGTAGTAAGAGAAGACCATTAAGACTTGAGCTGACTAAGGGAGAGAGAAAAGGAACACAAAGTTCAAACTAAAAAGTACAGAAATGGAATAGGAGTTAGGATTTGGCATTTTAAGACCAGGAAGATACAAAAATTCAACCCAACTGGACAAAATACATTGGCCTTGTCCTTCTCCCCCAAAGCCCCCTCCCACCGACACCAGCATCCTCGCCCTCCAGCTCCTGCCCCCAATGGAAGGGGCTGCCTGCCACATGCTTCTGCAGGCCCCACCTTGAGCCCAGCCCTAGTTAGCACTCACACTAAGAGGAGGTTTTAAAAAATAAAATAAAATAAAAAAGAGATGGCAAAAGAATTTGGTATTGGGACTACCAAAAAAAAAAGTCTTATTTATGTCAAGCCTTTAAAATTTAGGCTGGTAGGAATAGAAAAGGCAAAGAGAGACAAAAATAAATTGGGCGTTTGTTTAGGTTGGCACTGCTCAATAGAATTCTCTGCAGTGATCAGAACATTCCATATCTGCGCTGTCCAATACGGTAGCTACCAGTCACATGTGGCTATTTAAATTTAAATTGTTTTAATTAAATAACATTTAAAATTCACTCCCTCAGCTAGCTACATTTCAAGTACTCGGTACCACAAGGGGCTAGTGGCTACCACATTGCACATCATCGTTTTAGATGATAACATTTTGTTGAGATGTAGTACAGTTAAAATACAGAGAAGGAAAATTTGGAAGGTCCAAATTGGGGATGTGGTTTAATAGTTCCAGGATATATGGGCTTCCTTTAGGAGCTATGAAGCCTTTTCTGATAAAATAAATAAGCCATAGAGGAAATGACGAAATTATTTGGATGACTAGTCAGTTAACAGGTGTGTATTAGAGTCCCTTGTCTGATAGGGAAACTCTGAAACTCTGAGCCATGAGTTAGGAGACCTGCCTCCTAGTTTCTCATCCTCAGCCTGACACTCACTTGTTGTGGGAGTTTGCTCAAATGATATTGGAACTCTCAGATGTTCTCTCTCTTCTCTAATAAAGATTTGGCCTTGATCGTGGGTGGCATATACGCAGCACACACACCTCCACTTCCACGCCTGTTCCCATCTCGAGATGGTGACCAAACATGACACTCTTCCCCTTCTCCTCTGAGCTGCGGTCAGCCTGCAGCCTCTTCACCATTTAGCACACCAAGACGCCTTGAGCAACTGACGAGAATTGTCAAAGGAAATGAAACATCTTCGGTTTGAGCTAATCACTAAACTATTCTAACTTATGATTATTTGATAACTGAGGTGACAAAAAAAATTAAGACAATGAATTAGCAGTGGAAAGAACATTCTTGGATAAGTGTCATGACAAGCATTGCCCACATGGATCCAACGAACTTTTGCAGACATTAAGTTGTTTGTTGTATTGTTGGTTTTATTGTTTAGAACATTTTGACAAAATTTAACCTAAGATGGTAAACTTGCTGTGATTCCTAACTTTACACATCTGCTTAGCTGGACTGTGTTGCTCAGTTGTTTGCTCAAACACATTCTAGATGTTGCCATAGAGGTATTTATTAGATGTGAGGAACATTTAAATCAGTAGACTTTAAGTAAAGCGAATGACTCCACGTATGGGTGAGCCTCATCCAGTCAGTTAAAGGCCATAAGAGAAAAGTCTTAGATCTCCGTAAAAGGAAGGAATTCCATCTCTAAATTGCATCTGGACTCAAGACTGCAGCATTGACTCTTCCCTGAGCTGTCTGGATCTCTCGCCTGCTGGCCTTCCCTGCAGATTTTGCACTTGCCCGTCCCCACAACTTCATGAACTAATTCCTTAAAATAAATTTCTCTCTCTCTTTCTCTATGTGTGTCACACACACACACACACACACACACACACGTCCTATTGGCTCTGTTTCTCTGGAAAACCCTGACCAATACACCTGTCGAATGCAATACAATGCATGTATCTATGATCCCCTGGGGGCACTAAATGCACCAATCGTATAAAATGGTGCATTTCATCTGAAGTGAATGCTAGTGTGTTTGGGAGGTGGGGGGTTTGGGGGAGCCCAAGCCCTCTTCTCCACTTTGCCTTCACCCAGAAACTTCAGACTTTGTGATCTAAGGAAACTATTAATACTTACCATTGTCCTTTTCTGACCTTGGGTGCAAGGGAGAGAGAGGGCAGAAGGACTCCACCCTCTCAAAAACCTCAGAGCGGCAAACGCACGCGTACTCATTGCTCTCGTGTTGACTTGGTCTTTGTGATTAATGTTCCAAGGGAATAATTATCTGGCTAATTGCTCTGGTGCAAACAAGGCCTCTGTCTACACTGAGGCAGGAAAACAGTGTCGACGTGCACGCAAACAGGGAGGTGCCACTTGCAGAGGTCAGCTCATCTTGTTCCCTCCTTTCTTCAACCACCCAACAAACACGTCCTCAGAAAGCTGCCAGCGTATAAGAAAGCAACAGGAATGTTTTTCACCCAGAGATGAGTTTTATTGGGCCAACATGTCATTTTTTTAAATTGGGAAATTTCAAATTAAAATCCAGATTCCAGCTTCACTTTGCAAAAAGGGGCATCGAGCACATTCTGCCCACGTTTCTGTGTGGTTCAACGTAGCAACAAGCTAGAGCAAGGCCTGAATTCTGCTCATGCCACTGTTCCCTGTGACCTCCAGCAGCCCACTCCCTCACTGCCTGTACGTCTAGGTACTTGAGGGGGCACATCTTGAGCTACACACCCCGGGTCATGAGCTTCTGGAAGGAAGACCTCGCTTATTCATCTGCTATGTGACTGGCACACACCAAGCTCTCAGGGGCCTCTCCTTCTACGTGTGTGAAGCATAGGCTCAGGCTGAAGTCACAACCGGACTTCTACAGTGGCAGGCAGTGGCAGCATCTGCCAGCAAGAAGGGGGTGGAGGCAGCTCCAAGGGAACAAATAATACAGCCTGGGAGGGAGAGCCGGGTGGGCGTGTTGGGGCCAAGAATGCTGGGCGATTTCAGACAGCAGCTAGGGCGCCTGGAGACAGGGCAGGGTGGATGTGTCGTGCCCTAGGACATGTTTAAAGTCACACAAGCTGAGCAGAAAATATCCAATGCGCCATCAGCCCCTGGCTAACTAACACCCTGGCTGGTGGAAAGAGGGAGCTGGAACCACTACAGCCAGCTCAGAAGAGAGGCACAGTGTACACTTGATGGAAGCAGAACAAATATTAGACACCCCTTCCCAGCCTTTTGTTACTTTTTGGGTTTCCTGCTGTCCCCCTTGTTCCTGGAGGATTGTTTCTTAAGTAGCTTTCTAGAAGTGTCAAAAGAGTCACCTTAACACAGGGTCCCTTCTTGCAAGCGGCTGCCGGCCTCCTGTCTGCCTGCCATCTTGCCTCTGCCCCTGCTGTCCCTGAACCCCTGCCCATCTGAATCCTGCCCCCTTCCCCAGACCCACCTCAAATGCTGCCTGCTCCTGGAGCCCTCCGCTGTGCCTCCAGCTGAAAGCCACCCTTCTTCCCATGGTCCTGACCTCACAGAAGGGCGCAGTATCCCAAGCTACAGGATGTCCTTCTCAGAGTGTGTTTAGCCACAGCCCCGAGGCCCCATTTGGGCCTAGACAAGCAGAGCCATCAACTCTCAGAGCCTAAGAGGACCCGGGATACATCACTTCCACCTCCTCCTTTCATACATCAGCCAATTGAGGACAAAGAATGACTTGTCCAAGGCCACAGAGCTGGCCAGTGGCAGAGGCAGAATTGGAATCCAGGTCTTAGCATTTTTGGCCACATATGGAGTGCTCATAAAAGTACAGCTCTGGAGTCAGGTGGGCCATTTGCAAGTGCTGTCCCAGCACCAGCTAACTGAGTGACTTCGGGTGAACAACATCATCTCGCTGTGTCTCCTCTTCCTTGGCTGCGGAATGCAGATAATAGCAGCACTGCCAGTCAAGTGTCGTTTTGTGGATGAAAAGAAAGAATCCACGTAGGAGCTCTTTACTTGTGCCAGGTGCTGAGCTCCCTGTTAGAGAACTGAGGAAATGGACATGCGTAAAACACTTTGTAAGGCGTCATGTTCACTTAGGGGGTCACTGCTATTCCCCGGGTTCTCCTAATGTGTTAGAATTTTCCAATATGGCACCCACCAGCTGCATGTGGCTATTTAAAATCAAATGACTTCGAATTTTAAAAAAATGAACAGTTTACTTCTTCAGTTGCACTAGCCACATTTCAAGTGCTCAGTTGCCACCTGCGGCTAGTGGCTACCGCATGGGACAATGGAGAACCAGAACATTTCCTGCCAGCGCAGAACCTTCCGTTGGACAGCACAGTTTTAGAATCTAGAATGGAACCTGGGGGTCTAACGGGGCCCTGGAAAATTAGAAGCAGCTTAACTCTGGACTCCTTTCAACAATCCCTTTTCTTTTCCTGCCCTTCAGGGCGTCTCTGGGTCTCTTGATTCGGGTTAGGAACGTGGACATTCCTGGGGGAAAAGCCCGAGAATTATTCTGGCTGCAGCCAGCTCCCAAAGGTGGAGGTTCGAGGACAGAGGGGACAGTCAAAGCCAGAGAGGTTGGAGGTTCAGCGAGAGGGTCTGAGACCACCTTAGTGCTGCCATCACCCCGGCCAGTCTCCCAGAGAGCCAGGCTCCTAAGGGGCGAGCAGGTAGGCAGCCTAGCAGGCTCAGCGCTCCCCAGCTAGGGTCCTGACAGTTTCCAGAAGAGGAAACGAAAGGGTGGGGATACAGGCACTGCCACATCCCCTTCCTTCCAAATGGGAAGAGGGACAGGGTGTGCAGGGGCCGTCTGTGACCTGGCAAGGAGCCCGGAGCACTGCAGTTTCACCTCGGCCTTCTCCGAGGCCTCGCTGGCCGTGGCCCCTGCTCCAAGCCCACAGAGCTGCTTTCAGCACACCCAGGCCGTGGGCGTCGAGCTGAGGCTGTCCTGTAGCAGGAAGTGCCGGGAACACGGGATGCCAAGAACCGAGCCCTCTGCCCTCCTCGTAGTAACACTGCAGCTACATCAAGGGTCCTCCCTCTCAGTTTGGCCCTCCCTCCTCCAGGGGTAGCCAGGAGGCCTCTTTCTCTGCCAAGCCCTGCAGTGGCTGAGAGAAAGTAAGGAAAAGGGAGTGGCAGTTAAAGACAGAGAGGATGGGCAGGTGGAGGGAGAAGGGAACAAGGAAGAGGAAGGAAAGAGGAATCGGCCAGGAAGTGGTTGGATGATGGTGGGACCAAGGGAGGATAGGGAGATCAGGGGACTTCAGGAACAGAATGTCCCCAATTACAGAGGGTGACATGTCTGTGCTGCTGGCGGATGCACCCCTCCCAGCCCAGCCTCACACCATCTGCTGGGCTGACTGGCCCCAGTGGCAGCTGGTCAGTGGGACCCAGCACTGACCAGGTGAGAAGCTGGGGGGAGTGGCGGGGAGGGGTCTTCCTTCCTCCCCAGGCCCTGGGAATGTTCATCCCCACCCCCTCCTGCCAGATCCTGAGGTGCTGGGATGCATGGTAGCTCAGGCAGGGCAGAGCGGGTGCTGGGGGCCCGCCCTCTGCTCAGCCAGCCCCGAACACAGTCAGAGCTGCTCCGGTTCCCTGGAAACCCCCAGTCAGCATCAGACAAGCAGGGAAGGAGAATGGTGATGCAGGGGTGCAGCGGGGGTCAGTCCCATGGGGCCCCAGCTCTTCTGTGGTCTGTTTAGGATGAAAAGATGGCCTTTGAGCCCCGTGTGTGAGTTACACAACCCATTCCATGCTGCACACGTTCACTGGTGCGCCAACCAACGGTCTTTCCAAAACAAAACGCCTGGCGGTGTCACACAGCCTTCTTTGCTACCCAGATTTTTCTGGGCTCAGCAACCCATCAGCTGTGTACAGGAATGGTTGCTTCCCCAAGCCCTCTCGGCTGTAGAATTTGGTTTTGGTCTTTCACAAATAAAAACACTGGACCCCAGAAAAGGAAGATGACCAGGTGACAGCCACAGGGCCTGCGGGAACCAGGCCAAGGAGCTTGGAACCCTGCACTTTGAGCCCAGCCAACTTCCTCTGTGCCTCCCGCTCTCCACTAAATGGAGAACGGACAAAGTTAAAAGTCAGTTCCACACTCCACAGTATAACCCCACAGTGTCTCAATCTCCACCACCTCTTCTTAGGGGCTGTGATCTTTTCCAGCAGAGCTGGACATTTTCTCTTTTTCTCTAAACAGCCAAAGCTGGTCTTGCAGGCTGGTTTGTGTGATCATTGGGGATCTCTGCATCCCGGGGGACCTCAGAGGAAGTTAAGGGTGGCAGTTTCACAAACTGTTCGTCACGGCCCCTGGGATGGGCAGTCTTATGAGTACCAGGCATCAGGGGCTGCCTGTGGCTCCCACACTTTCACTGCCTCTGGCAGAGACCTGGAAGATTTCTGGACATGGCTGAGGCTATGGGCGTGTTTAATGGAAGACACCATTTACAATTTCCAAACGAACAAACGCACAGCTCAATTGTGCTGCCTGGATGGTTCCAAACTCCCCCTGCTGAGCCTGATTTCTCGCCTACTTTTTTTTAATTATTAAAACTACAGGCCATCTGCCATCCATGGAGGAGGAAGGAGATAGCCGGAGGGCCATAAACAAATCCTATTTGATGCCAGGCCCATAATGCTCACCTCTGCCAAGCAATCCCAACCATCCAATCCTAGAAATGCCTGGAAGAGCCCAGCCATTTCTTCCCAAGGGACTTTGTGTTTCTTCTCAGAAGAAAACGGGTTTAGAAGGGCAGATGCAAAGTGCACACAGCCAGGAGCAAGGGCTCAGGATGTGGGATCAAGAGAGATAAGAGGCCTGGATGGGAATCCCACAGCAGCTTTCTGTTGTGAAAGTCTGGATTTTGCATGGCTTCTAGACTCTGCTGACTCACAGAAGAAATTCAGACCACCTCAGATTTCCACATTAAGGTGCTTAGCACTTCCTTACACACCTACTGGATTCTCAGCAACACTAGTTTGACTTTACATCAATAACCCAGGTTTGCAATAACATAGCTACAATGTAACCCAGTCTCATTTTGCTTTATTTGCATATGAGCCCTAGGGCACCATGGGAGATGAATATGGGTGCCCAGTCACCCTGACTGAAAGAGGTTGCTGAAGGTAAGGATTGTTTGTTAGCACAGAACTGTGCAAATCCACAAAGAGAAAATTTGGTTTCCTATAGAAGGTAAGTCAACTTACTAATGCTGATGATAGACTTATGAGTCACCCCTTAGTGACAATAAACCACAGGCCCAGGAGTGTTACAGAGGCAATTACTAGTTTTAGCAATTTACTTGTGATATGAGCCCAGGCAAGTTACTATACTTAACCTCTTTGTGCCTTAGTTCTTCTTTTATAAAATGGGCACAATTAACAGTACTTATCCATAGGGTCACTAAAAATATTTAGCAAGTTAGTATAGGTAACATTTTAGAATGAGGCCTTATATGTAAGGATCAGTTGTCATATTATAACAATATTTGCTGCTGGCTATAGTATACTGCTTCTGGGAGTGGGCTCCCACTCTTGTTTCACCCATCCATTCCTCAGTCCTTGAAATCCTGTCCTGTGTCCCTAAGCCAGAACACGTGTCTCACTCTCCAGGGTCTGGAGCCCTGTCTCTGGAGGCACAGCTTGAGACAGGAGCTAACTGTCCAGGACATGTGGCAGTAGTTGGAGCAGTAGAGGCTCATGTCCTATAGCCTCTTATAGAGAAGAAAAGACCCTAAATTCACAGCTCCCATGTGAAAAAGTCATGTGAATAGAAAGGATCTGTGGTTAATTGAAGCTGGCCACAATTGAGAGGGAAGGTCTAGTTCCCCTCCCCTTGAATTTGGACTGGCCTTAGAGACTTGTTTGACCAGTATAAGGTGGCTGATGTGACACTGTAGGACTTTGGAGGCCAGGTCTTTAGAAGCCACCCAGCTTCTTCCAGGGTCTCTCAGAACTTCTCTTGCAATCCTCTCTCACTCCTTTGAGCCATGGTATAAGACGTGAGAGCACATGGCAAGGCCTGAGATCACATGGGAAGCAAGAGGGACCCAGCTGAATCCAGCCTTCCAGCCAGTTCCACCAAAACGCCAGACATGTGAGTAGAGCTATCCTGGACCCTCTAGCCCAGACCATCTGCCAGCTGAATACCAATGAGTAACTCAAGTTGCCACCATGTAGAGCAGAAGAATCATCCAGCTGAGCCCTGCCCCAACTCCTAACCCACAAAATTGTGACACATAAGAAATATAACAAAATAGTTGTTGCAAACCGTTAAGCTTTAGGATAGTTTGTCACACAGCAATAGATAATAGTATCTGTATCAGGTACAATTAAAACTAAGAGCAACAAAGTCAGACATGACCAAAATACTCTATAAGTTGGTTCAAAGGACATTTTTAAACTCTGCTCTGAATCCCTTTCTTTGGGAAGCCACTCCTCCCTCATTCTCTAACAATGTTGCCCAGAATTATGAGTTGTGGCAGAAATGCCCAGCCATTAAACAAGCCTGTTTCTTTTCCTGCTGAGCTCACAGTCAGGCTACATTCCCAGACACGAGAGTCTGTTCATGTCACTGAGTTCTGACCAATGAAATGTGGACCTGGTCCATGAAAGGACCTCCTGCATGGTGGTCCAGTTTCTCTTCCCCTGTCAGGTGACTGAATGTTGATGTTCTTGGTGACCTCGGGAGCCACATGTTGAAGGTGGCAGGGCTTCCCTCAGTCTGTGTGCTTGAGAATATTCTCCTGATTGGACTGTATGTAACTAAAAAGGTAAACTTTCATTGTGGTAATTTATTTGGATTGTCAGAGTTTGTTGTTACAGCAGCTAGAGCTACCTTACTAGTCCAACATAGCTAATGAACTGGCTGGGCAATCAGAAAATTCCTTGTCTCTGGCCCCTGAGACTGTGCCAGTGATGGATGTGGGACCCAAGCTGGACTAATAGAGTCACTTCCTGAAATATGCTAAGCACTCTCTTTCTCTGGAACCCATGGGGGCATTTTGCTGTCACAAAGAGAGAGAAAAAGAGCAGTTTTGATGACATCAGTGGATTCCTGGGTCTAGCCATACCTGAAGCTAGACCACTCCTTGGAATCCCCAGTAACATGCATCAGCAGATCCCCTCTGGGCAAAAAATATTGGCAATTTATTTTTATCCCTTGCCATGGAAAGAGTTTTGACTAACACTGGATTTAAGAAGAGTCCCTGGAGGCCAGCATATCCTGGGCCAGCACAGTGTCCGTGGCAAATGAGACACTCAGAGCACCTCATCACACAAGGCCCTGATGATAAGTAAGTGGGATCTTGTATCTTATCTTAAGGCCATTTTACTATTAATATATTCCTTACATAACTGCTAGGCAGGTAGCTCTAATCTAGAAGATAAACCCAGGGTAAGAGATTAAAAGTCAGCTCTGTCTCCAAAATGGTGTCCCTTTGGGAATTTCAAATAATTTTAGAAGGTATTTCAACTCCAAAGCCTGGTGATATTCTAAAAACTTAGAGATGGTGTCTGGGAGGTGAAGGAGGGCAGATAGCAACACGAGGTGGGTACACAGGGGCACCAAGGATAGGCAAAAGGTATAAACGTTAGGTCAACATTCCAGTTTTGAGGGAAATGCTGGAGAATTAACTTGCCACACATTCCTTTGCCATTTTGCTCTCATCTTTTTATCACCTGTATATACCCGATATTCCCATGGGGGTGGGCTAAATTGTATCCCCCCAAAAGATATGTTCAACTCTTAACCCCCGGTACCTCTAAATGTGACTTTATTTAGAAATAGGGTTTTTGCAGATGTAATTGAGTTACAATAAGGTCATTTTGGATTAGGGTAGGCCCTAAATCCAATGACTGGTGTCTTTCTAAGAGGAAGGAGAGGGACGTTTGGATATAGAGACAGAGAGAAGATGCAGGAACAAGTCCACATGATGGCAAAGGCAGAGATTAGAGTGACACAGCTACAAACCACAGGTGTCAGGGATGTCAGAAACCACCAAAAGCTTGGAAGAGGCAGGAGGCTCCTTCCCTAGAGCACGCAGGGGGAATGTGATCCTGCCAATACTTTGATTTCAGGCTTTTCACCTCCAGACTGTTGTTTGTTGTTTCAAACTACTGATTTTGTGATAATTTGCTATGGCGGCTCCAGGAAACCAATGCATCCAAGTTTCTCATATATATATAAATACCCCTCACAGTGACTAAGACAAAAAAAAAAAAGTCATCCCATAAGCAGTCTGTTCAGCCTTGAGCTGGAGGAAAATAAGTTCCTCCAATCAGTGATATGCAACGTCTTTCAAAACAAGTACTTGGGAGAAAGGATGTGCTCTTCTTTCCTGCTGCATCGTCTGCCTGTGCCCATCCCCAGACAGACTGAGAATTACTAAGAATTACTCTGTAAGGATTATATTAGGTTTAGGTTGTGCCAACCAGCTACAGTCCCTGTGCTCAGCCGTGGAACAAGTCAGGCCTGGAAAGATTGTTCCCACAAATTTTACCTTCAAGAGGAGTAGAGTGGTTAAGGGTACAAGTGTGAGAACCAGACCTCTCTACCACTGTGTGTCCTTGAGCAAGTTCTCTAAGTTCTCTGAGCCTCACTTTCCTTGTCTGTGAAATGGGCATAATCGCAGGGTTTCCTTCTGAGGTCATTGCAAAGAGCAAACAAGCTGCTGTCCATAAAGCACGCTTCCTGGCACCTAGGAAGCCCGCAAGGGCTGGCTGTGAACTTTATTAGCTCTTCTGATGGAGACAGACCCTGAGGTCAGCACAGTGGAAAACTTCAGGCAAAGCAGCCTTGCGTTGGCCCTCGTCCCTGCCTCTCTTCTGCGGTTTCCTTTTCTCTCTCTCACGCATTCACAGTTGCATGGGCTTCCCCCACCCCCTCTCAGTCTCTACTTGTCACTCTATCTCTCCACTCTTGTCCTCGCCCCCAGATGCTCTGGGCTGTCTGCCATTGGCCTCCCATCCTCACACCCGGCCCCACTGAGGCCCTCCTCTGTCTCCATCCTGCCATCTCCACGACCACCTGCACCATCCACACATGACATTATTTATTATGGACCCGGCTGACTTCATTTAAGGGACCAACTCCCAGCCCCTCACCCTTCTCCTGCTTCCTCAATTTGAGGTGGAGGCATCTGGAAACCAGCTTAATAAGGTGGCTGACAGGCAGCTGGTTCCCGAGCCTCTCGGGGAGGCTCCAGGGAGCCATTCTGCAGAGGAAGCCGGAAGCCAGCGCAGCTGATGGACTGCCGGTCTCAGGGAGAACCAAGTCAGAGGCTCCAGGAGGGGAAGGGGCTACCTCCCACCTACACGCACAGGAGGGGTCCACAGCTGCAAAGAGTAAGGGGTGACAGGGTGAGGCGGCTACAGAGGACAGTCTCCTGTCCTCCCTGCTTGGCCCCCCGCTGGCTGTGTAACCTCGGGTCAGAGACTAGACCCTGCTGGGTCTCCTCCATTTCCAGACGGACTTGACTGGATGCTTTCCCAGCCCCCTTCTCACCTGAACATTCTAGAATCCTGGGGTGGAGCAAAGCCACCTGGTCAGGGATAGGTAGGAAGAAAGAGCAGAAAAAGGCCAGCCACTGTTTACTGAACTTGACAGAGACGCTAGGCTTGGTGTGCTGTGGGACACCGAGATAAATAAGGGAATTTTACAGGTTGGAGAAGAGATGAAACACGGATGTGAATAGTCCTCCATGTTCCATATCAGAGCACCCAGGTGTGAAGGCTTTTCCTAATGCTTTAGTGAGTTCCAAATCAGATGGGAGAGACAGAACTATCCTGTGCAGAGAAATGAGAGCCCAGCAAGAGTCGAGTGTAACTCGTGTGCCTAAGTACTGAGGGTGCTGGACAGGCCATCACTCCTATGGAAGTTGAGGAGAGGAGGTTACCCGGACAGCAAGGAAAGGCCAGGTGAAGCTTTCTGGAGGAGATAGGACTTGAGTTGAACCTTAAAATATTTGTACCCCTGGATAGAAGAGGGTGAAGATTACCTGGGCGCAGTGCAAAATGCAAATGCAAGGCCCCTTGTTCAAAAATGTCAGGACAGTGACAGCAGAGCATTAAACCAAGAGTGGGCCCTTCTGAGCACCGCGCAGGTCACACACCCGTGAAGCAGACCGTGACACTGGGGAACCTGCCGGGTGCTGGGATGGCGCCATTTCTTCATCTGGATGACGGTTACTCAGCACATACCTATGTAAACATCACCAAGCTGTACAATTAAGGTTAGTGCACTTTATGCACTCCACTGTATGTATGTTTTATCTCAAGAAAAAAGTTTAACATATAAAAATTAAAAGCAGGACAAGAAACCAAAGGCTGCTTTAAACATGGCCTGATTAGCCTATTGCTTTTCTTCCAGCTCTGCACACTGCCCTGACTCTTGGGTGGCATTGGTCACTCATAAACTCACTGCAAAGGAGCTGTGGTTTGGGGAGTTCTCACTGTCACACTACGCTGCCACCTTGAGAACTCACATTGTTTGCTCCCCACCCCAAGCACCATTCTCCGCACTGAGAGTTGATTTAAGCTGCTGCTGCTGCTGCTGCTGCTGCTGCTGGGGTTTTGCCCTCTCCTGCTGGCTGGGAGGCAGCCTGTACCCTCTGTCTCACCTTAGCTAGTGGGGCAGGAAAGCACTGCGATGGGTTGCATAGTGTTCCCCCAAATTCATGTCCACTGAGAACAGCAGACTGTGACCTTATCTGGAAATAGGGTCTTTGCAAATGAGGTCATACTGGATTAGGGTGGACCTGAAATCCAATGACTGGTGTCCTTTCACTCGAGGTGGCCTGTCTCTGCTGAAGTCTCCCACACTTCCCCAACTAGGTCTGTATCAGGACTTAAAAACTATGGAGATGGAGGAACAACCTCAATATAAAAGATAAAACTAAAACTATTAGAAGAAAGCAGAGAGGTAAAGCTTCATGACCTTGGATTTGGCAATGAACTCTTAGATTTAACACCAAAAGCATGAGCAAAAAAGAAAAAAATAGATAAACTGGACTTCATAAAAATTAAAAACTTTTGTGCATCAAACGGCATTAGCAAGAAAGTAAAAAGACAACCTATAGAAGGGGAGAAAATATTTGCAAATTATATATTTGATAATATATAATTATACAATTATATATTTGATAATATAATAAATAAATAAATGATTTTTTTAAAAAAGCTGTGGAGAAAAAATAGTGAATGTGATACAGGCTCTTAGGAAATACCGACATTGTTATCTCGTGGGACACTGTAGCATAGCTTCACGTCTGCATATGGTGGCACCATGGCTCTGGTGCTGAGACCTGGGTTCGTATCATAACAATGCCCCTTGCTAGCTGGATAATCTTGGGCAACTCACTCAGACTTTTGTGCCTCCATTTGCTCATCTGTAAAATGGGGATAATATTATTATTGTAAGATGACTGTGAGGATTGAATCAGCTAATACATGGGAAGTGCTTAGAGCAGTCCTGATCTATGGTAAGTGCTCAGGAGATCTGAGCCATCCTCCTTCTCAAAGGTTTAGGAATTTCAGACTGACTTTGTCACCCTCTGCCATACTGTGCCCTCAGTGCCCTGCCGTACTTATGTTTAAGCTCAGGGTATATTTATGAGGTTACATAAGAGGGGCTTCAACCAACCTGGGGGTATCTAGACCCCATGGAAGGATAGTTCACCAAGAAGGAGCACTTCATGACAGCCCCTAGTTCTAGGAGCAGAATTGGAGGTAGAAAGAATATAGGAGAAAGTACCAGCAGGGGAAGAAAAAGCAGAACTCTGGCCCTGCCAAGCTCTCGGGATGTCGAAGTGTGAGCCTCCCACCCTGTTTGGCAACATTAAATTAAAGGGTTTCTCCCTTCTACCCCCCTCACTCCCACAGCTGTGGCCACAGATGTTGCAAGAAAAATTAGAACTGAGTTCTCTCCAACTTCAGGAATTTGCATACAGTTTCTGTACAGCTATTAATATTTAGTTAATAAGTTTATTTAAATAGACTTCCTTTTTTACTTCAATAAATTTGTTTTATAGGAAATTTTATATTACTACTCTAAGTAACGGCCTGCCAGCCAAATCCAGCCATCCATCTACCTGTCTTATCAAATAAAGTTTTATTGTAACACAGCCCTGCCCATTCGTTACGCACCGTCAATGGCTGCCTTTGTGCCACAACCACAGAGTTAAGTAGTTGCAACCAAGATCTTATGACCTGCAAAGCCAAAGATATTTGCTAAGTGGCTCTTTGAAGAAAAAATTTGTCTACTCTTTTGCTAAGTAGAAACCAGTACCACTTACCTTAACAGGAAGGAAAAAGCAAATTTAAAACGAAATATTAAATTCTAGCTAGATGCTGTTATTTCCACTGAATAAATGTTTGTCCATTCTATTCACGCATTCATTCTCCATCTAGCGCTTACTTAAGAACCCCTGCAAGGCCCTGGGACATGGAGGTGAAGAGGTAGAAAGCCCCCCACTTTCATGGGGCTTGAGTTCTGATAGGGAGAGATAGGCACTAAAAAAAAAAAGAAAAACAAGTATCCAAAGTTATCTTTGGTGTTCCTTGCAACAGTAAATAACAAACAACACACTGCATAATGGAGTGATGACGTGTTGAGTGAAGGGTCATTTTGATTGGGGATCAAGGAAGACCTGTCTAAGAAGGTGAATTAGGTACAAACTCCAGCATTCTTGAGAGAGAACAGAAAGTGCAAAGGCCCTGGGGTGGAAATAGGCTTGGAACATTTTTCCTAGGCAGCTGGATGCCACACATGGTAGTCTCCGATATCGTCCCACCAGTCAGCACGGCCTGGTGGCCTTCGATTTGATTTTGTCAGGATGGCTTTTGGAGGGCTGCACATCTGCCTTGCTGGTCTTTTGGGCTGGAACTAGGCCCACAGCAGGACTCGGAACCACCCCAGAGAGAACTGTGAAAGAGGCTGTTCCAGTTGGGTTCTCTGGAAGTAGACGCTAAGGTGGAGTTTGGGTGCACAATGTTTATTAGGAATCAACACTCGAGAAACGAAGAGTAGAATTAGGATTGGGCAGAGGGAGACACTGAATGTGATGCAGCCTGACAAGGCCTTGGCCAAGCTGGAGGGACACTCTGCAAGTGAGTATGGCCGGTCGGCCCGCCCTGGGTCACGCAGAACCACCAGGCCTGTGTACCCCAACTTGCTCCGTCACTGGAGGTAGGTTGCCCCTAGAAGGGCGTGAGGTTGTTCTCTGCGGCTGAGGCCAGCCCTGAAGGAACTGACAGCTGGAAACCATCTGCTGGCCGCACACCCGCCACTGGGCTGCAAGCCCCGCCCTGAACGGAGTCTGGGCGGCACGTTGTCCACACAGGGGCAAGGCCTTGCTGAGGGTTTGGTCCCCCTGCAGTTCTTCTGTCCTGACTCCCAGGCCCCTCTGAGCCTCTCCCATTCTTCCTCAGAACCTTGCAGCCGGCTGCCTAGCAGGGTTGGAAAGTGACCTGAAAAGTTAAGCCTAGCAAAGGCGTCGGCAGAAACAACTAACAGCACACGTTTTTCTTCTAGGACTCTAAGATGAGAAGCCATCAGGACCCAATAAATAAGTAAATTTGTTTATTCATTCATGCATCTAACAAGAAATGAAGAGTCACATCACTGTGCACAGCAGTGAAAATGTCAGGGAGGGTCACAGACACTCTGCAGGTTTGGGAGTTGTGATTCCTTTCCAGCACTTCTTGAAGCACACTAAATAGACACCCACCTCCCCAAGTGACTTGTGCATCTGACCCCATCCTGAGACCCTCAATTCCTCTGGACCACCAGTGGCTGCTCAGTCCCTGGCAGCCAGCGGGAGAGAGCCACGGTTCAGTTCCCACTGAAAACCACTGGACCAGGGCGGCTAGAAGACAGCCTGGGAGTTCCCCAGAGGCCCCCTGGGATGCCTGGAAGTGTGAACATGTGGTCAGTCTCCTCCTCAGGGCGGGCTCCGTGGAGGATGGCACAGCAGCGGACACCTCTGTGTGTGGGACCATTTGAGAACCCCTGATTTAGGGCAATCGTCTTGTTTAAAGGACATGTAGCTCTGGGCAGGCAATGCGTGTTCGACCTCAGTCTCTGACACGCCCCGGCCAAGCAGAGGCCGTGGAAGGGAGGTGCCCTGTGGAAGGTCACACAGCCAACTCCCACAGGGCCAGGAGTACCCCAGTCCCGGCCCCTTCGGTCCCCTGCCCACCCTGTGTCATACCCTTCCCGTGGCTGGTCCTCCCAGCTGCTTGGTTCCCTCTGGGGTTGGGGCTGGCCCGGCTCCCCTGACCCTGGGCCTCGCTCGACCCCACATGCTGGCGGTGCTGTGTCCCCCTCCCTCCACAGCGGGTGCTGCTGCAGCATCACTTGAACGTCTTCCTCCACGTGCTGCCCTGCATCTCAGAACCCGCCTCCCTCTACAGGGCAGTTTTTCCAGGCCCCACGCACCACGGGAGAGCCCCTGGCTGGAGGAGCCAGGTGCTGGCAGCACCTGGGAAGGCCCACAGTGGAAGCGCAGCTCACTGCTGGGGTGCAGCCCGGGAGCGGGGGTCTACACAGGGAGGGGCAGCCTCGGCGACCCTAGAACCTCGGCTGGCCTGGGTACTCCCACCCGCCTTGAGAACTCTGACCTCATCCTCCAGAACGCTTCAGAAGCTGCTGTTTGAGGAGCCAACTGTTGATTGCTTCCTCACTGTCAGCCGGGGCCTGGGCCCACAGCCGAGTCCTCCGGAGAACAGGAAGTGGATTTAGAAAGGCAAGAGAGGGCAGTTAAATGCCCTTTCATGGGACTCAGCAAGAGGATGCTCTGGATCTGGCTGGATGAGGTCCAGGACTCAGTCTAGACCCGCGTTTTGTTTTTCTTACCAAGCCTTCCTCCTTAGAACCTCCTCGGATGCGTGTTTAGAATCGAGATTCCTCAGACCCACTGAAGCAGAGTCTACGGGGAGGTCCTGAGAATCTGTACTTTATGCAGCTTCTCGGGTCATTCTAAGCATGGCGCCGTGTGAGGACCACGGACCACATGGGGCCTAGTCCTGTATCCGCCACAGGACTGGTGGGCTTCCTGGGACCTCAGTTTTCTTTTCTGTAAAAAGAGATTGTGTAACTCCTTTTACTTCTGGAGATTTCACAGTGTACAGCGTGCTTTCGTAGATGCAGTCTCGTTTGGTTCTCACGAGCACCTAGGATGTGGAAAGGCTACCACCGTCACAGGACAGCCCGGCCAAGCCAGGGAACGGATGTGGAGAGGGGACAGGTGTAGGAGAGACGGGCAGAGGGTGTGGACGCTGCAGTGGTTGAAGGAGCCTCCTAAGAGGGTGCACCGCCCTTAACTGAACTATCACAGCCAGAGGAAGAAAGAGTGAGAGCGCAGGAACACCTGTGAGGGGTGGAGCTGCACCCACGGAGAGGTGACACAGGGACAGTCATAGCTGAGGCACGGGGGCCCAAAGAGAGGAGGGCAGCAACGTTGGGAGGCCCGGTAGAGGGGGCGAGGTGGAGAGGGAATTGCTGAGAGGAAGAAGCCGGTGTCGCAGGGCCACAGCACCAGGCCTGGCTGTCCTGGGAGGGTGCCGGGAGGTGCTGCTCTCCCCAGCGTCCCGGCAGGGAGGGCCCACCCTGGGATGGGCATGAAAAGGTCACAGCTCCTGAAGGAGACATCTGTCTGTCTGCGTCTGTTCCAGCCGAGCAGAGCAGGAAAGACGTTGGCATGGCTGTGAGCCCAGGAATCACTCGGGAAGGAGAGGGGGAAGGTGACCAGGGCGTAATCCTTTCTCCTCCCGGCCAGCCACGGTTCTCCCCTTTCTCCTTCTTTCTTCTCTCCTGCCTAATGGCCCAGAGCCAAAAGGCGGCTCTCCACTCACCCGACAGAAGTCCCCAAAGGCCTCTGCCAGACTGCCCACCCAGCTCAACCGCCGCAAGGGGAGGGACCAGGCTGCCTTTGCCTGGAAAGGCTGTTGTTTTTTGAGGCTGAGGAGCATGATCCAACACTACAGAGTAAAGAACGGGTCGGCAAGACGGCCTTCGAGCAGGACTTCAGTATGGCATGGTGCAGACTCTTTAGACCCACAGAACAACACGGCCCCTCAGGGGCCATCCAATCTGGACAGGATCCTCTGAAAGGATACAGCTTCGCCCGCTGTCCCCTCGCTCCACGTCCCTGTCCTCTCTGAACATGGAGAACGCCTCACTGCAGCCCTGGGCAGAGCAACGCCTGCGCCATGGCAGGGAGGAGGCCGCGATTTGATTGCGCTCATCCGTCTCTCTCTGCTCGCTCCCCGGCCTCTCAGAGCAGCACCCTCGCTCTGAAGCTGCCCAGTGTTCTCAGGGAGGGTGGGAAGAAAAATAAAAAGATCCCAAACTAAGGTTTTAGAAGACTGTGCCAGCCTGGGAATGCCGACAGCCAGGACAGGCAGGAGGGCAGAGGCCCCTGTGCTGTTTGCGGGGACCCTGGGGTTTTGTGAGCTCGGCCTCACTTGGGCCAAACGCCCTGGGCAACGGTCCGGCAGGCAATGGAGACAGTCACTCACACCTTCAGCTCTCTGGTCCCCACACACAGGTGCATCTGGGGGCACCTCCTTTGTTGTGCTCCCTTCTTTTCTCCTACAGCCAAGATGTGAGCCAGAAATGGGTCAGTATCAAGCAGCGGAAAGAATAGGAGAGGGAACATGTCCAGACAGTTGTAGGAGACAATGTCTGTGCCCCGTCCTTGTCCCTCATCTTGAAGGCCACCTGCCCACCAACCGCTTCCCACCTCTCTGCCCCAGGGCTTTCTCTGGCCTCTGGAACATGATTTGCCCACACACAGGGGAGAGTGAAAGTGCAGCAGAGTCAGTGCCCCTGGGGCAGCCCACGAGGAGTGGGGTTTGGTGGATAAACACCGGCTTCCTCCTGGGCTGCGTGGCTCCCCAAGGACCCCCTTCGTGTCTGATCACAGGTGCCATGTGGGCAACCTGCTCATTAGTGTATCTCCTCCCCATCCCACTTGCCTCTTCCCTGCTGTGCTTCCTGGGATGACCTCATACATAGATCGTTGCCCCAAACTCTTGATCAAGGTATGTTCTGATGGAACTCCAAATAAAAATAGTGTGACACTTATAGAATCACATATGGGGGTTATCCACACCCCCTGAATGGAGTGTGTTACTATACACCGCTGTTGGCTCTGCCAGGACAACAGCCAGCCCATCTGAGACACAGACACAGCAGAAAGAAGGAACTGGGCCGCAAACACTGCCTGGCTCCAGGCTACTCGCCAGAACTCCAGGGCCACGGAGCTTCATTACAAATGAAGAAAGCTGTAGAATCTTCCTTCCTGTACATCCTAAGAAGGGAGACCAGGCTCACCTTCTCCTCCGTGCATCTCCTCCTCATCTACTCTGGGCCACTGTTACGCGGCACAGAGGCAAGTGAGATGTGCTCTGAGACGCCCAGGCAGCGCCAGGGCATGACTTCTGCTCATCGGGGCCTCACCTCGAGGAGTTCAGCCTTGCCCGGCCCAGCCCCCACGGAGACTTGGGCGCAATCTCCAGAAAACCGGGAACACACAAGCCAGTATGCACGCATCAAGAGAATGTCATGTTACTGAAAGAGAAAGAGAACATCTTGAACCACTTTCTAAAGAGCCCCAAACCTGAGGCCAGCACGTAGCCACGAACTCGGTCCTTCCCTGCACCCGGAGCCCGCTGCTCCTCGTGCCTCCCCTCCTTCCCTCGCTCCTCTCTCAGCAGCTGACCTTCCCTCTCTCGGCCCACCCCAGCCACTTGGCCACTAAACCACAGGAGACGAGGAGGGGTTCCAGGGCGAAGCCGGGAGCACCCTGGGTGGCCGGAGAGTGAACAGCCTCATCAGTGAGCCAATGGGGTTCGGCGGGAGGCTTTTGACCCCGAGTCGGAGCCAAAGGGGGCAGGCGGGGCTGGGGGCAGGAGTGACCCCGCTTGATTCCCAAGCCCTCGTGTATTTGCAGGGAAATTCTATCCATATGTTTCTGATTCATTAACACTTAACTCATCAACATGTTATTTGGTAAGAGCTATTTGAAGTCCAAGACGCCTGTTTAATGAACCTAAAGAACTTTTTTTTACTCTCTTTTATTTTTTGAGAAGGGATGGGATTTTTATTTTTCCTCTTTTTTTCTCCAGAAAAGCAAGCAGTTGTATCCTGTACAGTGATTCAGGCCTGTGAAACTTAAACCTCTGGAAAAACCATGAGACAAAAAGGCAAGAGCCTGGGTGTTGGACTTGGACCTGCCGTGAGCAACGTGAGCTTGTCTAGATCACTCGTCTTCCGGAGCTTCTTCCAACACCCAGATTCCTTAAGATGCCGAAAGCCAGGGATCCTCACAGCACTGCGGTTCCTGCAGTTCCTAACTTCTGTGCTTGTTGTCACCTCCTCACCGTTTATGCCTTGTCCAGATTTAGTTAGGTAAATTCTCTTCTCAGCTAACATCTTCGGGATGAAGAGAAGTCTGAAGGAGTGTGAGCGAGGCACAGACCCAAAGCAATTATGTGATGGGTATCAGGGCTTCGTCTCCAGACTCAGCTCAGGTAGAATAAGGAGACGTGGGGAAAACAGGGAACTGTCAGATGAAAAGAGAAGCTGGAAGGACTGCAGCGGGGATGTGAGCTCCCAGATTACAAATGAAGAAAGCTGTAGAATCTTCCTTCCTGTACATCCTAAGAAGGGAGACCAGGCTCACCTTCTCCTCTGTGCACCTCTGACCTACTGACTTGCTAATTAGCTGCCCTTCCCGGGGGCAGAAGAATGGGCAGATGACCTTCTGAGGGCGCCCGCTCACCCCAGGGCTTTCACTGTTCTCCTGTTAGCCCAGCTGAGCTCAGCAGAGCCCAGTAAGAACAGAAGGCCATTATGTCACTCTTCCCTAAGTCCACAGACTCCCAGGGATGAAAAGGTCAGATGCTTCCAGTGCCCTCTGGGGCAGCCACAGTTGCCAGTGCTTTGTCATTCTGGGTGAGGACAAAGGCAGAGGAGCAAGCCTGGGCTCTCGCAGCTGGTGACTTAAACCCCCAGCCTTTCTCTCCCATTCAGCCGGGGCCGAGACTGGGCCGCATGGATTACTCTGCCTCTTGAGCAGAGGGCGGTGAGGGATCGTGCATGAGGACGGCAGCCAGATGCCAGATGATTTCACTCCCTCAGAGCGGGTGTGGGGACACTGAAGTCATCTGTGTGCAAGTGAATGTCGATGTCTGTAGAATCTCAGACACAGAGAATGTTGCTACTAAATATCTCAGCCCAGCCATCCCTGTGGCAGAGATGGAATCTAGTCCTGCCTTGCTTTCTTCCCCCAAACCAAAGTCCCAGTTTACAGATGGAACAATCCCTGTGTCGATCAACACACCTTTTTTTAGATGCCTGGGAAGAGAGGGAGAGAGAGAGAGATAAGGCACCCAGGACAGAGGCCTCAGTCCTTTTGCAACCTAACCTTAGAAGTGACATCTCGTTGCTTCTGCTGTTTTCTATTCACTAGAAGCAAGTTGGTAAGTCCAGCCCAGGCTCAAGGTGAGGGGATCCCCCAAGGGAGTGGGCACCAGGAGGTGGGGGTCACTGGGCCATCTTGGGGGCTGCCTTCCACATGCCACCAGTAAGGAAGCCAGGAGGTGTGCGTTCCAGCTGGTTCCGTCTCTGCCACTTTCTGGACATAAGCCCTAGGCTAAGTCTTCTCATGCCCCTGGGATTTCCCTTCCAGCTGCAAAGCCAATGAGTTAAAGTGATTTCCCAGTTGACAAGAGCCACAACCTGGTGCCCTTGAAGAGTAGGTGACAGACTCCTCAGGTGGCTAAATGCCTTGGAAAGTCAGCCATCCCTGCCTCTTTATAGAAAACCTTCTCCCCACCCCATACACGTGAGCCCACCAGTATAACAGCCCTCCCGGGGATGTCACCACCTCTTCCACTCATAGCCATGCCCAGACTTCTCCCTCCTACTGCCGGGAATGTTTCCTGGAGTCTCCTTCCATCTGTTCCACTGAAGCCTTGTCCCTCCTTGTCTGTGCCTGGTCTCACTGGTACACGAGAACAGCTTTCCCAGGTGTCTCTCTAATAACCTCACATCACTTGCAGATGGAGCACCTGGCCCCCTAGGTGCCTGGGTGACAGACGACTCACTGTTAACAAGCCGGGTCCCCGGTGCCTGATTCAGACACGAGCAGGTTGTGTTTAGCTGCCCCTGCCCACGATGCTCACTCTCTGACTGCCACGTCCTGTGGCCTTTCTAGACCGGTCCCAGCCAGTCAGAAGACACTGAACAGAAGGAGAAAACTACGTGGAATTAAGAATAGAGAGGAAGAGGAGGAGACTGTCTGGAATTGAACTTCACACCGCTTAGCACTCGACACGTAATCTCATGGTCCCTTCCGGGCAGACCTTTGTGAAGGTCATTTTCTCATGGTCCGGAGGAGACTCAGGCTCTGTGTCCACACCTAGTTATGTGTCAGAGTCAAGATCAGCCCCAGGTCTGTTTTACATTAAGCTGTGAACCACTCTTAAACCTTGCCTCGGGTTCATTTGAGGTAAAGCAAATCCTTTCTTTAACCGATGAAAGAAAGCATTGTCAGGATCCTATTGGGGTGGAATGGGCAAGGGCCACCCCGACCTGTGGACAGTTGTCTTCCCAGTGTCTTCTGTGTTTCCAGCTTCCCTTAGGGAGCCAGGCCTCATTAAAACTGTGGCTGCCATCAGGGACAGATCAGCAGTGAGAACTCAGGACCCATCCCGAGAATGGGTCGATCCTAACCCTCCTCCCCATGACCATGTACAACGTGGTCAGGCCACGCAAGGTTAGCCTGAGTGCTGGGAGAGGCTAGACCATCATTCTCACCTTCCGATTCCGTCCTGGCCTCCCTCTTGGAGCCTCCTAGGTCTGCGAGGAGAAGGCATCTCCGTTTGTGCTCACATCTTTCTGGACCATGTCCAGCCTGGCTAAAGGGAACGCAGAGCTCACAAATGACCTGTGAATTTTACTTAGTGCTGTAAACACATCAGGACAATAAGAACTTGATAGTCCCTCACGACCTCCCCATCTATCGCTTGGCATAGAGAGGAGAGCCTGAGAACCACCCACCAGGGCCAGTGTGCCTGAGGCTCGGCCACATGCCCCCCTGCTCAGGGGACCTCCCAGTGCCCATTAGTGAGTGACTCACGGATGAGAGCAGCAGCCCCC
>CM052439.1:15959156-16029428 GCA_028533085.1 Varecia variegata
GAAGGGCAGTCCCACCCTCCTTCTCACACCAAACCACTCGCTTAAGTTCAGGGGCCTTGAGCAGCTGAGCGCAGGCAGATAAGCCCCCGGGGGTTCTGTGCAGCAGCTCCCTCCTGGGGTCCTGCCAGGACAGTCCTGCCCTGGCAGAGGACGGCCTCACCCCTGCATGCTCACATTGCTGCTTGGTGTGACGATTGTGCCCTTAGAGCTGCCGTTCTCGACAGTGGGGTGATTTTGCCCTCCATGGGACATGTGGCCATGTCCGGGAACGTTTTTAGTTATCACAGCTGGTCTGTGTGTCTGGCGGGGGAGAGTGCTGTCAGCATCTAGCGAGTAGAGGCCAGGGATGCTGCTAACTAGCCTGCAATGGCCAGGACAGCCCCTACACCAAAGAATTCCCCAGCTCAAGATATTGCTTGTGCTGAGGGTGAGAAACCCCCATTACAGTAACCAATTTGGGAAAAGAGTCATTTCTGATAAGTATTTTCAGACTTACCGGCTCCCAAGCTCCAATTCTGAATTCATTCATTTGTTCATTGTTTCATTCTAGATGCACAAAGTGAGCACCTACAGTTGTATGCCAAACCCCATGTAGGTGCTGAATCAAATGGCAAGTGGAAGTGGCCGCAATCCTCGTCCTCAAAGAAGAGAGATCAACATCAAGAGTTGGTACTCGGAGTGTCTTACTACATGGCAGACACTGTTTTAAACACTTTATTAATTCATTTAATGCTTACGATAGTCCTATGGGGTAGGTACTATTATCGTTCCTGCTTTATCAGCGAGATAATCGAGGCATACGGAGAGAGGTCCAGTGGTTTGCACAAGATCCAATGGACAGCAGGTGGTGGCTGCAGGATTCAAACACAGGCCATCGGGCTACGAGGCCCATCCCTGCCTTTAACCTGCACGCTGTGCTGTGTCTCATATAACCAAACACACAGCTGGGGTGATAGCAAATTATTAAAAAGGCAGGAAAATAAACCCTTAATGTCTATAATAAAAGGCTCTGAAGAGTCCTCCTTGAGGAAATGGCCCTGGGCTAAGCTCTGAGGAGCTGAGGAGACAACCGAGGGCGAGCAGAGTCCTCCAGACAGCGTGACAGTGTCTGTGTTAGTTTTCTATTCCTGCTGTAACAAGTCACCACAAACTCAGTGGCTTAAGACAGCACACGCTCATCCTCTCACAGTTCTGTGGGTTGGGCAGGTGTTGGCAGGACCGAGTCCTTTCTGAAGGCTCAGGAGGAATCTGTTCCTTTGTCTTTTCCTGCTTCTAGGGGCCACCTGCATTCTTTGGCTTGTGACTCTCTTCCATCCTCAGAGCCAACAATGACAGGATGAGTCTTTCTCTCATCAAATAGCTCCAACCCTCCCTTCTACGTCCCTCTCCCACCTTAAGGATCCTTGGCATCACACTGGACCCACCCGGATGATCCAGGATGATCTCTCAAGTTGAGGTCTGCTGGTTCACAACCTCAATGCCATCTGCAACCTCACTTCCCCTTTGCCAAGCAGTGTAACATAATCACAGGTTCTGGGGATTAAGACGTGGACATCTTTGGGGACCACTGTTCTGCCCAGCACAGACAGCATTTGCAAAAGCCTTGCAGAAGAAGAAAAGAGGGAAGTATGAGGGGTGGGGGAAGGTCCACATGGCTGAGACAGGGCAAAGGAAGGAAGCAGCAGGCAGGAGGCCAGGCCAGAGGGCCAGACCTCATGGGCCTTGGAGGTGACGTTAGAAATTTGGCCATCTACCTGAGAGCAAGGGGAAGCCTCTGAAGCGTGCTAACCCGGGCGTTGGCGTGACTGTGTTGCCATTTGGAAAGGTCACTCTGGCTGCCGTGTGACAGTTAGAGGGTGGAGGAAGGCACTAGAGTGGGGCAGGTAGACCCGTGAGAAGAGGGTTATGGCAGGAGGTTGGATAGGAAGTGGTGGCAGTCTGGACTGGATTGAAGACAGAGAGAAGCAGAAATATGGAGATTTGAGAGAGAGATTGGAAATGAACCCCCAGCAGGACTTGGGGTTGGGTGAGTGGGAAATGGAGAATGAGGGACAGGGAGGAGTCAGGCAGGCTCCTGGGCCTGGGAGACCAGCGGTGCTACGTACAGAGAAGGGGAGCACATGGCAGGGGTGTGGATCCAGGTTTGGATGCGTGGAATTTAAAATGTGCAAGAGGAAATGTTGGCTGGGCAGGTGGACCCATGAGTCTAGAGCCCAGAGGAAAGGCCTGTTTACGGCTGGTGCACTGACTGTTTCGTGTCTCCCGCCCAGCCTCCTGCCGGCAGCTCCAAACCAATACACCTCAGTCCAAATCTGTTATTTTGGACTTCCCCAAACCAACTCCAACACCTGCATCCTTTTCGCTGTTAGGGTACTACCCTACAGGGTCAGAAGTCTTATCTAATTCATCTTCTCAGGCCCCGCAAGGCCCAGCAATGCGTTTGGCACTTTGTAAGAGGTGAATAAATGTGGTAGAATAAATAACTGACTAAACCAATGAATTAATAAGTTACCTCGAGGTCTCTCTCTTTCTCTCTGGCTCCCTCTGTTCCACTCCCTGCACCACACTCCCTCATCCTGTTTCTTTTGGGCAAAAAGTCTGGTCTGTTTAGCTTACAAAGATCTGGGGTCAAATTGTGTTTTGACCCTAGCACCTGTAGCCGCAAGGCCTTTGACCTTAAAACTGCAAAGGATTTGTTTCCTCAGCAGCTCAGCTGGACTGTCAGAGAGAGACTTAACAGAACTGGTAACCACTGCTGGGTTATATTATATGTTTGGGTGTCTAAAATCATACTTATATTCTGTAAGAGAGATGCTTCATAAAGAAGCATCATAAATTTATTTGATTAAATATAAAATTGTAGCTTTTTCAATGAGATAAATATTCCCATGTACACATAATTTTGTGGATTCATGTCCTTTAAGGCAGTGGTCCCCAACCTTTTTGGCACCAGGTGCCAGTTTCATGGAAGACAATTTTTCCACGGACCAGGGGGGATGATTTCAGGATGATTCAAGCACATTATATTTATTGTGCACTTTATTTCTATTATTATTCCAGCATAATGTATAATGAAATAATTATACAACTCACCATAATGCAGAATCTAATGCCACCTCCGCTGATTTGACAGGAGGCAGAGCTCAGGCGGTGATGCAAGTGATGGGGAACGGCTGTAAATACAGATGAAGCTTCGCTCGCTCACCTGCCACTCACCTCCTGCTGTGCAGCCTGGTTCCTAACAGGCCACAGACCAATGCTGGTCCTCAGTCCCAAGGTTAGGGACTGCAGCTTTAAGGTTTCCAGGAACTCAACACTCATCCACCACACAGAACTGTAGTAAAGAGAGGAACAGCTGCTCACAGAGGAATGTTTCATTGGGTCAGAGCCTCCCTAAGCTTAAACCTTAATTAATCAATCCGTCAGAAAAGCATCCATTAAGCTCTGCTCTATTAGTCACTGCAAAAAAAAAAAAAAGAATTATGTAGACATGCTCCTCTAAAAGCTCACAGGCTGAGATTGTCTTCTGCCTTCTGTTTTTGCACACCACTTCTTGGATTATTAAATAAGAAACTGGACAAAAACACAGCAGAATGTTAAAAAGAGTTCTGAAAGTCTTTTTAAGTCAAATGTTGTTAGTTTATTAAATCACAGCAAAACTATAGTCAGAGAATTTTCCTTTTCTTCATTCATTCATTAAATAAACTTTATTAAATATCTATTATTGGCCAGGCAAGGGAAATATAACAGGGTACGGAAGAAGCCTGCTCCAAATCCTGGCTGGGGCTTACATTTGAGAAAGGGGACATAGTCAATGAGCAATAAATAAACAAGAAGATACCAGGTCCTGTTGGTTGAAATAGGACTGTGTGAAATGAAGGAGGAGTTGCTGTAAGTTAGACTTTTAGGAAAGGCCTGCCACAGTAATTGACATTTAAGCTGAAACCTGAATAATAGGGAAAAATGCATTCATACAAAGATCGAAGGGAAGCATCCCAGGTATTTTTAAACTAAAATCTCCATAAAGCAGGGCCTGAGTCCTATTTAACCTTATAGTCACCAGAGTTACTACTACAGGATGTCAGCTCTTCAAGGCACTCAATAAGGACCAGGCGTTTGTGGTTTTTAGTATTTGGACAATCACCTCCAGGGCCTACCTGACATCTTCGTGCTTTGTAATCCTCCCTGAACCGGTATCATAACCACTAGGGAGCCATGTGCATAGAGGTTGAGCCAGCAGATCCAGCCCTTCCCCATATTGGGCCACAAAGACTTTCCTAAGGCTGGAAGTTTTCTAACCTTGACACTTTCTTTCTAACTTTTTTCATTTCCCATTTACCCTTTACTGGGCTCAAGGCTTTTCCCAGTTTTCAGGTGGGGTCTGCTTTGGCACCTTAGGAGTAACAGCAGGAAAACCTCTCCCTTCACTCCTGAACCACAGTAGAGGACATGACTGAGCTGGAAAGATCCACCCACTTAGCGCCTGGCCTCCCTCCGCACAAGCCTCCACATAAGCTGATCAGATTCCCTCAGTCTTCTCTTCTAGGATGTCACATCCTCCACCAGAGGAAGTTCTTTCTTATGACCAGTCCTTCCAGCTACAACCTGGTTCCACTGCTGGAGGGCTGGTTCTTGCTGCTAAAAACCAGTGGCTGACTCATCTGTAGACTTGACACAGCTGGAGAAAAAATTGGTGAACTTGAAGATGGGTCTATGGAAATTAAACAAACTGAAACACAAAGGCAAAGAAGGGTAAAAAACATAACAAAATGAAACAAAAACAGGACAGAGTATCTAAGAGCTGTAAGACAATACAAGTCAATGGCTGGAAATGCAGTGGTTAGATATTCTGGAAGAATCCTAGGGCTATTAGTTCAACCCATCCCCCTCCATTCCCTAGTTAGACAGAATTAACTTTGAATCCACTCTGAAAGTCAGCTTTCAACCTTAATTTCTAAGAGATCCTCCTTGGCTAGCAAATTCTGGGATCATAATATAGAGAAGGTCTTAGTAATAAAACAATGTTCTCATGGTATAGTTTAGGACCCATTAGAATAGAATTGCCAGATAAAATGCAAGACATCAGTTCAATCTGACTTTCAGATTTTTAGTATAAGGTATGTCTTACACAATATTTGAGATATATTTATATTAAAAAAGTATTCATTGTTTATCTGAAATTCAAATTGAACTGGGTATCCATATGTTTATTAATATTTGCTAAATGTGATAACTCTGCATTAAAAACCACCATGCAACCCACTCAAAAGACTCTGATTTCTGACCACCCCATTCCTAATAAAACCTTGTCATGGATTGGTTTGTCACGTCCACCCGGCATTGACCTATGCAGCAGGTACTTGATGAAGCACAGGGCACAGGACAGAGGATGGCTGAAGGAAATCTGCGGAAGAGGAGGCTAGCTCCAAATTTGGAATCAGAACACCCTGTTCCAGAACCAGCTCTGCCTCTTACAAGCCAGGCCCCTCACCGAACCTCTGAGTCTCAGCTTCCTAGTGCATAAAATGTCAATGACATTTCACTTAGTAGAATGGGTTCCAGCAAGAATGAAAAAAACAAGCACCACATGTACTCACCATCAAATTGGTATTAACTGATCAACACTTAAGTGCACATATAGTAATAACATTCATGGGGTGTCAGGCAGGTGGTAGGGGAGGAGGGGATGGGTATATACACACCTAATGGGTGCAGTGCGCACCGTCTGGGGGATGGACACACTTGAGGCTCTGACTCTGGTGGGGCAAAGGCAATATATGTAACCTAAACATTTGTACCCCAGTAACATGCTGAAATAAAAAAAAAAAATTTAAATGTCAATGACAGTACCACCCAGGCCCCTCCCAAGCTCTGACATGACCCTCAGCACAGTTGTCTAGGGAAACGTAATTTGAAAACCATGCGGGAAGATAAGCCCATCAGGCAGCGGTACTGTTATTGCTCGGGAGGAGGAATGGAGGGTGCTGGGTCAGGAAGGAGAGGCCTCAGATGGCCTTGGCCTGGTTCTTGCTCCTCATTGGCATCAACAACACCTGCCACCGTCAGACCTGCCCATTTCTAACCCCACAGACGGCATTTCAAACAGTTATCGGTCAATAGCATTTATTTTTGGACGTTGCCATCTCAGGCACACCAGGCGCCACCAGGGTCTGTCATGTCAGTGTGGCTGGGCCTGACCTGGTCTACCCTCAGAGGGAGGCTGCCAACGGGATCGTGGGAGGCCGCAGTGACATGAGCCCCTGCTCTCTGGGTCAGCCGTGATGCCAGCCGGGTGAGGTAAGCCTCCGGCAGGGCCGCCGCCATTCACCTGCTGGCTTCTGGCCTGTCTCTGGCGCAGATCAGCACCCAGCAGGCTGGCGAGGACGTGAGTAGCCGGGCAGGTTTGCTGCGTGTGGCTCCTGGCGAGAGAGGAGCGGCCTGGATTCCGCGCGGCAGTGAGAGGGCAGACGGCGCTGGCGCTGGCCTGCAGTCAGGGCTCCCGCCTGGCTCTCCGGGGCTGCTCTTCGTCTCTCTGGGCCCCAGATTCCCCATGCAAGGCTCAGACGTCCCATCTTAGACGCCCCAAGAGCCTGAACAACTCACCCGTGGAGCCAGACCCTCTCCCGCTGTCACTGCCTCACCCACATAAGCGGCTGTCCCCAGGTTGAGGGGATATGGGCTCAGGTGTTTCCTCTGAATCTGAAAAAGAAAACTCGCAAGAGCAGGCAGCCCCCCGGGCTCAGGGTCTTCTTAGCCTACAGCAAGAGGGGACATGTTGTAGTCATAGCTAAAGAGGTTTGAACTAGGCAACAGAATTCACACACTGCCCTTGCGGTGAGGGACACATTGGGGACAGTGGGACCCATTATTAAAGGAGGTGGCCGACAGCCCTGCTCTCGGGCTTCATGACCCAGAGACAAGAGAGTATGGCAGGCCCAGAGGGAAAGCTCCTGACAGGGGACTACTTGTGACTCTAAGCCAGAGCACGTCCGAATGTCCACTTGGAACACACAACATCTGCGGAACATCTTCAAACACGCAGGTCGTCTTAATGCCCAGCTCTGGTGATAGGAAAACACTGGGTTTCAAGTTCCTCCAGCCAGTCGCAGGCGAGCCGCGGCCAGGCCTATCAACCCCATCCTCGCAGGGCCCTCCAACCCTCCCATGGCTGCCGCACTGGCCTGCAGGTCTAGGGACATACACAGGAATGAGAGAGCTGCGTGCTCTTGCACACACAGAGCCACCCAGAGCAGGGGCTCAAAAGTCCAGTCAAGGCAGGAGAAGTCAAGAGGGGCCCGTGAGGAAAGCATGGAAGGTCCCCAGAGGAGAGCCAGCAGTAGCACCTATCTGGCCTGGGACTCGCTCCTCCTGGCTCTCTGAAATGGCTTCTCTCTGCCCCTCCAGGCCAGATCTGGATTCACCAGACTTGGAACTCCAAGCCCTTCCCTGCTGTGAACTGATTTATTTGGATGCATCTGTCACAGCGTGACTGAAGGGTGTCTGGCCCGCCTGGAGCCCAGCTGTGGCAGATGTTGCCTCTGAATGGCCTGCGAGGCCAGGCTCGCATGCATTTTGCCCACCCCTTCCCTTCGTTCCTCCCTTCTCCCTCCTGGGAAAGACCTGGAGGAAGGTTGAGAACACCCACACAACCCACGAGAAGCAGGAAAGGGAACAGGACAACCGGGAGCATGAAGGAGGCTGGGTGTGCTGGTGCCACAAGTGCCAGGGGACAGGGTGCTGCCTGTGACCATGAGCAAGTCTACAGACCTCCAGCCCCACCCCTCGGCTCAGCTCGTTTCTAGCTCTGAGACTCAGTTCACCAACTCTGACAAGAGCTTTCCAACCCCCAGGAGCAAGTAAGTTCCTCTCCCCCATCAATCACACAGCACCTGGCTGTCCCCTGACAAAGCACTTGACACAGAGCAGTTACAGTGCAACAGTGATCTGACAAGGGGCTGTGTTTGGCAACAGCTTGCAAAACTCCGGAAAATTTAACAAGTGGGACCCAGTTGAATCTGGCTCAGTGCTCCACTGAGGGTGGGGGCTGTGCCTGTCTATATAGACTCTCTGCAGCATGGCAGACCGGCCCCGCCAGCCACCACAGTTCAGCATCCAAACTGTCCCCTGCATTGAGCCTGCTCTCCTTAATTCACCCAAAGAAGAAGGCCAAGCAAGCAGGATCTGATAAAGTAGCAGCAGGTGTCAGAAGGGAGCATGGCCAAGGACTGACGGTGGCAGGTGGTGGGCAGCCAAGACGACTCCACAGACAGAGTGATTCAGAGCCTGGGGAGGAGTGATGGGCATGGGATGGGGACAGCAGAGGTCAGAGAGGACTGACTGGCTGGAGGGACGGCACGGGGCAAAGGGCTGCCTTCCCTGGCACCCAGACCCCTCCTAGATACTGTCACTCAACAAATATTCATTGTCCACTGTGTGCGAAGCACTGTTCTAAGTTAAACAAAGTCTTGCTGTCACAGAGATTAAATTCTACTAAGGAAGAGACCCAATGCACAGCAACGAGAAGCCCCGTGTGGAGGATGCTGTGCTACGTACGAGTGCACGGACTTGACTTCAGTGCGAGGAGGAACTTGATGTGGAACGTGATCCCCAGGGATGTTAGACATGTGCTTCTCAAAGAAAAGTTAAGCACGGCTAAGCAAAGAAAAACGACTTTCTTACATGCAGGACTTCTCAGGACCCTGGGTGTGCTGGTGGGCGCTGTGAGTCACCAGCGGGGGCTGACGGGCTGCAGTGCTTGTCAAACTTGCTTTATGGATGGAAGGAAAAAAAGCGGGTGGGGGATGGGGTCCTAGGTGAAGATCCAGGGGGTCAGATGACCTGTGGAGCCAGCGTAGGAAAACGACTTCAAAGTCCAGGTTACGGAGACCCTAGCAGGGAAATCAGAGGAGGGAAAGGCTGACCCAGAAACACGGCAGCTCTGGCCAGCTTAGCCACTGCTCCTTGGCACCCTGCTCCCCCCAGACCCCCAGGGGAAATAGGTCCCCAGTGTCATTTGCCTGGGAAGGAGCACCCGCCTCGGTCTTTCTAGTAGCAGGGCCGAGCCCTGTGCTGGAGAGCACAGCTCGGCGAGTCAACTGGCCGCTCGACCACTTGTCCTTGGCCAGACTCCTGAGGGAGTAGTGGAGCCTCCTGGGTGCTTGTAGTGAGACACAGTCCCCCAGAGAACATAACAACTTCCCCAGGAGTTTCTAAACTGAGTCCCAGGGAACCCTAGAGGTCCTCCAAGGTGCCTTAGGAGGCACTGAGAGGTGACAGAGAAGCTGAGGGTGGGGCTTCTGGCCCCTCCCTGCCTCAGCCACAGGAGTCCCCCCGTGCTCGGTACCGGGGCTGTACACATGAAGGCTCATCCTGCACTTAAAAAGCAAAATACGTTTCCAGCACGCCAAGGCTCCAGCATTTGCCTCTGGCCCCTCCAGATGGACAAACAGCCACCTCCTAAACGGTTCTCCCCTCTTAAGAGTCCTCTGCTTTAGCCGTGAACTTGGCAGCTGGCCAGATGCTCTTCTTCAGTCTACCTGTCTCCTGCTCTGGAGCAGGAAGGCAGAGGAGGAAAGTCAGACCCAGGAAGATGGCACCGCAGTCAGCAGCAGAGCAGGGCTGCCCAACAAGCACTGCGTCAGCCACTGCATAATTCGGATGTCCCCCCTACAGCCCCTGCCACCACTCACTCCCAGCCCACGACCTCACCTCCGCCTGGGGCTGCTGCTGCCCCAGAGCCCATGAAAACCCCTCTGTGCCTTTTGGCCCTACTTTGTTTCTCTCACAGCAGAATTTACCAATTTTTGAGCCAATTCTGAGTGACAACCATTTTCCCTGGGATTAAAAATTCTCTTAACTGATCCCTCATGCCACAGAGGCGGAGCCTGGGAAGAACATCTGGGAGGCACATCTGGTCCTGCAGCCGACCTCCCTCGCAGACGAGCCTTCGTGGGCACCAGCCCTGGTTCCAGCCGTACCACCAGGATGGGGCTTTGGGTCCCAGCTCCACCAGGGACTTGCTCAGTGCCTGGAGAAAGTCAGCAAATGTCTCTGAGCCTGTGTCCAGCTCTTTACAATGTGGGGAGACCCTGCACCCTCAAGTCCCCTAACCATGCACTGCAGCGAGAAGCAAGGCAGTGGCTCGGGGAGGTCAGCTTCCTCCAGGAAGGCAGAGAATCCGCAGTAATCCCAAGTGTCAGCTCTCGGGCTCGACTGTTGAGGGATATAAAGACATTTTTGTGGCAGGCTCAGAAAGTCTCAGTACAAGTCCTCATTCTCTCCTTCAGCTGCCACCCCTGAGATAGCCCGACCTTGACCGATGCTTTTGCCACTGTGATTTTCTGGAAGCCCCAGATAGCTGCCCCTTATCTTTCTTGGGAATAAAGTTGCTGGGGGCTGATTGGAAAGGAGGGAGCGTCCACCCAAGGACCAGTGTGTTGGGGAGGAGAGATGGCGGCGGCGACAGGGCCCACGGGGAGCGGAGGGGGTCAGCCGTGTGAGCGGCTCCACTCCTGGCAGCGGCACCACCCGCAGACCTGCCTGGAGCCAGCCAGTCCAGTCGGACTGATTAGGCCAATTCGCTCTTTATCTGGGACCAGCAGATAAGGCTGTGGCCCAAGAGAGGTGACTGTGGGATGTGCCCAGTGGGAAGGAGACCCAAGAACACTGCGGCTGACGGGGGAGGGCAGAGAAGAACAGAGGGTTCTCTCGAGAACCTCCCCTATGGGTCACGAATGTTTCCTGTTGAGACGGGGACACTGGGCCTGCTGTGCCCCACCTGAACACCCCATGTTGGAGGCTCTTCCATCTAGAGGACACCTGAACTGCCTGGAGGGCTGCCTTGGTCACCCAGTTCCTGATTCGGGCCAGGGAGGGACTGAGAATTTGCATGTTCGTCAAGTTCCCAGGGGGTGCTGGTGCGGCTGGCCCCTGAGAGCTGCTGCCACCAGCCCTTGACCAAACCTCCCTCATCCAGTGCCCCCAGGCCGCGTCCTTCAGCTATTCTTCAGGTGCCTCTTCCTCAATGCTCGGGAGACCCCGCACTCAAGGAAGCCCCCGACAGGGGCAGGAGCAGCCTTCCCCCTCCCCACCACCTAGGGGTGTAGGTGCTGAGTTGTGGGGCCTCCTGGGGCTCCACGTTCCTCATTTGTGGTGTAAGGAGTTGAACTAAGGAATTTTCAACAAGCGCCTTCCCACACTGGAGTTCCCTGGTTCCGTGAAAGGGAGAGGAATGTCAAGCTTCACCCCCAAGCTGAGGCCAGCCCTGTCCTTCCCATTACCCCGGACGGTGTAGTAAACAGATGAGGACTGCGTCTCTAACACCCAGCTCCCAAACCATGAATCCTTTCACGTCCAAACCTGTCAGTGTCTGTCTGAAGATTCTGCTAGTTGTCGGCTAGTAGCTGCACTAGCCATTTCCTCACTTCCCACCTCTCTGTTTTCTTCTCTTTGCCCCATACTTAACATTTAAGCAGAATTTAAGTTCTGCATATAAAGATGTTCCATCCATTTTTTAACACCTCAACCGGCCACCTTTCACCTGGGGGCACTCCAGTGCGCTCCCCGAATGGAACCTTGTCCACAGTCATCTCTCCACAGGGCTTCCAGATGCTGCCGCAGCAAATGTCAGTAGCCCAGGCTGTACCGGAAGCCACCTGCTGCCCTGGTCCCAACTTCGGCCCAAATCGCACCAGGGAGCCCTGGCAAGAGGCTCAGCCCCCGCCCTCTGAACTACCAGCAAGGCCTCTGGCACCCACACCAAGGCCTGGGAAAACTCCACAAATTTTTCTGAGGAGGAAGTGACCCTGTAGCCAGACAACACACATCCCATCACTATTCGTGCTTGCAAATGACAAAGGACTCCTTACTCTTCTTTATCAAGCCTTATCCCCCCCCTCCGACGCCCCCTATACTCGTCTTTAATGCTTCTCCCACCTTACCTCCTCCGTGACATCTGGAGGGAACTCAGAGTCTGCGGGTCACTATTCAGAGCTTTGGCCCCCACAAGTGAGAGATGGGCAGGGTGACCACAGACCCCACCTGGACTGGCATTCTCTGGGTCTGTGGGTCTCCAGAGGAAGGTTGCTCAGTGATAACCCCCTCTGTCCTCCAGGTGTCCTGCCGGACAAATCCTGGGGCTGGTCAAAGGCACGTTCTAGTGTTGCAGGGGAGAGAAGCTGCGATCCCAAGAGGAAGAGGGATGTGTGAATGCTGCAGGACTAATCCTTGGTGGAGCTGGGCACAGAGCCGGGTCCCCCAACTTGCACACAGCCCACTTTCCTTTGCAGCAAGTTGCCTTGGTGTTGCTGCCGGAGCCAGATCTGATTGCATGTGCCAGGGCCAGCCTGGCCTGGTCAGACCCTACTCTGTAACCGGACACAGCCATGAAGGACACCGAGGAGGGGGCAGGGAGCAGAAAAGATATACAAAGGGATTGAGCGGATTTGGTTACAAAGTTGCACCAGCCATTTCCTGGAATCCAATGGGAGTGAGTTCTGAGAATCAGAAGGGGTGGGGAAGCCCAGGGGGAGGAGAAGAAGGCAGATGACTGGCTTGCAGGGCGTGAGGTTGGGGGAGAGATGGGCCCTGCTCTCGGGGCCAGCGGCCAGTGGGCCAAGCTCCTGGAGGCAGAAGGGGCCCAAGACACCTGTCCCCAGCCTGCAGAGATTCCTGTGACCAGTGGCAGCCCAGGCCTTCCAGCAAAGCTCACGACCTCACCCTCCCAAGCCTCCTTCCCTGGCCCACCCTAGGCCTGGAAAGCCTGGCGGGTAGTGAGTTTTGCCAGGGCTGGCCAGACAAAAGGGAGCAAAGGTGCCCAGCCCAGCCACTGCCTTTGCCCCAGGAAGTCGGGAACAAAGCCCCATCCTGTCCTCTCCTCCCTCCCCTTCCAGGCCTCCCTGCCGCTTCCTCTCACCTCCCCTACTCCTTCACCCCTGTCTCCCCTTCAAGTGCTTCTATTCTCTCTTCAGAACTCCTCTGCCTCCTCCTTCCTGTATCCCTTTGGTGGTTCCAAATTCCATAGCCACCCAGCCAAGGACAGAGGCACATCCTGGTCTGAGCCCCTGTCCATGCGGGGCAAGTGGGGTTTGGAGCTAAGAGCCACAAAGGGGCCTTGCTTCTCCCGAGGGGCTCCCTCTCTGTCCAAGCCCCCGCCCACAATGGGGCGTCCGCTGGGCCCAGTAGCCAGCATGGGGAGGCCAGTCACCCTGTTTTTCCAAGCAGCCCCTGCCCTGCACACACCTCATCTGTCCTTTGCCTTGCCTTTCCCCGCCACCCATGAGGCCCAAGGACAGATGAGACCACTCAGGTGTGCGTACCTCTGTGTAGCTACATGCATTGGCATGAGGAGCACAGAATTAGAAGGCAAGACGAGGCAGCTTGGCCCACCAAACCATGGGCTCCTTGAGGGAGGGACCCATGCCTTTTGATAGTACTTGACAAAGCCATCGTGACCACACTTCCCAAACCAACATGTTTGCAATTGGGACTATTCTGGAAAATTTTTCATGGAGGGAGATTATTTATACGGTCTCCAGCTGGGTCTGGGAGAGCTACGGAGTAGGTGTTCAGACAGGGGCATCCAATTGCTTACTTATTTAGTGAAAGAAATCGAGACAACATGGGTGGGAAGCCAAACCAGCCAGAAAGCCAAATGTGACCAGCAGTCCCTGCAGATCGCCATCAACACCCCTCCTGGTGTCTGGCGTCCTGTTACCAACTGCAGATTTCCCTCAAAAATAAGCCAAGTCAGGTGTCTTCTCCAGGAGGAGACACAGACAGTGGCCATCTCGGGACCCTCCAAAGCTAGCACAGGGAAGACAGGTCCCTTTCCTTAGTAAGCAAAGCACTTTGTCTCAACCCTGACTTGCTCCTGGGGCCTGCTAAGTGGTGTCCACAGTGAGAAAGTCATATATATTAAATATATATATGAATTTGGAAGATGACATCATGATATGATCCCACACAGAAACTAAGTGAAGACCAAGCAAGTTCCTTGGCCTTGAGTATGAGGCTCGCTAAAGTAGCCTGTGCCCCTGGACTTGTCTTGACCATTCTTATGACCAGTTTCTCAGCCTGGAAAGCCCTGTCCATCCCTCCAGCTCAACCTCCCCTGAGAAACTTTCTGATTCTTCTTGACTTTTCTGATGTTTCCTGCCCTTGAACTCCCAAAGTGCCAGTTGCCTGAATCACCCATATGGCGCCCACAGCCTCTCTGTGTATTGTAAGCTGGCTTTTTAAATGTTGAAACCACCAGCTCTGTGCAGATCCCCATATCCATTTTGGAAGCTCTTTGTGCACTCCTCCAGGTCTAGTGTGCTTTGCTCCCCAAGGGCCACATATGGGCGACTCTTGTTGGGGGGGCTAGCTTTGGCCTACTGGAGCATTTCTCCAGCACACAAGCTGAGAGCCTGGCATGCCTGGGAGGCTATGGGCTCATGGGGTGACCCCTGACTCCCTTATTCCAGGGCATGTATCTGTCAGGATCTAATCTCAGGAGACAAAAACCGTATCAGTTATTTTAACAGAGAATTTAATATAAAAAATTACTAACTCAGTATTCATCACAGCAAAGGCCAATATTAAGGTAGCAGCTGACATCCTTAGTCTAGGGGAACAAAAGAGAGTATTAGAACTATTAATACTTAAAAGCTTAGAGGAAGACTCACAGAGTTGGGAGCTGCTGCTCTATGGGGGCTGAAGAAGGGGACCCACAAAGCTGGAACCCAGACCCCTGAGAAGGGGGAGCAAGATGACTGCAGATGGCATTTCTCCGGGGAAACAATGGACCTGACCTGGTTCCACAAGTGTTGAGAAAACTGCAAACTAAATCCACTGGCTGCGACTGGAAGGAACTGCCACTGCCGGGGTGAAGAAGCATTGCTGAGTGATACCAATAGTAGCAGGAAATGTAGCGAAGAACAGAAGCAAACAGGAAGGAGCTCTGGCCAAGCCAAATTAGGGGCTACCTTGCAAGGACAGCATTAAATTTATTCACCTCAGAAACATTATAACCACATTACCTGCCATGTATGTGGATTCCAGGGACAACTTGACATTAACATAGGACAAAGCCAAAACTGAAAAATAGATCTTCTATTTTGATTCAACATGCCATGCTCTGATGCCATACTCAGGAATAGGGCTGTTTCTCTTTCATACATGGGTTAGTTGGTTATGGGAGACAGTAAAGAAGATGTCTACTAAGACAATTAACCAACAAGGACCTTAAATATGAAAACTATAGACCACCCCAAACAGAAAGAACCCCAAGGATTGGTTGGTACAACCTACCCATCTCCTCCCATTCATGATCACACATTAACAGATGAAAAGAGAACCATAGAGGGACCAGGTGATCAGAAGGTGGCAGGACTAGCCCTGGAACTGAAGCCCTCTTTCATTCAGTAAGTACTTACTGAGCCTCTGTAGTTCCAGGCACAGGACTAGATTCTTGGAAAATATCAGTGAATAAAAATCTCAGGGAATTGGGAGACCTGGAATGTAAGCTAGACTGTGGCAGAGAGGTTTTTGTCTGCATCTCTTCCCTCCACGGTATTCTCTTTTTACTAGTAGGGGGAGGGTCTTCATTTTTCACTTATGTTATCAGCAGACCTCATCATGAAACAAAACACAGTGAGTGGTTGTGGTTAAAAGGGAAAGTCTGAGAAGGCAACAGAACACAAGTGCAATGCAAATTGTGTGTTTTTTTCCCATGCTCCACTGGCCACCATAGTTCTGGGAACTCTAGGAGCCCCCCAGTTGCAAACATCCTGCTCTCTGTGACCAGTATGTTCTAAGAAGCTTGTGTCTTGATGGTATATATGTGCATATATATATGTGTATGCATATATGTGTGCATATATGTGCATACTGCCCTTGGAAAGACATGGGTGCCAGGGGAGCACCACAGCTCCCCCTTGGTGCTCTGGAGGAATGGCCTGTCTTAGACACTGGTGGGGACCAACCAGGTTGAAAATCAGTAGTTCACCTCATTCTTCCCTAAAAATAACAAGGGAATTTTAAGAGATCCAGTGGGAAGACTTAGAGATAACGAAGAAGTCAGAGTTTATCTGGGGGATGAAAATCCTTAGGTTTCATTCTCCACATTTCCAATGACACCAAGCCCATTTTTTGTTGGTGACAGACAGAAAGGTGCTCTGAGCCTATAAAATAAGAGAGACAAGAAGGCCAAAAAGGACGGGGGCAGAGGCACTGGAAATACAGATGTGGCTGCATTTCGTCCTTCATCTGGGTTCTAATCAAGAAATACGGCCCGTACCCATTAATCCAAGGGATGCACTGAAATTTTGGATTGTCTCAGTGTGTGTTTTTCCCTCTTTTTTTCCCCCTTGATCTCCATTTTTTAATCTCTTTTTCCAATTTACTAGTTTAACCCATGGAAAATGAAAGGGACAAAGGAAAATTAAGTCTCTTCCAATTGTATCGATCAATAGCATAAGCCTTTTCTTTGTCAGATTTTCTTCAAAGCATTTGGTAACATAAGTTGAAATTCCAAGAGTCCTAACATTTTCCACATAATCATGGAAATTTGAACATGGAACACCTGGTAACCCACTTAATACACGGATGCACAGAAGATTAGGCTGTGATGAAGTGGTGGTAAACATAGAACCTTGACAACTCAATTAAATATCTCAAATTGGGATTCTTTTTGAAAAATCTGTTTCATGTGTTTTATGTGTGTGCCCATGTACACATATGTGGGCACGTGTCCTTTCCAGCTCATGCTATAAAGAAGCACTTTCAACCTTCCGGGAAGACAGGAAATCCAGGATGAATGTCCTCCATCCCTTTTATATTCACGTAGAACAGCATCCTAACCCATCCTTAACACACACAGGCCTCCACTGTGCTAAAAGTCCTCTAAGCAATAAAATTTTCCAACCTGTCTTAGTCGCCCAGCCCAGGTCATTGCCAGAGTTCACCTTTAATGCTCTCTCACACTGCTCAGGGCACTACAGGGCAGTAAAACCTCTCTAAAAAGCAACTTAGAAAAAACACAACCCTTTGGCCATATAATTCCAGTTCTATAGCTGTATCCTAAGAAAATACACAAAATACTAACAAAACTGAAGAGATATAAATCTATGTATGTACTTTTAATAAAAGTAAGTAATTATAATGCACTAAATATAAGATGTTGGTTAATAAATTACATAAATCCAAACAATAGAATTCTGTGCAGTCATACACGGACATACACACCAGGTTAGAAGGATGCATTTCTGTCTTAGTTTTGGCTGAGGCCCTAAAAAGCAGAGAACAAAATAACAGGGAGCAAGTGTCCCCACATATCAAAGGTGCTGGGCAGCCCATGAAGGGGGCAGTTAGCATTCCCAGGGGAAACCTTCAACTAGTAGGGGATGGGGATCAGTGGATAAAGGGCCCAGCCTCCTCATATCTGGAGCAATAACTCAGAGGTGGTTTCTGCAGAGCTCCTCAGAGGGTCTCCGGTGCGATTGCACTCCAGCTGCCGACGACAGCAGTCAGCTCAGTAACATACCCTTTACTCTCTGCCTTCCCCATCCCACGTGCCCTGTCCCCTCTCTCCTGCTTCCTGCAATCTACTTTCCACAATAAAACCGCGACTCAAGTCCTTATCTCGGGCTGTATTGGAAAGTGAGATAAAATTAAGTCACCCTCCAAAACATAATACCTCCTTGAGCTCAGGTTTTTGGATATCAAAAATTCAGGAAGGGAGTTATATGCAAAGAGCTTCTGTTTCATCCCCAACCCAAAACAAGAAAACTCAAAATGAAAATGTGGCCATCTGCTTCAAAGCAGGGGAAGTGAGTGCACTGAGAACATGCACAAATTAATAATTCAGTGAGTTAGCCTGTCCCAGCATTGTCATCATCACCACCGTGGTGATTGTCAATCACCGAAGATGCAGATACAGGTCTGGTGGGGTCCCTGTTCTTCAAGGACTCACAAAACTGGAAAAAAGGCTCACAGGGCTGTGTCTGTTTAAGGCAGTTCTTCAGCCTAATGTAATTCCCTTGCTGCTCCAGCTATTTAGAAGGGCTTCAGTGACCACAGCCTTATAGCCACCAAAGTATGATACTGACTGCCAAAGGCAGGAGGACTTTCATTTGTTATGAGTCTCCTGTTCCCAGTCTGGAGCCCAAGTCACATCCAGACAGACAGCTGCTCCTCTTTTCCTTGGTTATAATTCCTTAAATTTCCTCATGGATTTCAAACTATGCTTCAGGAAAAAAGGGGTATTCTGAGGCTAGAGAGTGAGCCTGACGATGTGTGGTCCCAGGACTCAATGGAATCCAAAGGGAACAAGAGTTCCCCCAAGGGAACAAGGTTGCCCTGTACCAAATCCCAGATTCTTATCCTTGGCTCCCCTGCCTAGAAATTCAGACTAGCCTCTGGACTGTTTGACCAATACAGGCTAGAGAGGTGGAACCAACAGAGTCAGTAGTGACAGCTACCAAAGGTTTACGACAGAGGTTACAAAGTCAAATGTCTTCAGGGTCCAGGCCGGTAGTATAAATAACACACGTAGGAGTTCGTGGAGACAACATCAAATTGAAGAGTGCATGCCCATGCCCCATCTGAAAGGTGTTTCTGAGCTCTAGCCAGCTGGGATCCAGTGTTGACAGACACTGACAATTTTTAAGAGCAATCAAGAAGTCAAGTGTCTAGATTTCACATGAAAGCGCCTGACTTTTCTATGATGGCAACTAGCTCAAATGCTTTTTGTTCACCCCATGTTGGCCTGCATAGTATGGTAAAGAAAACATAGCTGTGGGCTACGTGTGGCTCCTAGGCCAACAGCTGGACGTAAGTTGTGAGA
Source organism: Varecia variegata (assembly GCA_028533085.1). Lineage (NCBI taxonomy): Eukaryota > Metazoa > Chordata > Mammalia > Primates > Lemuridae > Varecia > Varecia variegata. The sequence continues at coordinate 15,977,983 of CM052439.1, forward strand.
GTAAAAACATCTTCTGTAATTGGAGAATGTATTGAAAGCCCATACTAACAGTCAACTATAAAATTTTGAAAGGCAGAAAGACTAGAGGAAGATTTTAGGGCATGAGTTGTAAATAGGCAATATGAACTACACTCCAGTTTATAAGCTTGTGATCTTTAAAGTAATTTGGGGTCAGTTTCAGCACTTAATATTATGAGATGTAAAAGATAATGGTGGCTGTAATGTTATGACCTGCACTGCATCATACAAGGCCCTGTTAGCTGCCTGAGTAGCATCTGGTTTAGGACTAACTAGTAGTTTCTGTGCCCCAACGCCACTTCCTTACTCCCATCCCCCACCCCAAAAGACCCCTTTATAAGAAGTCGAACACTACCAACCCCACCAAGACAAGTAGAAAGACAGCCCACATCCAGAAAGAGGCAAAGGCCCCTGAGTTGAAGAACAAGCTGCCAGAAAGGGATAATGAACCTCTTAGGAAAAAGAAGCATAGTGTTGACACTTAGATGGGGCCCAAAGAAGGATCCAAGCCCCCAGGGGGCTAGAGTACTATGGGGGTAGATAGAATGCTAAAGGCGGGTACTTCCCTCTCTCTTCATGTGACTTTTTTTAAGATATAATAGTACCACTCTGACTTGGGTCCCAACTCAAGCACGTTCTAAGCCATACGATCTCAAGCAAGTTAATCATCCAGCCTATGTCAATTATGAAATTGGGATACTAGTTATGTCGATGGTACAATGGAGATACATGATATAATGGTTAGCACAAGCTCTAGTGCGGGGCTTGACAAGCTACAGCCCACAGGCCAGATCTAGTACAGCTTCACTAGAACACAGCCACGACACTCACTTACTATGGCTACTGTCACCTGCACACGCTGAAACACGTGCTAACCAGCCCTTACCTCTCAAGGGGCTCTTGCAAGTGGCCCTATCACCTCGCATATCTCATGGGTCACAACTGCTTACCTCACACAGGACTTTCATCAATAAATATTGAAGGCCCTACTTGCTAGATTCGAACTTTTTACATCCTAAAGTTTTCCTCATTAACTTCGATACAGGTTTTCTTGGAAGTTTCAAGCTTTGGACGACTGATAGGCAGACCTCGCTGCACTGTTACTTTTATTCTGGCTTCCTCTGGTTTTCCCCTAGACCATACGTATGATATGTACATGTCCTATGTGAACATGTACAGTACATGTACATATGAACAGGACCTGGCAGAGTGCCCGGCATATGGCAGTTATTCAATAGCAAAAACAAGTTCTATGTAAATTTAGCAAAAATGTGAGGGTGATATTGATGACTGTCACCCAAATGAAGCAGGGAAGATTACCGACCCCCTTTGCTTTGCCTTCTCCCCAAGGCTATGTCGTTGTGTGCACGTTACTACAACCCGCTACCACAGATATATCTAACGTACAACTATAACATAGTACTGCAACCTAATGCCACAAGGTATTACTACAATATGCTACCTCAAGACGATCTGGTCTTGGGCCCAGAACCCCTGCCGTTAACATCTTTAAGCAATAAATTGTCATCTCACCCCACCCCTGCACTAAGACCAAATATTACCCCTGAAAGCCAAAGACGATCATCAGAGAAACTCAAGAAGCTCACCAACATCTAGAAAATAAGACAAAATCCTGACGTCCACCTAAACTGGCTGAATAAAAAGGCAGTTTATCTCTGTTTCGGTTTCTACATCTTTCATGTTCCAAAGAAGATAGGAGAATTGGGTTTTGAGGCCTCGGCCTTACAGATTAGCTCTGGCCTTGCTGGCATGTGGTTTGTAAAGATTGCATTTATGATCCCTTAGGGGAGGCAGCTGTGCTTAGCAGAACTTCTTCAGTTTAATGGCAATGGATTGGAGTAGATGATCTGGCACCTTTATGTAAGTTACGCAAAGTTCGAGTTCAACTACGCAAGGGATTACAAACAGCTGTAGGAATTATTTGACCCCAAATTGCCCCAGTGCTACATGATATCTAGAGTAACCTACTAGGAGAAGCTCGAGGATGTTGTCCTTTAAAAACTTCCAAATACATATATGCTATTCTAGGCCTGTGTTATCTTTTTGTTCTTCCTCAAGTTTATAATTCCTGGGCTTCATGTTGGTTATGCTCTGGGCTTGTTTCTAGAAAAATGTGCATCTTATTGCCAAAAAATGAAACTAGAAGTGTGAGCTGATGGCAACCTGGCAGTTGTCTCCCTTGGCTCAGCCCACAGCTGGCCCAGTTTAGAGGGTTTATCAAACCAAGTAAGCTCTTTTCACGTCCAGAAAGCATCTCAACCCATCCCCATGAATTTCACTAGTAAATATCGAAAACAGGAAAAGGGGGGAAGCTACATATTTCCTCCTGACTCACTTGGTTCTCCTTCTACTCACCACACTCCACCTGTCGTATTACATGGAAAAAAAAGGCTAAGTTACTAAGGTCACCCAAGGTCACTCTTTGACTAAACAATAACACTCAAGAGCACCATTTTGCAGAGAAAGGAGAGAAATTTTATTTAGAGACCCTGGGGCAGAGGGGAAAAATCAACAATGATTATGGTGGTCCTGGGCCGACACCAGAAGCTTTGCTTTGTGCTCTCCGTGGGAAAAAACGTGACATGGAAAGACATGGATTCAAACAGCTTCTTCAACAAAAACGCGGACATATCCTGCTGACTAAGGAGACAAATGAGAAAATTTAAGATTTGCATTCCGAAGCCCCATGTGTTTTTCATACAAGGGCCTTCCCAACTCAGTTTCCCAGAGATTCTATCAAAGGCAGGGTTTCAAAGAGTTTGCGAATCCCACCTTCAAAGAGGCAGGTGCAGGGATTAACGCCTGTCTCTCTACCGAGTGGACAAGCTCAGGGGGAGGCTCTACAGCACAAGGAAGACAGGCAATGAGCACAGAAAGCCTGGCTCTGCACCCTGGGGACCGGGGGGATGTAGGGAAAGAGTCAGGTGGGGATTTGGGAGGATGGAATAGGAAGGGGTGGCTAGAGAGGAATTGGGGCCAGTCTTTGGAAAGTAAATGGAAAGCTTTGCTTTTGACAAAGGTATGACATTAATTGGCCACACTAGGATGACAATCCCTCAGTTCTGAGCATCCTCGTTGTGGTCAGAAATTGCCACCGATACCTTGTCTTCTTGTTCCTTTTCTGACATAACTTCCTTGCTTTTTGTCTCGGTGGGGAATCCTTCAGATAACATGCTGAACACCTACATCTACAGACTTTCACCATCTTCTTGTGTTCCCTAGCTCTGGTCAGCGGTGGGGTTCTGCTTGAAACAGCAGCCTCTGTCTGCAACCCCCTTTCATCCCCCTCCCCCACCCCAAGTCCATTTGTCCAAAGCAGTCCACCCATCACTTCCTTTATGTAAGTGGCTGTGACATGGGCCCTCCTGGTAAAAGGACCTGATGATTGAGGGTGCCTTGTCACAATCGCTGCAGGTCAACAGGAGGGCTTGGTTAGGTGGTTGGGGGAATACTGAGATGTTGGATAAAATCAAGAAAGCACCTATAAGAACTCCTTGAGCTGGCTGCCTGCCCGTCAGTAGAGCCCATAGGAACCCCCAGGAATGATACAAACCAAGTAAAATTCTCTTTGCCTTTCAAACACAAGTCCAGCCTTTTCAAAGCCTTTGTCTGCTGGTACATTTAGACATGCATTCCTGGTTTCACTATCTTATTTCTAGAAAGAGCTCTTGAATAAGGATGTGTACAATGTGGAACTTCTTAAATGAATTTATTCAAATACAACTGACATACAATAAAGTACACTGCACATATTTTAAGTGTATAATTTGATATTTTGACATAAATATACACCCATGAGCCCATCACTACAAAGCAAGATAGTAAGTATATCCACCACCCCCAAAGTTCCCTGTGCCCTCTTTATAATCTCTCCCTCCTATCCCTCTCCAAGCCCTACTCTAACCCCCCAAAAATGTGGAATGTAAAGCTTTAGTCCCACTCACTTTTTAAATCCACTACCCCCAGAACCCCACAGAGATACAGCTTCAACCTCAAGAAGTTTGATGTTTGGCAAGAGAAGACATGCATACAAATAAAAAATTCTGGACAGAATCTTATAAATGATATAAAATATGCCCAAAAGGTACATTATAGGAGTTCATGGAAAGAAGTAACCGTAGAGTTTATGCCATTTGTTTTGAGTTTGAAGGACTTTAATTGGTGAAGATGCTAAAGAACTAGTACAAATTGCTAAGTTTCCCATGAACATCTGTACTTGTTCTACTTTTTAAATAGCTCAACTTAGCTAGAACAGCAGAGGTTGTCTGAGGGGGAGAATAAAAGACATGGCTAGAAAGTGAGGTTGGGTATGAAAACTGAAATGTTGTGGTAAAAATGTCTACGTCTTATAGACGGTAAGGAGTTTCCCAGACTTTTTGAACAGAAGAGTGACATGACTAGCTTTGCTTCAGGAAGTTTCACTGGGCAGCAGTTTGCATGGAAAAAGAGATGCAAGCTGACTCTGCAATAATGTAATCCAAAGGCAACAAGGACGGATCAGGGGCTGCGACCCTGGATCGTGGAAATGTGGGCATCACGGACGGAGACTCAACAAAGACCAGAAAGGAGAGGGAAGAGTCCAAGGGGGCACCTGAGTCTCAAGCCTAAGTAACGTGGCTGTTGGGCGTTGCCAACCAGAAGGGTCAGGTTGGAGGGCGGCCACAAGAGACAAGTCGTCCCCTCTCTTCCTTTAAAGCCTGGTTCAATACACGTCCTGAACAAAGGCTATAATGATGCACGCCCTTCAAGAAGACCAACCTCACGTAGGGGCAGGAGAGGTGATGATGCAAGAACCTCCCACAGCCCCTCTAGTATCCTGCCTCTTGCCGACGCTAAAAGGCAAAGAATTCTACAGTTCCCATGCTATTTTTTTTTTTTAAATAAGACCTAAGATTTTAATCCTGGGGAGAGCAACAAAGGCAGAAAAGAGGAGAAAGAGAGAGGAATAAAGACAAGGAGGTGGAGTTGTATTTAAACTATGTGTGTACAAATCTGTAAAGCTGAACTTGATTTATTCTATCCCCTCTTCTCCTTGTCAAAAGTTACTAACAATCTGTTTCCACACCAAAAGCACTCAGACATTTAAGCTAAAGGATTGGTGTCTATGATCATAATTTTATGTGCTAGAGATGGTTTCATAGAGCAACCAATTTATTCATCCAAATGTGTGTTGAGGATCTGCAGCATCTCCCTAACCTCCCCTCTGGCCCTTTGTGTGTTCAAGGTCTTTCCTAGGCATTCGGAGGGGCATGGGTTAGTGCAGGGGAAGAGGAAGATGCTTTCATGGGATCCCAAATTTTGATTAAAAAGAACACACTAGCTAGATACACATCAATATCCACCACCACCACTAGCAGCCTGAATACACCCTCACTTCATGAACACCATAACCTTATAGAAGAACTTTGTTTTGATCAATAGTAGGGATCCACCTCTCAATTGGCACTGATTTATTGAGAACCTATTGCATGCCTATCTTTAAGTATTTAAAAAGAAATGTAAAATATGAAATAAAAAATCTTATATGAGAAATTATTCCAATTTCTCATGCACAGAAACCCCAGCCTCCCCGTTTACTGGATGTGGGACCTTGGGCAAATTACTTAACCACCCTGATGCTGGAACATGGCAATGATGGTACCCATCTCAGAGGGCTGGTGTGAAGATTAAACGGGTGTATGCCACTAGAATACTTACCACACCGCAGGCCCTGGTCCAGGCATGAGTGATTATTATCTTGGCTCTGTTCTCCCAGGGTGTAAGGTCCCCGAGGGAAGGCAGAAAGGGGAGATAACAAGACAAATCAAGACGGAATGTCATTCCAAACTGCAGACTTGGCTATAGCTGAAAGAGGAGAGTGAGGTCAGATGGGGTGATAGATACAAGGGTAAGGTGAGGCAAGAAAACCAAGAAGCCCTATCATTTTTTTTATAGGAGAGCACTAGTGGTTGAATAAATGCCCTTCTAAGAAGCTTGGCTATGAAGGGAGGGGAACAGTGGTTGCTAGAGAGATTATCTTTCCCTGCTCACAGACACCCTCCACCCTCCACTACCTGCCCTGCCACCTCTTCCTACGCACTGCACTCCTGCCCTCATCCCCAACTGTGCCTCTGCAGGAACCCGAGTGTCCGATGCTCTATAGGAATCAAGTAAGGTGAGGGCTGAAAAATGAGATGAGGTTCCTCAATTGCCCCACACAGTGCCGGGTCCCCAATAAGTGCTATGACTACCCCACGTCTGGCAGCTTCCTGCTTTGAACTCCTTCCCCTTCCCTTTCAATGCCATTCTTTCCTGAGTTTTCTTCTGCTCTCTCAGTCATCTTCCCTGGCTCTCCCCTCTGGAAAACCCAAAGGCTGATGACTACCATAGCCGTGGCTCTAGAGCATCCATGTCCATAGATTCAACCACACAAAACTACCTTGCCAATGCCCAGGTCTACATCGCCAGCCTCAATTTCTCTTCTGAGCCATAGATACCTCCCTCCAGTTTGTCTAGGGAGCATCAGGTGGACACTGGATCTGTCTGGCAGACATCTCAACCTGTGCAAAACTAAAACCAGTCCTTTCTGTCCCAATGTATTTCCTGCTCCTGAATTCACTGAGCAGTCATTCACTTAGGGCCTAAGTCTAGGATTCAAACTTTCCCTTCATACCCCTCCATCTCTCATCAGTCACTAATAATTTTATAATCTACCCCTCCTCCATCCTTATCACTGACATGGATAAGTTTCGGTTGGACTTTAATATTCTTTTGTTGCTAGCTGTCTTCATGGTGAACATCAAGTAAAAGGTATCACTCTCGGGGTGATTAGCCACCTCCCTCTGCCTCCCCACTATGGCAGCAAACACATCAGTGGGTATACCACAGGTAGAGCATACTATACATGCTAACACTAAATAATTTAATGCCAGCTCTGCTGCTCAATTTTTGTGTGACCTTGAGCAATTTCCTGAAACACTGAGCCTATAAAGAAGTGATCTCCAAATGGGTGCTTAGTTTCCTCATTAGTAAGGTAATAGGACTGCCATTCAATCTGAGCTTTCCTCTCTTTCACTAACAGGATATTTTTTAGACCATGAGTGAAATGATTTTCCCATGTTTAGTAAGCTGAGAAGCTTGGATCCCCAAAATCTAATTGTTAGAGGAAACCATCCGGGTGCCCTGGTCAGCGCTTCTCTTGGAGATTTGATCGCTGACCTCATATGGACTTTGTGACATCCCAGAATGGGGAAAGCCAAGTCACAGAGGGTTAGTTTCTTTACAGAGGGCCCCTAATGTCTCAGGACTGGGAATACCATCTTCAGGTAAATGACCAAAAAGCCACATCAGGCTCCTAACATCTCGCAGGACTAAGTGTGAGCACTGTGTGTGTGTGTCCAGCCACACAGGACACAGCAGAGCTGCCTGTGCCCCAGGAATCGGCAGTTTCCTGCAGGAGCGTGGAAGAAAGCACCACCAAAGGACAGCAAGGAGGAGAGGAAGCAGGTGGCGACTGCCAAGGCTCCATGGCGGTAGGAAGAGTGGAGAGAGTGGTGTTAGCTCCGGCCTGAGAAGGGGATGGGGGTTACAATACAGCCAGTGTTGAAGAGGCACCGTTCATCCTCAGGCATGTGGCACAGCCTCAGGAAGAAGCAAACCACTTGCAAGTGTCCATCAACTCCCCATCGGGAAGAAGACATTTGACCAGCTCTCCGGGACTCTAAAGATAAATGAGGTAGGGATTTTTCAGTCTCTTACCTGTGTGTTTACTGTAAGAAGCGCCTTTAATGAGGAGGGAGAGACAGGACAAGCTTCACAGGCAGGGGACCTGTATGTCACAAACAGCTCTGTGCTCACTTACTTGGCCATACTGACCCCAGGTTTATGCTCTTCTGTCACGTCTTGAAATTCTTAATAATGTTTTAGCAAGAGCCGGCGTGTTCATTTTGCAGTGGGCCTCTCAAATAATGTAGCTGGTTCTGGGGAGACATGACTTCTTTACCTGGAGCAGATGTCACAGGAAGTAGCAAGTAAGCTATGCCAAGTCACAGATCATAAAGGAAAATCTGGAAAATGTCAAGTTGGCCTTGTGTGCCCACCCAAAGAACCTCCTGAGACTTTCCCACTCTAACCAGGGACTTTTTTAACCTCAGTTTTGTCTTTGCTTCCTTGCAGTGTTAAGAAAGTGCTATTATCACTATCATAGGATAGTAGTCTACAGAGAGAACAAATATCTCTGCATGCGGACATGGTCCTTACCAGAATCCCAGGGACATCTCTGTGGCATCACCTTCCACATTTCCTCCCAGGAAACATAAGGCTGCCCAGTGTCAGGAATTTCTTGACCAATAAAATCTGATCACTGAACACTCAAAAGCATCTGGGTCTTTCTTGGGTTCTTACTAAAAATGGAAGCTTTGCTTTGAGGATTTCTCTAGACAAGTCCTAGCTACTCTCCCAGCCCAGGGGTGCGTGAAGGGTGAAGTGTTATAAGCCTCTGTGTTTTGGATCACAATTCCAGCACTATAAAGAACAGTGAAGAAGTTACTTTGTTCTTTTTCTTTAGTATAAATACAACTAAACCTTTTGGAGGTCTCCAAATATGAGACTTCTGCCCAAAGAGCAATAGGGAAGCCACATGGGCAGTGACACTGTCAGGAAAGCCCTCGTTGTCAGCCCCATCTTTCCAGGGTCTCAGGAAACAAAGAACAATTATGCTTTCAACCTTTCTCCTCTTCTTCACCCTCCACTGATCACCACTAAGACTAGGAGACAGAGGTTCAGCAAGCCAGGTCAGAGGTAAAGCTGACGTGACAGTCTCTCTTGACCCAGCCTCGGTCAGTAGATCTCTTCTGTCCAGTGCGCTCTACCAGCCTGGTGGTCACAGAGCTTTGAAACCGTCAATTATGAAGCCATTGACCTTGATGTGCAGCAACCTCAGTCTTTCTCTCTGGTCCTTTGTCCCTCTTGGTGGCAACTCTTTCCCCTTTCAAAGGCCCAGGCATCCTCAAAGTCAGTGAACTTACAGCTGTTGGCAGGTGGGATGATTTCAAAAGGGCAAGGGCCCCGACACATGGCTCTTATAACATGAAGGGAGAAAAGCAGAGAAAATGCACAGGGGAAAAAAAAAAAAAAAAAAAGAGGCCTGGAATTTCAGTAGTGGTACTTCATGGCACGGTGGCAAGAAACCCAGACTGGGAATTAGGAGATCTGGGCTTGAGATCTGGCTCTGCCTATAGTTTGTGACTTTGGCTAAGTTACTTCATCCCCAGACCCAAAAACCACCCTTTGGCATTGGTCCCTGGTCGCTTTTTATTCCCTAATGAAGACACCGGATGTGTTCTGAGCTCAGAGAGCTCCGTCCCTGGTGGGCACCTCTTGGCAGCTCCCACCTCCTCCAGGCTGCCCCGAGCCCCCCGAGCTTGTTGGAACAGCAGCAGCAGCACCACAGTAGAGAAGACAGGTGTGCATGTCAACAGGGTAGAAGGTGCCCCCTTCCCTGCTGAGGTCAACATCTGGAGAGATTTAGATTTCAGAGAGAGATTCGGACTGAGTCACTGACGTGTGTAAGGACTGTCGGCATCTTTCCGTGTTGCCTCTGAATAAGCCCCAAGCCTCAGCCTGCCGGGAAGATGCAGCCCTGTGCAGGCATCCATCGGACTCCCCTGGGAAAATTAATGGAGTGAGTTTGAATTGGAGAGGTGAGACGGGATCGAACTAGAGGTCTGACTTCCAAAACACTAACACCCTAAGCCTGCCCTTCCTAATCCAGGAATGGGGCAGTGAGAGCACCGGCCTCCAGCCCGTCCCTGCGCTGCTGCCTGGGCTCTGCTGCTAGGAGGTAAAGACACCATTCTGTCCGTCCACCTGTCTCCAGGCAAGACAACACTTAGCCCCCAGAGAAAGGGGCCTGGTAGCTCCTCTTCTAAGAAGGCCAGGAATTCAGTTCTCTCTCTCCATGTGCCATCTCCTTTCATCAAGAGACTCAAAAGCTGAGTCCCACCAGGAAGCTAAAGTGTAAAGGAAGCAGGTCTGTTGGGCTGTCCCTGCTGCTGCCATGCCGAGTTATCTGAAGGAGCTCATGTGTCCTCTCTGTGCAAAGATAGCAGAAAAAGGGAGGAACAGGCGGCCAGCAGACTGGGTGAGCAGATGGTTCTCAAGGAAAGGCCTCACTGTGGGCCCTCTGAGGGTCAGAAGTGAGCTCACTGCGCTCTGTCTAAAGTGCCGTTGGCTCAGGCAACGCCGGGGCAGAAGTGGAAAGAGAAACAGAGACAGGCAGCACAGCCAGTGCTCTACCCTGCTCCGTCCTCGCTCCGGGAGGTCTGACGCAGGAGCCAACCCACACACCCCCCGCAGCCCCACCTTGAACTGGCCTGTGCCTCGCCTCCCCCCACCCCAAACCCCGCCGCCACCACCACTGCGTTTTCTGCTGCTCGAGTTGCTCAGCATGGGTGTCTGCAACCACAGCTGTTCCTCAGCCCCACGCAAGGGGGACGTTTTCGTTTGTTTGTTTCTTCATCAGTTCTCAAGTCTGGCTGCTTCTTCCCTGTGATCTCAGCCTCTCCTTGGCAGAGCAGGTCTTCTGGGGGTGGGAGGGATGAGGGAGAGAAATAGTATCCAGTCTTCAGGGCCGTCCGGAAAATGCCTCTCAAACCAGAGAGGCCAGTTCCTCTGCAAACGTTGTAGCAGCAGAGTCAGGCGTGGGATGTCACCAAGGAGCACCAGGGGACCTGCTCTGAAGACCATGTCCTTTTCTCCTTTCCCTGCCTAGAAATGCCCTCACTTGTACAAATTTACTCTGATAGCGTCGGACTATCTGTCCTCATAATATACCAAAGCAGCTAGACTGAACAAATATGTACTGACCACCTGCGGTAGACTGTGGTAGTAGCTGGGGAAAATGCAGTAGGAATAAAAGATAGAGAGACTTTTCTATAAAAGGAGACTACCGCCAAAGTCAGATCATCTCAAAGATCACCTAGCCCAACCTGCTTATTTATGAAATAAGGGGACTAGAGTCCAGAGATGTTCCATTAGGACCAGAACCCTGACACACCGCCTCCTGTTGAGACCAGCCTGACACCCACGACGTGGCAACGCAGACACAAAACAGGGGTCCACACAGTTAGGGTTGGTTGTCTCGGCATTAAGGCAAATGGTACAGGGACCGTGGGCTTGGAGGAAATTTTAAAGGACAATGAAAATTCCGTAAGTTGGAGAAGTCTTCCTTGGAGATGTGGAACCAAATGGGGAGGAATAAGATAGTTAGAAAAACAAAAGAACTTTCCATTTATTGAGCAAATGTATTTCAGGAATACGTATTGAGCTCCTGCTCTGAGGAGGACTGTTTAACACCCAGGGAATACGTGGGGCTGGGCGGTTTCTCAGACGTCCCTGCTCTCACAGGGCTTGCTCACAGGGGAGCAGCGGGGCTGGAGTGGAAGGAGAGGGTCTGGAGACACAGAGGGGCAGGACAGCAGCCTGCTTCACACAGCTCCTCCCTCCTAGTCTGAATAAAAGTCACCAACAGAAGGTCTCCAGAGAGACCTGCCTGGAAACAGGAAAATGGAAATTGTCATCTATGGTGGCTATTGAAGGAATCTGGGTTTCAAAACATGATTTGTCACCTTATCTGTAGACATCAGAAGTACAGGGAGTGGGGCTTGAACAACATTCTCTTCGTCAACCGGCTTTTGCTAACAACCTCCTGCAGGCCAGGTGCTTAGTTCTTGAATGAGGATAGTGGCAGCGGAGAGAAGAGGAGGGACAAAAGGAGGAAATAGCTGTCAAGTTCTACCGAAATTCGTTTCAAAGCATCCAATATGAGGTATAAAGAAGGAGGAAGAGAAGGTTGGATGACAAGGCTTCCAGACCCAGACACTCAATAATCATTGAGTACTTCTATTTGGAAACTTCAAAGGCACTTCAGACCATGTGTCATAGACTAAATGCATGATCACCACACTCCCCATGCCCGGTCTTTGTCCCCATGAGTGGTACCAGCAACCAGATAGCTGCATCACACAGAAAAGCAAAAGCCACACCCTTGACACCATCTGCTCTGTCCTCCCAAATCAACCCATCCCAAGTCTTGGTCTCTATCTTCTCAACCTACACCCTCCCTGGCCCAGGTCTAGGCCATTATCAAATCTTTCTCTCTGCTGAGCTGCTGCTACTGACAGTAGCATCTCCCTTTACTCACACATGCCTCCCAATCAAGCCATCGCCCACCCAGAACCCTCTAATCTCATCGTGCCATCCCCTTAACATTTTTAAGGCTTCCCAGTGTATTTGAGCATGGTTTGGTCTCTGCCTCTCTCTCCAACCTCATCCTGCACCCTCTGCCCTCCTCCAGCCAAAGTGAACCCCTAAGTACATTCACTGATTGGTGTAGACACCAGACGGCTTTTTCCCCACTTGGCAGAAAGTTCCATGAGCACAGTATCTACAGCTGTTTTTATCCACCACTATTCCCCACCACCTAGGTACATGGCACAAACTATGTGATCTATATCTGTGACTAAATTTTTAAAAATGACCAGCTCAGTGGCTCTCAACCAGTGTGGTTTTTGCCCCTTACTCTCTCAGCCTCCCAAAGGGACAGGCAACAAAGTTTGGTAATATTTTGGGTTGTCACAGCCGTGGAGGCTCCATTGGTATCTAGTGCACAAGGCCAGGGGAGCTGCCAAACATCCTAGGATGCCCAGAACCCACCAAAAGTTACCCAGCCCGTAGTGTCCACAGTGCTGAAATGGAGAAACCCTAAGTTAGGTGAAAAAGGAGTATTTCTATATTGATCATATTGAATTGGATTTCATAGAGTCAAGTCCTCATGGAAACACATTTGTCACCTCCAGATACTGTGAGAGACTGAAACACTCATGCATATGCGTACACTTGATGCCTACTAAATGTCCTACGGGCAGGAGACACAGGTTAATGGTTGCTGGGACTCCCTAGATGCCCAGCACAGGGCTGGGATTTAGTTGCTCAAGAACACCTGTCTGGAAAGCCTCACTTAACACAAAAAGGACCTCAAAGTTGAACGCAGGCCTTGAGCTGCATTAAAGGGGCCACCTTATTTATTTCACATATGTGACCAGGTGCAGCAAAGGCTAGTGACAGCACAATAGGGCCCCACCCACCTGCTGGGCCACACCCCCTTACCCTCACAATGGCCAAGGCCTTAAATACCCGGACTTCCGGCCTCCGGCCTTGCAAAGCCCCTCATTTTGGCAGAAATTACAATGTCGACCAGCCGCAAATTAAAGAGCCATGGCATGAGGAGGGGCAAGAACCGAGCTCCTCACAAGGGAGTCAAGAGAGGTGGCTGCAAGAGAAAATACCGGAAGGGCAGCCTGAAAAGTAGGAAACGGGGCGATGATGGTGAGTGGGGGATGAGGAGGAGAGTGGGAAAACTTAGGGGCACATCGCCCCTGGGCACCCTGCTCCTGGCGGCACCCCTCTCCCATACCCCTGAAATCTCAGCCTAAGATTCTTGCCAATGACTAAACTCAGACTGGGCGAGAAGAGTATTTATGGGTGGGTGTGTTCTAATGGGTGTCCCTGTCGCAAACCTGTCCTTCCCCACAGCCAATCGCAATTACCGCTCCCACTTGTGACCCGCCAGTGGGCTCTGCCCTGGTGGACTTCACACAGCACCAGGCAGCAGCGAGAGGACAGCAGAAGGGGGACTGCCAAGGAGATCTTGTTAGACCAAAGCCAGAGGAGAGCCTATGGGGTGTGGATAAAATGCCAGTCGTGACGAAATGAGGAATGTATATGTTGGCTGTTTCTCCCCAACATCTCAATAAAATTTTGAAAACTCAAATGTTTTCCCTGATCTTTTGGTTGAAAAAACTAGGATTTCTTTTGGTTGAAAAAAATAGGGTTTCCGAGCTGGGGTTTCCGAGCTGGGTGCATTGGGGAAGAACTGGCAGGTGTGAGACAATCATTAAAACAGGACTTAAATATCAAGGACTCCCTATGGCCATCACCATATTTAGGTCTTTATCCCAGACCTAAAGGGAGAAATGCCAATTATAAGCCAAAGGATACAAGCTGGTTTCGTCAAGGGGCTTACAACATAGGGAGGATGAGCAGGCTGTTTGTCCATATAAGGAGAGCATATGTGGAAGATTCAAGCCGAATGGCATGACGTGACTCTGATGTCATAAATGAAGCTTGGTCCAGTGTGCCTTGGAAGTGGGAATTATCTCAAGAGGTTGATCACTTGGTCACCCCAAGAGCTGTTCTTAGCTATAGAGCTGGCTCTTCTCATTCAGGAAATTCCTAAGCTCTCACTTTGGATTGTAATATGGTTTACAACTTTGTAATATGGTTTACAACTTCTCTGGCAAGGGATCTGACACCACCTCCCAGTATTTGCCCCCCTAAAGTACTTCCTGTTGCCTCAATTTAGACTCAAGATCTGACATGGTTTCTGGGAAGGTAACCAGCAGATATAAGCCTCAAGGTTAAATGTTTCCAACAGTCAGAGGACTTGAAACCAGGAGACAGTATGAGCCCCATGCAGGTGTGTAGGTACTAGGATGTCAGGATGGGAAGACTATTGACCAGGTCAGATTCTAGAAATGCAACAGAAAAGAATATTCATTTCTCAGCTCTCTCACATTTCTCAGATCTCTCTCACTAAAAAATCCAGGTCATTTCACCAAGTTGCTTGGTGCTCACTCTCTCATAGCCCTAGAGAACGCACACACTCCTTCAGAACCATGTTTCAAGTCATGTGAAAATCATCGGGCCTACAGATCCTTCAAACTCATCTTTGAACTGAACTTCTCTTTCCCTTCTAACATTGCCAGTGGCCTCCCCGGTGAATTGGGATTAAAGAAAATACTCTCTTCCTAGCTCATGCTCCATGGATATACCTGTTTTACTTCCTAGATGTTCCTTCTGTCTGTCCGTGTTTCTCAAACTGTCCGTGTTTCTCAAACCAAGCAAGTCTCACATAATCCTCCATACGTTTGTCCATAGTGCGACTGAACAAAGCTCTGACTTCTGAGAAGTCATTGCACACTTCTGCATCCCTCCTTCAGAAAGGAGATCTCACCTTTCTCCTGTGCCCCCTGGGAGTTCCTCTGCCTCTGCATAAAGGCTGAAAGCTCCTTGCAACACACAAAATCCATAAAATAAATTCAAAAAATAAAAATCGTTACTTTCATGTCGACCTTTTGCTGATCTTGCTGTAAGTTCTTCTAAACTTACCCTCATAGGTCTGGTTCTCAGGAAGCAGGTGCTGCTCTCATTGGCCAAAATAACAAGCAGTGTAAACGCAGGGTGTTCATTAGAGGCCAGTACTTGAAGGAGCAGGCTGCAAGAGTGTTCAGAGTCAGACAAAGCATCGGCCAATCCATCTGGAAGTATAGCTGATGTTCAAGTATCCTGCATGGGGTCGAAATGGCCAGGGCTTTGTACCCCACCCATCTGGCCAGGCAGACCAGAGGTTAGGGGTGACCTGAGGGGAGTGCCAGCTCAGGGTTTCTGTCTTGGCCTGTACACCCTGCAATCTAGGCAGCTCACCTCAGTGTCCATCACAGTTGCTTGCAGGTAGCCTGCGTTCCTTCCCAGCCCCCAGCCCCATCTTCCCCCACCCCTGCCCTGCACAACTCACTGCCCTGCGCTTCCTGCTGCGACCATGTGCCGTGAGCCTTCAGATGCCCCATCATAGTTCACCCCTTCGCACTGTGCACTCTGCCCCCCCCTTGCAGATCGTCAGTGTGCACAAAGACAGCCTCCCCCATAGGCAAAGTCAGGGACAAACCAGAACAGCAGTGATACTGAGAGTGCACCACCTGCATCCCCCGGGAAACTGGTTATGAGCAGGAAGTCAGGCTGGCTAGGCCCTCTGTCCGTCAGGAGCGGATGGTCCAAATGAAGAGCCTTTACGTAGGGGATTAGTTACAAAGGAGAGACACCTAAAGCCTAGCAATGGCGGCCTCAGACCCCTGAGAGGGTTAAAAGGATGAAACAGCAATACAGGAGCCAAACCGTGTGTGGGAAGGGAGGTGGCTGATGGCCCCTGTCTCAGAAGCAGGGAAGACACATCCTGACATTTCTCCAATCTCCTGCTGCTGCTACCATGGGCCAAACTCAATTAGATAAGAGATCCCAGATGACACAGAACACCAGGGCCCACCTCTCAGGACATCACAGGGCAGAGAATGTTAGATAATGGCTCTAAAAATCCAATGGTGATAGCTAGCACAACTTTGTAGGCAAAAGTTCTTCTTGGACATTTTAGAGGTTTGCCACTTTAGCATCCTGCTTGTTTCCTCCATGTAATGTCACAGACCAAAGTCCCTTCAGGAGCACCTAGCGGAGAGGCAGAGCAGAGCCAGGAAGGGACTCAAAGCCAAGTTCCCCAGGGGTCTTGAACCCTCACCTGGGAAAGTTCTTTTCATGTTGTTTGCACAACAGCATTACCTCCAAACCGATCCAATCCAGTGTTCTAACACAGTGCTGTACCTTCGCAATTCTCTGAATACAGAAAGAGTCTAATTAATCATTAGGATGGGAATGCACTGAGCAGCCCAGATTAGTCGGGGCGGACAAAGCCTGGTGACTTCAGCCTTTGCCCTCCTAGGCTGTGAAGGAACGACAGCTGCCCAGAAAACTCTGTTTTGCAGTAGGAATATTTTCCAGGCCCACATGCTGGAAACTTTCCAGCACTGGCATCGACTTAGTCCCTGCCCCCCAGGAACATTTACTCTGTCCCTTTTTCCAGCACCTGCAGGCCCAGCACCTGCCAGGCACACGTGGTGGTCTTTCGGCCGCAGTGATGCTCCTTCGGGAGACGGGAAGACCTCACCCCCGTGCGCTTTTGATCCTCCATCTCCCTGACCAAGGAAGACCTTGTTCCCATCCCCAGTTTTTGCTGGAACACTACATCTTGAAGTCATCATTGGTGTGGATTTTTTGGAAAATGAAAAATCAAAAAAAAAAAAATTAAGAATCTTGGCCCCAAACCCTTTTGGGTCACCTTGACCTTCATGTGAGCCGACTTGGATACAGGGCCTCAGCTCCCCTGGCTGCAGGGCCCGATGCGAGTGGTGAAGCCCAGGGGACCCACGTGTGGGTGGAGAGAGCCCCGAGGAGCTATGGAGAGCACGGCCAGCACCCACCTATCTCGCCAGGCCTCTGCCACATGATCCCGGGTGGGACCAGCCGGCCTGTGCAACTGCAGGCACACAGGAAGCTCCGGAGAAACGCCCAGGGCTGTGTTGAAGAGGTGAAGGCCCCGAGATGGCAGCTGGGAGGGGACTCTGTGCTCTGGGGGTAGTCGGTGCACGCCAGACATGGCCCGGGGCTTGGCTGTCAAGGTCACCCAAAGGTTCTGTCCTTTGAGACCAGAGAACAGCAGCAGCTGAAAGCTGTCTCTCTAGCTGGCTTTACAATCTGAGCACTCACAGCCAGGCCTCCCCTGCGAGCACCAGGCGGGCCAGGCTCTCAACTCCTGACCCCTAGGAGCACTGCGTCTCCAGGTCGGTCCTCCCCACCAGGCTGAGGAGTGAGGATGTGGCTATTTCACATCGACAGAGCCTGCCTCTCCTGGGTCTGGCCCCACCAAGCCTCTTCCTCTCCAAACTTTCATCACTCCAAACATGAATCCGTCCTCGAGCCGAGCCCTGCAGCCATTCCTGCCATCTGAGCTCAGTGCCCCTCAAGTGGTGCAGATGATAACACTCTCCACGGCACCGTGGTATGAGAGAGTCCAGAACCGAAACCCAAGTGTCTGCATTCCATCAGAGCCGACTCTTCTTAATACATGACCTTGGTCAGCCTGTCAGTGCTGTTTCATTCCGAGCTTTTGCACACCTCCTCTCCTGCAACTGGGGCCACTTCATCTCTCCCAGGGCCCAGCTCCACCCTTACTCTGACCAAGCCTGGAGCAGGCAGGAGGGAGGGCGGCACGTTAGGCAGCCTGCGTGGCACAGGATGGAACAGGTAGGCACTGGGGTGATCGGCCCTGAGCCTGAACGCCCGCTCTGCCAACTGTGTGACCCCAGGTGGATTTTATAACCTCCCTTAGCCTCATCTTCCTTATGTGTAGAACGTCAGTCATAAAATCTGCCTCACGGGGTGCTTATAAGAACCTAAAATGCTGTAAATTCTAAACCCTAAGGGGGATGCCCTCTCATTTCTCTCTCTGCTTTCATTCTGCCTGTTGGATCCTGACCCACGCATGACCCTGAATCCCAGACCTTAGTCCCAGGATGTGACACCAGATGAGTGGCCCTATACCTGTGGACAGACTCCCCCATGGTGCCTGCCTGCTCTGCAGAGAGCTGCCCCGGGGCCCCATTGTGACCTGGCACCTCAACCTCTCCTGGCCCTTTTGCCTGGGCCAGGTCCTGAGATCAGAAAGTACCTACCTCTCCCTGGGGCCTGCTTTCCTCTCCTATAAAATACAGAGTTGGGGTGATACTGTCTCCCCAACCAGACTGTAGACTCCTGCAAGCAGGGGTCAAGCCATTCACACACCTGAGGGACACAGGACCACATCAGGACACACAAACAGCCATTGCGTCTTGGAAAACAAATTGATGAGCCCACCTCTTAACATGTAATAAAAAATAAAACAAGCATGGATGTTGGGGGAAAAGGATCAAGGATAGATTAATAAACTCACCAATTAGAATGATGCTTATTTTTTTTCCACTAGCAACAGGCAACCATCCCTAGAATTAATTAACTGTGAAGTCCTCAGGTCTAACACACAGGTGGTTTTTACTAAAAAAGACATGAAGAGCTTGAATGTCACAATGAGCAGTATCATCCTTTAAGCAATTTTGAATGAAAGCTCTGAAGAAGGGACACAGTCCTCAACAGGACTGGAAACTGGACCTTTATTTGTGAACCACTGATTCCTTCAGGAACACAGAGAAGCAGCAGCACCCCGGGCCTACGACAACGCTCCCAAAACTGCGACGTGCACAGAATCACCACCAGATTCCGCACGTCCGAGGAGCCGGGTGCTGCTGCTGGCCCCAGAGCACACCGTAGACAGAAGGACACACAGAGACTCAGTCAGAAGCCCAAGAGCAGCCCCTAACTCACGTCTGTCCAAACTTCCACGACAATTACCCCTCTCTGGAGCTGAGATCATAAGAAAGAAGTGAGGAAGAGATGATCTCTCTAAGGTCTCTCCCAATTCTTAAAAAAAGGTTCTGCGACTCTAAGAGATGAAACGAAAGAGAGGCAGTCTCGCAGCCAGCACCCCCACCCCCGACTTCTCCCCTTCTAGGCATAGATTGCAGAATCCCAGGGATCGGGAGGCCTGGGCTTGGCCACTTCAGACCATGGGCATCGCACTTCCCAGGGATGTCGTAACAAGCGAGAGAAGAGATGAGAAAGTGCTTTGCAAACAGGTTTCTCCCCACCATGGCCACTACCAGAGGCTTGGGAGGGGGTCTCTGGTTTGACCGCTTAACCCTCTCTGTTTTCCTTTCCCATTTGCCCCCCTAGGCCAGCGGTCCCCAACCTTTTTGGCACTGGGGACCGTTTCCACGAAAGACAATTTTTCCACAGACAGGGGAGAGGGGGATGGTTTCGGGATGATTCAAGCGCATTGCATTTACTGTGCACTTTATTTCTATTATTATTACATTGTTATGATAATGAAATAATTATACAACTCACCATAGGGTGGGGACCCCTACCCTAGGCCACTGATCTTGAGCCATGTCACATCCCACCTGCTGCTCAAAACATGCTTGTGTTTGCATTTGGTTGAGACCCACAGAAACAGATTCCAGCTAACCTGGGGGTGGGGGGATGAAATCTACTGGAAGGACATGGAAGAGCTCAGGGAATAGAAGGAAAAGCTGGACAACTGGACCTCACAGTGGGTGACCTCACAGGCACTCTCTTCTGATTGAAATGACTCCGATGGTTTTCCATTCTGACATGACTCCCCTAAAACTTCAGTCCCAGGAGAGAGAAAGTGCTGGTCAGCCTCATGTTGCCGTGGGGCAGGCCTAGTCCTGGGAGTAAAATCCAGAGCCTGTTACCAAAGAAGAGGATGTGCACGGTGGCCGGCCAGGCTCCACGGCGTCCACCACAGATGCAAGAAAATGCCTCCCCGCAGCACAGAGGGTAAAAACTTAGCTCACAATAGCCACTTTCTTGAATCCCTACATCTGTGAACACACTTATAACATGCAGTTTTCCCTGTAAAATGGCTATCTTAGCACAAAGAATCTGCTTAGAATATATAAGGTGTACTCTACTTTCACCACCAGAACCAGAAGTTGACTTCATTCTGGACTCCGTGTTTTTCCCCACGTGCAAAGTTTTTATCGAAGCAGGAGAGGTGACAGCAGAAGCGATAGCAAGGGGAGGGTCAGGGCGCTATGCTACAGAGCTGACGCTGGAAGGACGGCGGGGCTTATTTGCTGATGTGCAAGTTTTATATTCATGCCTCAGCAAAAGTAAACGTGCCTGGGAGTCACACACTCTCCTGGAAGAGCCCAGGATAAGGGCTGAGATGTCCAGGAGAGCCAAGAGGACAATGAAGCAACGTCAGGGTGGGCGGAGCAGACCCTGACCTCGGGGCACTCCACGTCTCCCCGCCTAACTCCCTCTTTGCCTCCTTCCACTCTGGACATCCAGGAAGCAAGAGGCGCTCTGGCAGATTCAGCAAATAGATGCTCCTTCGGGTTAAGGTCTCTGTTCTCCAGTCCGGGAGCCAGTGGCCACGTGGAGCTACTGAGCGTGTGAAATACGACTAGTGTGAACTGAGATGTGCTCTCACTGTAACATACATACCAGCTTCCAAAGACTTGGTATGAAAAAAAGAATATAAAATATCTCAATGGTTTTTCACACTGTGTTAAAATAATATTTTAGATAGATTAGGTTAAATAAAATAACTAAAATTAATTTTTACATGTTTCTTTTGCTTTGCCACTAGAAAATTTGAAATTTCAAAGGAGACTCACGTTATATATATTTCTGCTGGGCAGAGCTGGCCTGGGTGGCCCTGGATTTTCACAGCTCGGGAATGTCTCATTCCTTCCTCATCCCCGCATGTCCTGCTCCACTTACCACCAGCTCTGTGCTTGCAAAGCCGTGGCTACTCTCATCTTTCCAACTCTGTCTCTCCCCCACTTCTGTCTTGATTAATTTAATCCTTTAGGTCTAGAAGTTTAGGAGCCAGTTGTGATGTTCTGTTCTATTATTCTTATTGGTCTCATGGTTATCCTTGCTGCCTTTGGTGTGCCTAAATGATCACTTCATCTGGATGTCTGGGGGGAAAATTGCCCACCACTGTGTACTTATATTCTTTCTACCAGGACACTTTGAGCTCCTCATGAATGGGCTCAAAGTTGGTTGGTTTATGAGCATATAATACACAAAAATTTAAAAATTTTTATTCTTTTTAATACATCAGGAAGTTTTATGTATCACACACATGGAAGGGGGTGGTGATAACTTGACATCTAATTTTCACTAGGATCTAATTATATCTCTACCTGCCGACTAACACACACACACACACACACACACACACACACACATGCATATACACAGGCAAAAAGCAGAGAATATATCAAGGGGGTGGCACTCAGCTTTAAATTGCAACTATGTTATTTTCCATATATTTATTTGAAAATAATAGAATTTCAGAAACTTTTACATCTAGAAATAACAGCAATACCTGTAAAACTCCCATGTCAGATACTCTCCTAAGAGCATTATGCATATTAATTTCCTCCACCCTCATCACTCTCCCATGAGGTAGATACTATTGTGATCTTTGTTTTGCAGATGAGAAACTGAGGCATAGAAAGCAACTTGCCCAAGGCCACATTGCTAGTGAGCAGCAGAGCTGGGGTTTGAACCAGGCCATGTTCTGTGTCTGTGTGCTTAACCACTAAGCCGTGCATCTTTGTCTTACTGGTCGAGATTGGAAAAGACACACTTGAGATGACCCAGCTTAGTGACAGAGGCAAAACTGGAACTCTGCTCCGCACTGCCTGCCCCCCTGCCCCAGTCTTGCTGTCCCCAAAACAGACCACATCAGGGTCCAAAGTGAACAGGGATTTTGACGGCAGACGTAGGGTGCTTGGGGGTGGAAGACAAGGAGAGGCAGCAGATGACCTTTCTAATCTCCCTAGACCTGGCAGGGGAAGGGCCAGCTGATTCAAACCCTGAGTGACAAATTATAACAGAAAGACCAAAGGCTTCAGCAATAGGCTAAAATCTTGTCACAACAGTGTAACACTTTATGTAACCTTGAACAAGTTACCTAACTTCTCTAAGCTCTGTCACTTGCTCTGTAAAATTGAGTTAAAAACGTCTTCTAGGATCAGCATGAGGATGTGCAAAGGATCCATGTGCAAAACAGCTCGCACCAGACCGAGTGCACTCGATAAATCTTACTAAGTACTCGATAAATATTAGCTCCTCTCTGGACCACCCCAAACCCCTCAATCTTAGCTGGAACCAAACAGGGACCCCTGAAATCTCTGCAGAAGGGTCTATCATGGAGTAAAGTAAAGCGTGTAGGTCGAGAGAGTTGCCCCAGGGACTGAGGAACGGCAACCTCCATGCCGTTCCCTACATAGCAAGTGGCCAAGGGTTACCACCGAGAGATGCACCCCATGGCCTCACTCTGTGTTGCCAGAAAGAAAGAGGAGGATTGTGAGCTCTTGCTTGAGTCACAGAAGCCCTTTGTGTCTCCCCGGAGAGGGGAGGGTGGGGCCTCGAGCTGGGGGAAGAGGGGTGGGCGGGGTGATCTGGCAGCCTGGATTTCATCTAAGAAAGTCTGGCGGGATGCCCAGCCTGGCATGTCTCAGGGCCGGTGGGCGGAGACACCCTGTGAGGCTGAGACAGGTGTGCGTAA
The DNA here is from genome assembly GCA_028533085.1 of Varecia variegata. Classification (NCBI taxonomy): domain Eukaryota; kingdom Metazoa; phylum Chordata; class Mammalia; order Primates; family Lemuridae; genus Varecia; species Varecia variegata. The sequence continues at coordinate 16,000,871 of CM052439.1, forward strand.
AGAGCAGAGACTTGGAAAAAGAGAGATGTCTCTTTCTTATTTCTTTTAGATTGCATTTTAACTGATGAAGTTCCATTTTTAAAACTTTTTGTGCTTAAAGTGGGCCCATTTTCCATGCCACAGTGTCCTCAATGACAAGACAGGAACTCAAGATGTCACAGTGCCCACTCCTGGGCCTATCTCCCCCTTCTGCCTGCACGCAACGCAGACTGTACTCACCCCTACTGAACAGACGGAACACAAATGGGCGAGACCCCGAAACTCCCAGACACTAGAGAGCACCTTCTTTTTTTAGGTCAGCTGGACTTTCCATGGTTTCAACTGGAAGGTAATTAGGCCAAAGACCAAGAGGAAGTTCCTCTCTTGAAAGGGACCCTTCCGTTTCTATCACCTCTCTTTTTGAAATTTTTCCCAAGTTTTAAAACACAGCTCCAAGGATCTTTTCCTACTCAACCCAGGCAGAAATGAGTGGGCTTTTTCACCTCTTGGTTTCTTATGCTCACGGTGCTTATGCTTCTTCTAGAAGTTCTCACCTGCTGTGGATGCAATAATATCATAGCTACTAGGGTCTCATGGCCCAGTGGAGCATAATTTCCCTGAAGACAGAACCATCATTAGCTCTGTCTCATCCCTGGCACTCACAAGACCTCTAGGGTGAATCCCCAGTCTCCAAAACTGTGAGAAATGAATTTCTGTTGTTTATAAATTACCCGGTGTAAGGTATTAATATTTTGTTATAGCAGCACAAACTAAGATGGCATCTACTCTAGAGACACCCTTGTACCCCTGCACAAGAAGCATCCAAAGTCATGGCAGCATTTAACATTAACAAGGCACTTAACATAGTTGCTTAATTAGTAAAAATGGGCCCTCTGGGAACGGTAATGTGGACGTCTCCATTGCAGCACACCATAGGGGACTAATCATTAAAGTAAATTATATCTACACCATGATATATTCTGTAGCAGCTTAACAGTGTATATATATGTGTGTGTGTGCATAGACATACACATACACATATGTACTGCTATGAATAGATTTCCAAGTCATATTATTAGGTGGTGCAAAAAAAAAGCAAGAAGCAAAACAAAACATACAATATGATACCATGTCAATTTAAGAAGGTAAAACTTTTTATACTTAAAGATAATGTGTGAGTGTATGTATGTGTACACATAAACACACATTACAATATAAGTATGTGTGTATATATACACACATTCATACACACATAATTTTGTACACTTTTTTAAATATTTGCACCAAACTGTTGACAGCAATCATCTCTGGGGAGAAGAGCAAAATTAGGTGGTGAACAAAGAAGGCTTTTGATTTATCTATATTGTTTGACTTTTATTACACATTACTTCTATAATTAACTTTTTAAAAATTTCTTCAAGCTGCAAGCAATTTCTATCTGGCAATAAATGGAAACATCAACAGTCCTTTAGCATAGAAAGCCTCTTTGTTCTGAGGAAATTTCCCAAATGAGGCTTTTAATGATATAAATGGACTGTCTTCTGTGCTCGCAATGTGGTTGCCAGGAGGAAAAGTTCTCTTGGGGGGCTGATATTCCCTGTGTTAACATTTCCCCATGCTGGAGCAGAGCAGGCTGGAATCAGAGGTTTCTGAGGACATGTGTCCTAGCTGACAAAGGAATGAAGACCCAGGGAGATGACGGGTCATTTCTGTCTCACCCAACAGCAGCATGCTCGGAATTTGAGCCTGCGGTTGGAGGTTTGAGGATAAGAAGCTTGCAATATTTTCATAAGATCTTTCAGGAGACTCTGGCTGCAAGCTGTGCTCTTTCTATGCCCAGGTAACCAAATGAAGCCCTGAGTCACAGACACCCTTCCTCTCTGCCCTGCATGGAAACACTTCTGCAGACCAAACAGGAGTGGTTATTGAGAATGGCAACTTTTTTCCATTGCATTTTTCAATAGGTCATTACTCATATGCAATAAAGCTCTAAATTTTTTTATATTTCTTTTGTATCTGGCCACCTGACTAATGTTTTATTAGTTTTCCTGGGTTTTTACTTCATTCTTTCAGTTTTTTCAGGTATGCCATCTGTTAGGGGCTGAATTTTGTCCCCCTGAAATTCATATGTTGACATCCTAACCCCTAGTACTTCAGGATGTGACTGCATTTAGAGAGAGGGGCTAGAAAGGGTTGATTAAGTTAAAATAAGACTGTTAGGGTAGGCCTCAACTCACTCAGACTGAGGTCCTTATAAGGAATAAATTTGGACATTCAGCAAGGAACAGAATTCTGACAAGTGGGCTTGTCCAGTGAGCTTAGAAGCAGACCTTCTCCCAGACGAGCCTTCAAATGAGAACACAATTCCTCCTAACACCTTGCGTGCAGCATCTTGAGAAACTCTGAGCCAAAAGACCCAGCTAAGACACACTCACTGTCCTGACCCACAGAAACTATGAAATAATATGTGTTTATGGTTGGTTCTAAACCAATAAACGGAGAAGGGGGTGGGTAATTTCTTACTCGCAATAGATAATTAATACATTTAGTCTGCTTGTAGAAAGGCCTGGGTTCTAGTCTCAGCTCTACCAATAGTTTTCAGCAAACCTGTAAGCAAGTAGTATACTTTTCCCTCTCTGGGAATCAGTCAGCCTCCTCTCCTATGAAATGAGGAATGTGGGAGAGATACCTCTAAAATTCCCCTTCTAGTTCTCAAACTTTATGAGTCTTCTGAGACAATCTCCCAAATCTTTTCCTATGCCCCCCAACCCTTCTGCACTCCTTTCATGTGTCACTTCTGTCCAGGCCCCAGCAACTTCCTTGGCCTCTGTTTCCTTGCTCTTTTCAATCCCACAGTGAAAGACAGAGAAGAGCTTCCAGGGTGAAGAGTCCAGCCCCACAGCCTAGCCCAGGCCTGTGCTGGAACTCCAGGAGCTGAAGGCAGAAGGAAGCGATGCGGCTGCCACTTTTAGCCACTCTCTGACCGCTGCTGACTCCCACACCTCAGCCTTCAACCTCTGCCCCCCTCTTCAACTTTCATGAGATCCGTGTCACCTGCACTTCCATGTTCCTCCAAAGAGGCTCTCAAAGCCTATCAATCACCTGACTTTAGAAAACACCTGGGCCCAGAGTCAGCCCAGCACAGTGAGTTCAGCAAATGACCAGGCCCTTCCGCCTAGAATGCTGACCTGGGGCTTTCTCCAGAACATCTGGTTTGGCTCCAGGGGAAGCAATTCACAGGGCTTAGGAGGGGACAAAGAGGTCATCCGGAGGGGGAGGCCTGGCTGGGGAGTCAGGACCCTGGTGTTCGCATCTCCGTAATGCTGCTGGTCTATCTGGGTGATGTTGAACAGGATCCCAACTCTAAGCCTCAGTTTATCTTCCTATAAAGTAGAGAGAAATCCCTGAGAGATTTTTAGCTCTCCTAACACACCTCTGGCATTTTCACGGAAGTCTTTCCTCCCGTCCACGCTCTACAAATCTCTCCACACAGACTTCATTTCAATCCCCCCAACCCTTCCGCAGAGGGCCCTCCATCTCCAAGGCAAAGCATGAGGGAGAGAGGGCCTGCTTCCTTCCAGACAGCAATCACGGTCAAGGAAGCTACTGGTTATGGTTACGTAAATACAGAACCTCCCCATCTCTTGCCTTCTGGTTCTTCTGAGAACACTTGTCCGTGCAGCCCAGTGTTATAACCAACAGATCCCGGCAGCTATGATGATGGCACTTGTGTTCTCTAGAGCAGGAAAATGAGGTACAGAAAAAGAATTAACTTTTTTAATTGCATTTTAATATTTTTTTTACTCCCCCTGCCTCTGTGATGGTCATCCAAGAGGCTGGGGGATCCACTGATGTTCAGAAGGAGAGCACTGGAAGAGGCAGTGCATGTACCTGCTGTCTCTTCTGACTGTGTGTAAAAAAAATCTGACTTGAACAGCTTTGACTTTAAAGAGTTTATCAGCTCTGCTGATTTTAAAAGATGAGGGTCTGCTGGCTTCAACAGTTTCACTTAGAACTTTTCCCCTTCTGTATCTCTGTTCTAACTTCGACATCATCTTAACACTGGCTCCCTGCTCTTCCTAAGATGGCTGCCAGTGGCTCCCAAGGTCACGAACTTCCTCATTCACATCTGGAAGGAAGGTAGGAGCATCTTTGCTCCAGCATTTGCAGCAAAAGTCCTAAGGTTCACTCGGACATGACTAGCTTAAGCCACCCAGAGGAAATCACTAGTGATTGGATGGGCTGTTTGACTTAGTTCCCTTCAGTGAGCCTATGGCAAAAACATCTTTCCCAAACCACTTGAATTCCCAAATAAAATTGGAGACCTTCAGGAAGGAGGAAGGGAAAATGAAAACTGGGACGATAACCAACAAGTATCTGCTATAGATACAAAGAGGTTCTTCAAGTTCAGAGCCCCAGGGTTTTAAAGTGCTTCATAGCCACACTACCCCCCCTTTCCTGGACTTCTGATGATGATGGAAAACCACACCCTACCCGGGCAATTGTGTCCATGCACACATGCAGGCACTTACCCTCTTTGGAACCCAATTCCTCAACTGGAAGATGCAAAGTTGGAGTAGATCATCTCTAAGTGATGGCCAGTTCCGAGATTCCGTGCCTCTGTATGTGAAGCAGACATGCGGCGGGCTCTCTGAACCCACGTGCAGGCCTGCACTGCTCAGCCTCCCTGCAGAGTCCTCTCTGCCCTTCTGGACCGCAGGGGTGCTCCTGGGACGGCTGTCTGTGGACTCTGTACCAGGGCACCCTTGCCAACTGGTTCTGATTGGGTTTGGTGAACAGAAGACATCAGCAGGAGATCGGAGTTGAGAAGAAAGAGGTACAAGATGTCTTTCTTGCTCCCTGCCTACTTTGAGGCACATCTCTGGTCATGTCTCTCCTCTAAGACCAGGCGTCCTCTCCTCTACAATCCCAGTTCTCACTGGGATCCTGAAACGCTTCCCCTTCCTCCCTAAGGCCTATGTGTATTGAGAGCTTTCCACTGTTGCTAGCCTCCAGGTGCCTCAGCATTTCTTACTGGTTTCTTTAAACCTACCTACACCCTCAAAAGTAGTTTTTTATTACTTTCTTCATTTGTTTTTTACATTTGAACCATTTGAATTGAATTCCGGAACCCTGATTGATATGCACACTTGCATTGCTCTGCAAACACCCTTCTAGGCAAAGCATAAGGGTTCCTTATCCTTCCATGTATGTGCACACACGGACACAGAAATACATGACTACTACCCTAGAGATGCAAATAGAGTGTATATTCTATGACAATCCTCCCTAATTGATAGCAGCCGTCAAGAACATTGAGTTGAGAAGGATTCTGCCTCTGTGCAGTATATTGAATAGCAGGCCACAGAAAGACATGCCCATGTCCTAAAGCCCAGAACCTATGAATGTAATCTTATTTGGAAATGGGGTCTTTGTGTGACTAAGACAGATGTGACTAAGCTAAGGATCTCAGGACGAGATGTTCCAAGATTTAGGGTGCACCCTAATTCCAATGACTTGTAAAAGAAAGGCTGAGAGAGACTTGAGACACAGAGAGAAGGCCAAGCGAAGATGAAGCACAGATGGCAGAGTGATGCAGCCACAAGCCAAGAGGTGTCAGCGGCCAACAGGAGCTGGGAGAGAGGCATGGATGAGGACCTCCCTCAGAGCCTCCAGAAGGAACCAACCCTGCTGCCATCACGATTTCAAACTACTGGGTATTGGCCCCGAGAACTGTGAGAGGATAAATTTCTGTTGTTTTAAGCCAGCAAATTTGTGATTATTTGTACAGCAGCCCTAGGATGATAATCCAGCCTGCACCTCTAACTCAGCTGGACAGAGTGTTGTGCACAGCCTGGGGCAAGAATCTACCATCACTGTTCTATCCTGTTTAGACAGCTTGGAGATCCACTGGCCTGTGAGAACGTCTGTGCCTTGGTGGGCTTCCTTATGGAAACTTCTAGGCACGGGCATTCTAGAGACTGGGAAACCAGTGAAAGGCACCACACCTGGCACTTCTGAGAGTACTAAGAGATGACCCACAAGAGTACGTAGACAGACACAGTTAGATTCCCAGGTTTATTTGTAAGTGTCGTGTGTGCATACACCCACAGCCTGAAGACAGAGGCCCTGTCCATTTCACTTAGTTTTCCTTTTCTGCACCCGTCTTCCTTGTGCCTAAATGGTGCCTTGCACACACGGGGCACAGGATCAAAGCTTGACGAATGAATGAAGGAGAGAAGAAAATGAATTAATTGGTTATTTAGTGAATTCCCAAGCCATGAATTGGAGCCAAGAGAAGCAGGTTGCTCTTGGATACACCAATAAGTCCCTTTGCCAATCGACCCTTCCAAATAGGTGCAAAAAGCTAGACTGAGAATCATAGATCTGTGGGAAAGTCAGAATTTGAACCAAATTGAATTACCCGTGCCGAGAACTGGTTCAGACGCATGCAGGCTCTTGCCCACAACCCTCAGACACTCTGTCACTTGCAGAGCACTTAGATATGTGAGAAGGACTAAGTGACCCTATGAGATCATTTAAACGCCTTAATTTGATGAGCAACGAAGGAAGCATAGTGAGTGGTTAAGGATTCTGAAGTCAGCCTTCCTGGGCTCAGATTCCAGCTCCGCCACTGACCCTTGGTACCACCAAGGGAACGGGACTTAACCTCTCTGCCTCAGTTCCCTTCCTGTAAAATGGGGATAATAACAGCATGACTTCATAGGCTTATTGTGAGGATTACATGACTTCCTATTTACAAACTTCTTAAAACACTGGCTGGCATAGACAGAGCACTACATAAATGTTAGTCCTTTTTGCAATCAAGTACAGCTTGACCAACGGACAAATTAGAGCTCACAGAGCTTAGCTCTTGACCTGAGAGTATTTTGGTGTCAGATGAAGGACCCAAGGACCACGTAGACATGGACTCAAGCAAGGGAGCCACGCTCCTTCTCCTTCGCAGATACCAAGAGTCTTGCCACAGCCCGGGCCCAGGCCCAGGCCCTGGCCTTCCCCGCGCCCACGGTAGCCCAGCCGCAGTGTGAGGAGCTGGTGGGACAGGCTGAGGCACAGGTGAGGGGCGGCAGAGGCAGACAGAAAGTCCTCCCTCCTCCAACATGGACAGAAATGCTGCAGGAAGCCCCAAGGCCGCAGACGAAGTGCCCTCCTTGCTTTGCATGGCCCTCGACTCTCTTCCTCTCCTTTTCTGAGCTGAGAACACTGTCATTTTGTGAAAAGAATAACAAAGATGAATATATGCCTATAAATGGAAGATGAAGTGGTGGCTGAGGGCTTCCTCCTGCCAAGGAAAACAAGTGCAAGGCAGCTGGGAAGCGGGGAGCCAGGGGGCCTGCGGAATCAGCACTCCATCTCCCTGGGACCGGGCTCCGGCCGTGCAGCCCTGGCCTTCTGGGAACAGCTGCTCCGTGGTCCTGCGGGAAAGGCTGCCAGGAACCTCGGGGCCACGGACCAGGAGCTGCTGAAAGCTGGATGCTGTGATATTCCTGGGAAAGAACAGGGAAAATCGGAGGCTGGTGGCCCAGAGAAACCACTGTTTAATTCAACAGGCATCAACTGAACGATTGCTGCGTGCGAGGCGTGGAGCTGTGGGGCAGGAAAAGCAAGGCTGCCGCGTCTTCTGTCCTGGAAGACCTGGTGTCACTGGGGAGGGGTCCGTGAAAGTGAGACACGTCCAGAGGGAACTGCGCCTTCCAAAGCAGTGGGGCCTCGGTTCTGCTTTGACCCAGGAAGCACCAGGTTTCTGAGGAGCGAGGGGACATGCTCGGTCTGAGGAAGTGACGTTGGAGGTAAGTTTTTAAAGGACAGGTAGAGATGGGGCCACGAGAGGGCAAAGTGACCGGCGAGACCAGTCAGGGAGGCAGGGAGACACATGGGTCCAGTTTGGCAGGTTGAGTAAAAACGTGTAGTGCACGGCTAGGTAGAAGGCCCTAAAAGCCAGCTGGGATACCTGTGCCAGGTGTGGGAGGTGATGGGGACGCACTGAAGTTTGAAACTCTGAGGAGCACACGGGCTCAGGATGACTCATCTGCAGCAGGTGGGGACGGATGGAAGGAGAAAGAATGGATACACCTTATGATTATCAGCCGTTGGAAAGAAGGACACCTGAGGTTTTTGTGACACTTAAAAAGAATCTAAACCAGTCACATTGACAGACACCTGTAATCCCAGGACTTTGGGAGGCTGAGGCCAGAAGTTCAAGACCAGCCTGGGCAGCACAGTGGGACCTCATCTCTAACAAAAATTTTAAAAATTAGCCAAGTGTGGTGGTACGCACCTGTAGTCCCAGCAACTTGGGAGGGTGAGGCAGGAGGATCGCCTGAGCTCAGGAGTTTGAGGCTACAGTGAGCTACGATGACACCACTGCACTCTAGGCTGGGCAACAGAACAAGACCCTGTCTCAAAAAAAAAAAATCTAAATTCCCTGCTGACCCTTTACCTACAAGGACCCCACTATGCCTGTCGCTCCTGCCTCATCTTGTGCTGCCTTCGTGACACTCCAGCAACACTAGCTGGCTTTCTGGACCTCTAACACACTGAGCCTTTCCTATCTCAGAGCCTTATCTTGTCTCCAAGACAGCCACCATCATCCCATTCCCTTCCCAAATGCACCAACCATTCTCCCTTTGAGAAAGGGAGTCTGATTACCCGTGTCCTAGACTCTGAGCTGGCCCGTGGCTGCTTTGATCCACAGGATACTGCGGAAGTGACACTAGACCCATCTAGGTCTAGCCCTCAAACACACAGGCAGTTTCCTCCTTCCTGCTCACCAGGAAGGCAGACTCTGTATAAGAAGTCCAGCTATGCTGAACCCTCCATGCTGCAAAGAAGCCCAAACCAGCCATGTGGAGAAGCCACATGGAGAGAGAGCACTGATAGCCAACCGCCACTCCAGCCGGCCTAACCCAAGTGCCAGGCACGTGAGCGAAGGCAGCATCACGGACATCCAGCCAAGTCGAGCCTTCAGATGACTCCAGCCCCAATGGCTATCTGACTACAGCTGCCTGAGAGACCCCAGTGAGAACCGACACCCAGCAGAGCCCAATCAATCCACAGAGCTCCGAGAAATAATAATAGGTTTTTGTCCTAAGCCACTAAGTTTAGGGTAGCTTTGTCTCTCTTCTAGAATTTTCTTTCTCCCTCATTGTTACCTTCATGTCCTCCAGTGCTGATCATTGTCAAGCTTCTGTCCCCACCACACTTCAGGGCCTTCCTTCCCCACCCTACTGAAATATCTGGGTCCCCACAGCCCCAACTTTCATTGCATTGCTCACACCCTCTACACTCCCTTTCTGCCACTGCTCATAAATGAGTTATTCTGCTCATGGCTGCTGCCTCTCCCCTCCCTACACGTGGGCTTTCTGAGGTTAGAAGCCATGAATACTTGGACCACTATTTCATTACTGTACCTAGCAGACAGTGTGTGTTCAATAAATATTTGTCAAATAGATGAATAAGTCATAATCTCTCTACACAGCACAGAGCTGCTGATGATGAATTTCCAGAGCCCCAATAGACTACCAAGCAAACGCATGAGTAATTACCCTTAGCCATGACATTAGTCTTGATCCAAGGGGCTCCTAAGCTAGTTGAAAAGTCCCCGAAGTATGTTCTTTCCATATCCCCCCGTAGATCAGTGCAGCTGATCTACGAATGGCTGCATAGAAGCTGTTCATTTCATATTCACCAACTGGTTGGTAGAAAATGGGATCAAAAAAACCCTGATGCTTTAATGGATGAGTTACAAGTAGAGCCAGTTCTGGAAGTTCTCACACTGCAGGAATCCCCCAAAACTTGAAATAAGTCATTTAAAAGACAATCAAGAGAGACTGAGGTTTTGTCCTTGTCTTTTACCAACTTCCTCGGTGCAGAATTGCACCTGCCCAAAGGGAACGCTGGGAGCATGCCACATGGCCACGGAGTCTAGTCCCCACTGGGAAATTTCACCCGGTGAGAAAGACTCCAGCCAGAGGCGTGAGTACAGGAGGAAGTAGGTCAGTCCAATACTCTGGATCGCTGGACCCTGGGTCATCAGATCAGAGGTTATAATGCCATGATTATCAAGGTCCAGCTTGCATCGTGTACCAACACCTCCCTTACCTCAACGCCTAGTTTTGATCCACACTAGGTATGTCAATTTTTATGTTGAAGGATGTGAAAATTATGGCCAAGGTCCTTTCTTCCTGACCTGACCTTTCTTCTCAAATCTCACCAGTACCCATCACCTCTCTCCATACCAGCCTATCTTTCCTAAATTTTCTTTGCCCCTCCCCTAATGGCCTATGAGTTTCTGCCTCTTCTCTACGTTCTGAGAGTACTACAGCACACAACCGAGATGGTGTGGAGTGTCTTCCCCCCTCTCTGACCAGAGGACACCAGGGAGCCATAGAGGAGAGAGGAGGGTGAGTGGCTGATGCAGGTGAGACTACTTGGGTCGTGGATAATTAGGAGTCAGAAGATGCACGTCCTCCTCCCAGCTGTGCCACCTCCAGCCATGTGACCTTTATTCAAGTACTTAACCTCCTGAGCCTCAAGATATCCATCTGCAAATGAATAACCATGTGGAAACTATTCATAATTATAAGGATAATATTAATAACAATTGTGCCTGCCCCTTCTACAATGGAGATGGTGATGGACATATTCCGTACATTTTAAATCCTAAACATATGTACAAAAATACAATTTCTGCAGTCTGGCTGTGAGGAAGTCTGGTCTTGCCTACGTTGAGGTTCCCTGGCTCTTCCTTTAATTGTGTCACTTAAATAAGTCACTTTGAGCCTCAAAATCTTCAACCAGAAAAAGAGAGAGTAGAGTAAATGGCCATGAAAGCACCCTCTAGGACCAGTATTCTGGGTCTATTTCACCACTTTTTTATCCCCAGCATTGTGTTTAGTATATAGCGGGCACTCAACAAATATTTTTGAATGGATAAATGTGCAATATATGATATTTATGATCCAGACATAAAAATATCGACCCATGCACATTAAGACTTGCTAAAAGAAGTCTGGCTGGGGGCAAGGTGGGAGATAGAGGAGGTTTCTAATGAAAACTAGCAAGCCAAGGGCATGTCGTCCCCTCCCTCCTCACTTCCACACCCTCTGCCCCAGTGTCCTGAAAGCCAGTCCTGGCTGGGATGCCCTGACTACATCCAGTGAGTTTCCACCTGACCAGGTGATGCAGAACTTGGGAGCAGAGACCATAGCATCTCCCTTATCTTTCTATTCTCTTCTCTCTAGGCTCAATTCCCCACCCCGTGGCATGCAACAAAACAGCTGGATATGGAGCAACTGCCTGAAAAATCATGAGGGCTCACGGGTTGGGAGCAATTTCCCACTCTTCTGTGTCAGGGCATCCATGTCTGTTCCCCGTGTCATGGAGGGAGCACTTGGTCTCAAGTAGGAATTCACGAGGCTTCTCAATCACCTGCCTGGGAATGGATGAGAGCCTGAGAAGGGGGGCTACGTGAGCACTGACCTCTGGCCCTGGCAGCAACAGTAGCTGCTGTTGCAATGGGCCTCTGCCACGACCCAGTCCTGGGGGAGCATCTGCAGATCAGTGGTTGTCTTGGAATGGGCCATGGGAAAGTCCAAGAGAAGCCACGGCTCTTGAAAGCCATCCCAGAATCCCACTGGAACGCTTTGCCAGAGTACACTGAGCCCTAAAGGTCTTGGATTTTATGCTATTTTATTCATTTTTATTTTTTGGCTGGACTTGGAGTTGGAAATTCAGAACACTAAAGTTATTCCAGGGCATTAGTTCCGAGCATGCCTCGCAGATCCCCTGCGGCTGATAACTAGGGAACCGGTGTTTAGGCTCCACAGCTCAACGCCACAAATAAGCCTGGCGTCTCAGCCTGGCTAAAGGAGACCCAAGTCCAGGGAACCAAGGACCGAGACCAACACCCAAATCTTGCCTGAGGTCCCTAAATCTTCCTGCCACGGCCAGAGGAACAGAAGCTCTCTGGGGACAGGCACTTGCCTCGTTCACTTCTGAATCCCCAGTGCCTGGAGCAGCCCCCACCCCATAGTCGGCCCTGAATAAGCATTTGACTGAAGAAATGGATGAATTTCCAGAGTGACCTCATGCAGAGACAGCACAACTCATCTTAGATTGTTGACAGGAGAGGTGAGGGAAGGCAAGGGTTAACAAACTGGGGCCCGTGGCCAAATCTTGCTTTTGTATGGCACATGAGCTAAGAATCTTTTTTACATGTTAAATGTTCAGAAAAAAAATGCAAAGAAAAATAATATTTCATGACACATGAAACATAAAATTCCAGTCTCGGTGTCTATAAATAAAGGTCTGTCGGAACACTGCCATGCCGATTCACGTATTGGGATCGTCTGTGGCTGCTCTTGCAGTCCAACAGCAGAGCTGAGCAGTGGCAACAGAGAACATGTGCCCCACGGAGCTGAACGGACTTCTGTCTGGCCCGTTACAGGAAAAGTTTGCCAACCCCTGGCCTGAAGAGTCTCCCCGGTCAGGTGCATGTGGTCTAGATCACCACCATCCAGAATGTGGGCTTAAGCAAGCACTGCTGTGTCTGTTGGCTCTTGCGTTTATTTCTTATTTTGATTTTATTGTCAGTTGACAATTTATAATTATACATATTTATGGGCTACGAAGTGATGTTGTGATTTACAAATACAATGTAGAATAATTTAATCAAGCTTATTAACATACCCATGACCTCATGGCTCTTCCTTTTAAATACAAGCCTTCCTAGAGTGGTTTAAATTACCGGTATAAATGGCTTGTTTGATGGTTTTCCTCCCTGAGAAAAAGACACAGGGGCACTATGGAAGAAATTTTTAAAAGGGTAAAGGGTTTGAGAAGGGGAACTTACCCCCCAAAATCTTGGTCCACTTGATGATATTGCCAAGGCGTAGCACTGTCCCCAGCGCTCTGAGAAAGGACACAAAAGGGAAATTTCTCTGAGTGCACATGGAACCCGCTGCTTTGTCCTACCATGCCCCCACCCAGACTCCCATCTCGCCTCCTTTGACACCTCATCCATCCTGGGGCAGTGGGAACATCACTGTTTTTGGAAGTGTCCCCTGTGCCATCCACAGGGCACCATACACAGCTCTCTTGAGCAGGGGAAACCCTGCTGTGGTTTATTTAGATCCAGACATAGCTGCTGACATCCACTTTCCTGCCCGCAAACACACACACCCATGGCAGACAGCATTCATCGGTCTCAGCAATCCAGCCAGCAAATAAAATTACCACCACTCGCCATCCCTCACCCGATGTTTGCCTCTGGACAGCGAACTCCTTGCAAGCACAAATTCTTAGTGATTTTTATTTCCCAGCAACACCCAGCTCTAACTCATGGTAGGTATTCAGCTAAAGCTAGTCCTCTCTCCTTTTTCCTTCCCTTGCCCTGTCATTGCAGCCAGCAGGTGCAGAATGGAATCCCAAGCTCTTTCCACTAGGTGCTGTTAACGACCTCCCCAGAAGCCCTGCAATGCCAGCACAGCCTCCCCAGGTAAGGATGCACATCTAGACTTGAGCCAGGAGTTCAGATCAGCTTGATGCGGACACCTGTCCAGAGTCTCCCAACGGCAAGTGTGGCTCTTCTCCCCTTAGACGTGCTTTGGTTTGCTGAAGGAATAGCCCTGTCCAAGGTTCCATCTGAGTTTTCTTATTTCACCTCGGGTAGGAGGAGAAAGGAACAGCCACCTCGACACCTAACACAAATCCCTGACTCTTCAAGCCAGAGAAAAGTAACTTTCCAAACTCTTCTTAAATAAGAAGAAAAGAAACTCTCCTCTTTCAACAGGTATTTCCAGCTGCTGGGGAGGGTGCGCCGAGAAATCTAAGTACAATAGCCCGTCTCCGGGCAGCTACTGTTACCCCAGCAACCTCTGATTTCACCTACTGCCGTGGATACAAAGGGCCTTGGAGACAGCCCTCCTAAGCAACCGCATTCTGCAGAACTGACTCCTCAAGGGACATATTCCTCTTGTACCTCCTAAACTTCAATTTAAAGACAAAACTTAAAATTGCCATTTAGAAAAAATACCAGAAACCCTATTAAGTGTTTTTATCACACCAACCCACATTGCTATGGACATGGACGATTTAGACTTTAAATTTACCAAGTGAAAAAAAAACCGGCTACTAAGTGAAAGTTGAGGATGGGCGATGGAGAACAAGGGATCTAGCAGCAAGTGGATAGAGCCGTGTAGGGGCATGTCTGGGATGGTGGGTCACAAACCTGAACTAGAATAGACTCACCTGGATAACATGTTCAAATACCAATTCCCAGGCCCTGTCCCCAGAGATTCCAATTCTTTAGGTATGGGATGAAACTTGGATCATTTTTGAAAGCTCTTCCAGGGAGTCTGAGGAGCATTCAAATCTGAAAACCAACAATCTGGACACTATTCCTTGCCCCTCCACATCATGATCCAAGAGTGTCCTGGATCCTAGCTCCTTTGATTCCTACCAGCCCAAAATCCCAGGACTAGAGTGACCAGAGCTTATTTTCTTTCAAATAAAAGGAAGAAGCCCCAGCCTCTAGGTACACCTATGCTATCCTAGACGCTGTACCCAGGAAACTGGGAGCTGGAAGCCACTATTGGAAGGTTACTTCATCTCTTTTGGGCTTGCTGCCCGGTTTCCACTGGGGCCGCTGCCTGGGTTATTTTAGGTGCTGGGTCTGCAGGCTGGTGGGCTGACCTTCCTTGGCTGTTCCCCAGGGAGCAGCCACCAGGCTCCTATGTCTCTGGAGCCATAATAACAACTTCCACAGCATCCAGGTAGCAGGAGCTGCTTGGCAACAGCAGCTGGGACCTGCATTAAACCTGGCAAGGCAGCCTTCCTGGGAAGAGAGGTCCCCAGATTGAGCCTTTATGGGCCGTCTTAGCACTGCTGCTCAGGGCTGTGTGATTTGAGGCTAGCCACCTTCCCTCCCTGGGCCTCAGTGTCCTCAGCTACGAAACAAGGGGTTCAACTATGTAGCAGCAGAATAGAGCAGTGGAAGGAGTGTAGGTCTTGGGGCCAGACGACTTAGGTTCGAAGCCTGGCCTCATCACTGACTTGCTTTGTGACCTTGGGCAAGGGTCTGAGCCTCACTGGGTATTAGTTTCCTCATTTATAAAATGAGTCTATTGGTAGCTCTCTCGTGAGGCTGATGTACCAGTTAAAGGAGATGATGTGTGCCAAGAGCTTGACTTTCACGCCTCTTGAGATCCAGGACACACACTCTCACACGCGCACACTCATTCACTCCTTAGCCAGCAATCTGCTGAAGAGGATGCCGAGTTCTGGTAGAGATGGTTTGAAGGGAGCTCGGGAGAGGGAGGGGCCTCTGTGCACAGGGCAGGGAGGGAGAAAGGGAAATAGGACTTTCTGCAGAAAACAAAGTTTGAGTTGAGATTTCGACAAATGGATAGAACATGAAAAAGCAACTAGAGGATGAAGTCCTCTAGTTTCTAGGAAGAAGCAAACCAGTGAATCGGGATTGGCAAATCTGGGTTTTAATCCCAGCCTGTTCACTGCCCAGCTTCGGGGCCTTACTGACCTCTGCTTCCTCATCTATAAAATGGAGTGTGGCAAGAACAAACTCGATGATGCAGGAGAAAACACCTTGTGTGGGGCCTGAGACATGGCAGACGTTCAGTGGATAGATGGGTAGATGGATTCCAGATGGGGAAGGTGGAGTGGGCCAAGGAGGACAGAGGAATGCCTGGTGCATCTTTAGAGTCAGTGGGGATATTACATAGCTCAACAGTTTCCAAACGGTGCTCATAGAACTCTACACTCCCAAGATACTCCTAGGGGGAAAAAAGTGTCCCTGGTAAATTAAACTTAGGAATGGCAGTATGATCTCCCTCCTGAAGATTTGCAATAAATGTCAGCATATAAATGATTTTTCAAAATTCTTTCTAGCTTTACTTACTCCCAGTAGTCCCCAATTTGGTTCACTTCTAAACCAATCTTCCATAGTAAACCTGTTAACTTCACGCTGAACTTGGCAGGGGTCTTTCTAAAGTGAACTAAGTGGGTGGTGCAGAGACATTTGGAAGAATTATTTGGCATTTCTTTGCCTCCCATTGTGCTCAGTTTTAGGAAGTGTCTGAGCAGCGCTGTGTAGAAGGGGCACCCTGGATGAGACAGGCACACAGGTTTGGAACCAGGGAGAGCTGTGCTTAGATGCAGTCCCCCCACTTCTAAGCTACACTACCTTGGAAAAGTCCTTAACCTTTCCTTGCCTCCCTTTCCTCATCCCTAAAGTCACAGCACCTCCCTCACAAGATGCTGGTGAGAATCGAATGAGCTGACGTAGCTGAGGAGGTTAGCGCCATGCCTTGCACACAGCACTCACTGAACAAAAATGGTGTCGGCGTTATTATGCCTCCACCTGCCTATGCTCTACCAGTCATTCTGCAACATCCAGCATGACGTGGACGTTGAGCCCTGAGGGCAGGGCTTTTGTTTGATCATACCGATTTCCGCCTCCCTCTCCCTCGTGGGGGTCAGCCTAGAGCCACACACAAGAGGAGGTAAGGCCACTGCAAGGAAGGCAATGTGGAGGTGTCTGCTTTGTGCTTCCTCTGAATATAGAGCAAAGGAAGGGGACTCTTCCAGACAGAGGACATGTCCTCTCAAACCCGTCTGAGCTGGCTGCGTCCACTCTCGCAGGCTGGCAGCTGGCCGCCAGGAGACAGAGATTCTGCTTAGTCATTTCTTAACAACAAGAGCAAGTGGCTTCGAGCAAAAGCCAGATATACCCCCTAAGAGGTCAGCTAAGTGCCTCCTAAAAAGAGAAAAGGGGGGAGCACAGAGCCCCAAGTGCAGGATCTGTTCAGGGCCGTGGAGCAGAGACAGCTGGCTTCCAGTGCGAGAGACCCAAGTCCTCCACAAATGCCAGCACTCCATGCTGGGTGGGGCAGGGGCTTGGCCCGGCTTCACCCCCAGCCATCAAAGCAAGTGTCCAGCTCTCCTGCACATGCTTAAGAATGTTTGCCACTTGTGGCAGCAGTCTCTGCAGACAGCCTGTGGTCAGTTTCTCTTCACTGACTCGTTTATTCATTTGGTTGATATTTATCAAATGCTTACAAGATACCACAAGAAATACATTTGTACATAAGACGGGAAAAGTCTCTGCACTGATGAGATTAACATTGTAGTGGGAGAGAAAGAAAATACGCAAGTAAAGAAATAAAATAATGTCAGGTAGTGATGAGTGCTTTATGGAGAAATAAATCAGAGTGAGGGTGAGAGATCAATGGATTACGCGGTAGAGAAGGAGGGGGAGAGTGGACAGTCTAGTGCTTTTAAAGAAGGGACCTTTGAGCTGAGACCTGAATGGAGCAAGGGAAGGAGTCAGAGGAAGATCTAGAGGGAGGGCGCCCCAGCACAGCGAGCACCCCGGCCCTGAGACAGAACCGAGCCCAGCAGCGTGTGAGAGCAGCCAAGGTCAGGAGCGGCAGGAGAGGGCTGCAGGTGAGCTCAGAAACCTTGGCAGGCCAAGGCCAGGACTTGAATTTTACTCCCAATGTGATGAGAAGTCATTGGGGGGTTCTGAATGGAGGAAAGAATGAAGAGCTCACTCCGACTACCGAGAGGAATAGATGAGGGGAGGTGAGAGAGGGCTCAGGGGAGCCTGGCGAGTCCTGCCCAGCACAGTGAGAGGCGATGGCAGGAAGGGGTGAGACTTGAAGGTGGAGCAACAGGACCTTCTGGTGAAGGGGACACAGGCTGAATGTGAAAGTGAGGGATGGAGGGGGACTCCAGCAGTAGCCGCCTTTTCCTGAGATGTGGAAGGCTGCAGGGGGAAACTTAGGGGAGGGAAGACAACTCTGTAATGCGTCGATGACATGAGAGACTGGAGATGCCTGTTGGCCGGTGTGTTGAAAGGTTAGCCTGGCATTTGGGTGTGTTGGAGCCCATCGGTCAACACTGTGGCCATCGGCATGAATGATTAAAGCCCTTCAGATCCCTGCATGCAGGCAGGACTGAATGCACAGTCAGAAGCATACCGTTGGAGAATGAGATGTTAGCAAAATTTATTTAGTTCAATCTTTTTGTTTTGCAAGGAGGAAACTGAAGCCCAGAGAGAGGAAGCAACTCCCCCACATAAGGTCAAATAGCAATTTTCATATAGAGCCAGACCCAGAAGCCATGTCTCATGCACCGACCGCCCAAGCTACCCTCAAGCGTGAGTTCTCTTCCTATGGTTCTCAAAATCATTTCACACTGATTTCTTGAAATCATTTGCACATTCCCTAAAAATTTTCCTTGTTACTGTGGGGAAAGTTGGGTTTTCTCTTAGCTAACACAATTTTCTCTACCTGCAGTGTAAGCTCATTCCCTATTTTAATCATTCTTTTGTTTTTTCCAAAATGTGCATGACATTGCTATACTCGACACTGAAAACAATCCCGCCGAGTAATTAGGGTATGTGTTTTGGTTGCCATCGACAGATGAGGAAACAGGGCTAAGAGTCAAGTAAATTACATTCAGTCCACAGCCAGGTGGAGACACAGCCCAAACTAGAATCGAGGGTGTCTTGTGCCTCAGCCCAGGGCTTCTCCCTGTGGCCAGGAAATTTTCTTAAACCCAGCCTTCAACAGCTGAGGACTGCCCTGGGCTCTTCAGAAAGAGAAAGATAATTAACATCATCTCAGTGTTACTCTTCTTAGATCCACGCAATCCTTTCTCCTCTAAACTCTCCTTTCTGTGGCACAGATTGGCTCCTATTGGCCAAATCTGGTTCCTCTTTTTCCTGGGCCTAGAGCTAAACTGCATTTCCCAGCCTGCCTTAAGTTATGTGTTCCTACGGAAATCAATTCTATTGGTTTCTAGCCAATAGCATTTGAACAGAATGATGCACAGCCTTCCTAGACGGCCCACACCATCTCCCAGACTCAACGGCCCATGCTTTTTTCCTCTCCGCCAGCTTGAAGGAGATGAGCATGGTGGCCTTGGAGCCAAGTACTGAAGGTGGCAGAACCTCTCCATGGAAAGGTCCTGGATCCCTGTGTCACCACTTGGAGGGAAATGCCTGCCTATCGGGGAAACACATTTTACACTTTTTGCAAATAAGAAATAAATTTCCATCATGAATGAGCCGTGCTACATTTTGAGATTTGTGTGCTACAGCAGTGAGTATATTGACCTGGTTTAGAGACAACTGGGCCTGGCCCAGGAAAACACTCGAGCGTATGCACATTCCAACACTTAGCTCAGCATAAAACCAGTGGTCGAAGCAGAAGGAAGAAGCTCAGAGACCGTAGACTATGCCCTTACGCCAGAGAGGAAAATGAGACCCGGAAAAGGACAAACCTGGTGTTGTCTAAGCACATGGAGCCAAAAGGTCTCTACAGGACTAGAGCACCGGTCTCCTGTCTAGTGCTCTTTCCAAGAGACCGTGTCACCTGAGACAGGCTTGAGAACAGGACTCAGATGAAAGTCACTACCAGAAAGGTCTTCTGTGACTGTAACCTGAGTCTCCCTGTTAGTGGCTTACATCCATCTCTTCATGTTCTGTCTTTGGGGGAGTTGAAGTGTGGCTAGTCACCTGCCTTCCTATAATGACCTTCCTGACACTTAAACCACTTCTCAGTCTTCGCTTCCCCGGCGCAGCTGTATTCTCGCCAGCACATCTCAGGATGGTGAGAAGTAAAAACAATCATGAGCATAACAGCCCCACAGCCTCGGCCGTGGTGGTCAAAATCCGGCCCCATCACCCAGTTGTTTCTTCTGTCACTCAGAAGTGTCTGCAGTTCTCACTCGCAGGACAGTGCTCTGGCAGGAGGAACGGGGGACTGTTTGGGTTGAGTCAATGTTGCTGCAGACACTCTGCCCCCCCTCACATCCCCTGAAGCCCCCTGAGCACTGAGCTGGAGAGCACAGCTTCAGTCCTGTTTCAGGCGGGGGATGTACAATTATACACTGTTCAAAGGCTATCCCAGGGGTCTCGAACCTTTTCTGATCCACATCCCTATCCATAAAAGTACTTTGACCATGTATTCCCTGTATATATAATGTCTATTTAAATGTTTATGATATGCACGTGCTATGTAGGAATCAGTTATATGTATGATATAGCATTCACAAAAAATAAAATTTTTAAAGGATAAAATTAAACAATATATGAATAAAAGTGTTAACCATTTTTACCCCTGGCCCAAGTAGACCATTCCACATACATCCCTCTTTGAAAAACACTTGGTCCTTCAAAGCCCTTGAACTGAAGTCACAAACTGACAGCCTACAGGCCAACCACAGCCCACAGATGTGTTTTGTTGGGACTTGACAATGTTTTCTAAATTTTCTATTAGTTCTCCAACACTTAAAAATTGGAAAAGTTCAATAAACATGGGAGTGTAGATACCTTTTTGATATATTGAATTCCCCTCCTTTGGATATATACACAGGAGTGGGATTGCTACATCATATGGTAGGTCTATTTCTAGTTTTTTGAGAAACCTACATTCTGTTCTAAACATCACATGTATCTATAAAAATATACACAACTATTAGGTACCCATAACTAAAAAATTTTTAAAGAGATAAAGGAACTCCAAGCCTGGATACTGACTGTAAAAAAAAATTATAATAAATTGGAAACAATATTCCACCTGGAGTCCAAAGACACAGGTTTGGGCCTGAACGTGCCGATTGCCATCACTGGGGAATTTTCTCTCTAAGCCAATTCTCCTAATCTGGAAAATGGAAAGAGCAATCCCTTCTTCATGGGGTGTTTGCCAGTCAAAATAAATGAAATGGTATCTGTGGGATGCTTTGTAAATTGTCAAGTACTGTGGCAATGTGAAAACTTGTCACTATTACAGCTGCATTCATCCTCCAAAAGGACTACTGGGATGGCGGGGACGGAGATTGCTAACGCCAGCCCCTCGAGCTGCTCCCACTCCCCAACGTGCTCAGGTCCCAGCCCTGCCCGGCCACCCACCACGTAGGATTTCAGGATTTAATGGGAAAACAAATGAAGGGGCAAGCTGAAGAGTAAGGAAGGTTGGGTTCAATTTCTCCCACTAATATTGACTCCTTTATTTCACGCTTTCTCGTTTCTAAGTCACCAAATCCTGTGACTTAGTTCACTATCACGTCCCAATGCCTCACTCTCAGAGACCAAAGCTGCACCCAGGTCTTTCCACCCTGGATCGTAAGAACCAGTCCCTACGACCTCCTCCTCTCTCTCCTTGAACCCGGATCTCTCATGGACTCCCGATCTTGCTATTCACCCCTGGAAATATGCCCAGGAGAGCTTTCTCTACTACCTTTTTATCAGCGGGGAGACTATTTCTGTCACAGTAAGCCTACCTTCTCAGCAACACCCTCAGCTCTGTGTTCACACGTGCTCTCTCGCTTGCGTGTTCTCTCTCCCTCTCTCCCCCCTCCCTTACGTCCTTATGGCTCTCCCATGAATGTTTTACCAGCTATAGGTCGGACCATATGAAATTGCTAGTTTTCAACTATTTCTAACCTAGGAAAAAGGGCAGTATTTTTGTGGTTCCACTTGCTGCATTTAATCCAGTCACCAAGTCTTGAGGGTTTCTGTGATCTCCAAATCTTCCTACCGTAAGCCAAAGCCAGTTGTCCTCATCCATTTTTTGTGGTGATTGCATTGCCTCCCGGAGAAAAAACGCTTCAGCATTGCAAATATGCTGGGGGGTTTCCTTCCTCGCAGACCCAAGCTACAGGTGCCAGACAATTCCATGAACTAGAAACCCTGGAAAAAAGCTATATTCTGGATGAAACAGATTCTCGTCTCTTCAGTTTCTCTCCTGTTTCTTACGGGGAGAAATTTATAAAATATGCACAGCTGGTTTGGGGCTTGAGAAGTGGCAGCTTCTTTAAGGAAGAAGGATGTCACCCCAGAATCTCCAGGGCTCACTGTCTCGGAAGCCCCACATTTCCCCCCAACACACGTGCTTTCAGCCCTTGGTGGAAGAGGCCCCAAAACTCCCTATCTCTTGCTTCGTTTGTCCTGTCCATCAGCGGGAACTCGCCCTGCTACCTGACCCCTCACCAAAAGCCCTCCCTCACCTTCACCTGCTCTTAAGCCTCATGGAGGAAAGAGAAGATTCTGGGGGTGCTGGGAGAATTTCCCCTATGATATCTGAAATTCCATATATTAGCATTTCTTGGGGCTGCTATAACAAACATCATAGACTAGGTGGCTTATAAACAACAGAAATTAATTTCTCTTTAGTACTAGAGGCTGCAAAGTCCAAGATCAAGGCACCAGCAGATTTGGTGCCTGGTAAGGGCCACTTTCTGGTCCATAGATGGCCTCTTCTTGTATATCCTCACTGGTAGAAGTGGCAGCCAGCTCTCTGGGGTCTCTTTTACAACGGCACTGATCTCATTCATGAGGGCTCCGCCCCCATGACTTGAACACCTCCTGAAGCCTCCACCTGCTAGTACCATCACCTGGGGATTAGGATTCAACATAGAAACTTCAGGGGGCGGGAGGACACAGCATTGAGATTATAGCACAGCATCAATCCGGTAGCATTAAACGGTGCGCTCTCTCTCGTAAAGGTCCCCTTTTAAAAGGCAAATTCCCCACATATTAAATGTTTCTGAAATTATTCCTGAGAATGCTAGGGTTCCAAGAGATATTCTTGGGTACTCATGAAAACATGGTGTCTTTGCTCCAATAAGTTTGGGGATCTCTGCATGCCATAGCCCCAAAAAGGAGTTTCATAGTACACAGCATTGTGCTGAAGACTCAGAGAGACCAAGCAGTAAGGAACCTGTTTAATTTTGTTTTTTCTACTGTTTTCTAAATTTATCTAGCAAAGGAGCACATTTTTTTCATGAAGTTTTTTTTTTTTTTTTTTTTATCATGTTCTGTGTCTTTATACCCTGTGGAACACACTTTGTGAACCCCTGCTTTAGCCCTTGAGGGAGAACAGGTAAGTTCAACACTTCCCTTTCCCCTTGGGTACATGGAGAGAGCAGGAATGCTGGGGAGACAGCCCCTCATGCATCGCTCCCCGCCCCACGCTCTGCGGCTGGAAAGGAACACCACTCACACAGCCTTGCCAGTGGCTTCCCTCTTCTGCCCAGGACATAAGCCATATCTGCAGAGAGCAAGGGATTCCCAATGTCTCTTGTAGACCGTTATCCCTCATCAATCTGGGGCCGGAGAAACCCAACACGAGCCTGCAATAGACGTATAATTAAGACAAAGAGATCCAAGAGGACCCCACCCCAAAGGGAGGATATTGGTAGGCCAAGTATGATACATTCTGTTCAGCCCCATTGCCCAATTTTGATCAGGCGCACCCTTGTCTCCAAACTCATGCATAAGGGCCTTAACCCAGTCCCACCCAGGTGGGAGCCCCTCAAGGACCCTGCAGAAACCACAGACTTGGATGTGGTGCCTCTCTGCTTGCTCAAACTCCTTGTGATTCATCTGGACATCACGCTTTAACATTTCAGTTCTTTCTACTTTTATTATTTTGTTTCATCTATGGAATTATCTCCCCACCTTAACTGTAAAACCCCAGAGACTCCAGGCTGTATCTAATCCTTCCTCTGTCTGTCTCCACAGCATGTCACTTTCAGTGATAGGTACAGAGGAAGTCCCTTAATAAACAATATGAATTTGTATCTAACAGAATCTCTTCTGCTCTTACCTACCCCAGGAAGGAAGGGAAGTAAAATAGGAAAGCTCGGCTGAGTCTGGTGGCTCTGCCTATAATCCTAGCACTCTGGAAGGCAGAGGCAGGAGGATTGTTGGAGCCCAGGAGTTGGAGGTTGCAGTGAGCTATGACAATGCCACTGCACTGTGCCCGGGATGACAGTGAGACTTTGTCTCAAAAAAAAAAAAAAAGGAAAGCGAAAGCTCTCTTACCCACCTCTTCTATCAGTGGTCCCCAACCTTTTTGGCACAAGGGACCAGTTTCATGGAAGACAAATTTTCCACTGACAGTTGGGGGGTGGGAGTGGTGGCAGAGCTCTGCGGCCTGGTCACAATGGGGAACGGCTGTAAATACACCTTCACTCACCCACCGCTCACCTCCTGCTGTGCACGCTCCACCCCACCCCCTACCCCCACCCCCATTCCTAAGTTTCATGGAAGACAATTTTTCCACGGACAGAGGAAGGTTGAGGGGTAGGGCAGGAAGTGGGGAGCAGTGGAGCTCTATGGCCCGGGGATTGGGGACTGCAGTTCTGACTGACTCACAGACTCAGCCAACGCTGTTCCTTTCCACTAAGAAACATATGGGAGAAGCCCACGGCAGCCTCACTGCTCGCAGCACTGGGCCACTCTCATGCCCTCTGCACTTCTTTTATCACTAATTGGGTAACTTGCTTATCAAGGGTTAATTGTATTCCCAAATTTGTCCATGCCAGTTGTATACGTCACTATAATTAAATATTTTAAGCAAAGTTACTGGGACAGACGCTCGTGTACCCCTGGACCAGACATTCTCCGTTCGCTCTGCAGGCCCCTTCTCCACCTTCCTCCCCGCAGCCCAGGAGGCTGACCAGGGCGGACTGTACCAGTCAGGCTTCCTCGCCCTCTGGCTTCTGGTCGGATTGAGCCACTGGAAGTTAACAGAGCAAGAGGGAAGTTGGGAGGAAAGAGAAGTTGGGCTATTCATTCCCCCGACTCCCTCCTACTGAGTTCCCCTGCCAAAAACCCTCACCCCTGTCAAGCAGCTACCTCTTGTGCTACTTGATGACATGAGGCCAAGGGATGGTGGCAGCTAGTCCCTATTGTCAGCTGCTAGTCACTGAGGGCTTCACCACCCCTTGTTGGTTTCCCTCAACCCTGTCCACGCTTCGTAGTTCCTTTGTGAGACTCTCGTCAACATTCCTTAGTGTACCACGTCCTTCCCACCCCCAGGACCCTGACTGATCCACTCACCAACTATTCTTCCCTCTCTTCTCTTCCTTTCTAACAGAGCCCCATTTTGTTCCCATACCAGGATTCCAAGTGCTTCAGGGAGCATCTCTCTCACGGCAGAGGGGAGGAAAAAAAACACAAACCAAGACTTAAAGAGATTAACCTAAAATCACACAGCTCCAAAGTGGCACAGCTGGGAGCCCAGCTGTCTTAGCCAGGTTGCTCTGAGAAAGCAGAGTCCCCCTCCCCCACAGCCTGACATGTGCACAGTTTATTCAGGAATGTGACACCAGGGATGGGGGTGACAGGGGCGTTGAAACAGGAAAGAAGGGAGAGTCAATGCTAAGAGGTGTTACCAAATTGGCCGTTGTTAAGAGAACTGCGTGCTTGATCATGCATCCACCTGAAAAATCTTATGAATTGTATCCCAAGATTGTCTATCTGAGGGAAGAAAAGGGAGGTGCATCAGCTCCCATCTGCCATTGGTCAAGGTGCCACCTCTGGGGTGGCAGCTACACTGCACCTCCAGGGTGCATGTGGCAAATGCCTGGTGGTTTCCCATGGGTATCCCATACCATGCCATCTAAAAACCCAGGACAAAAGACCAGAGGCACACTATATGGGTGTGAGGTGAGGCAGTGACAAGTTGCATCCTTGTGAAGTGGGTCAGAACCTCTGTGGAAGTGGTCACCACAGCAGAGGATGGAAGGAGTGAGCCCAAGAGGGTATAAAGTGATGCCTAAGAAATGCCTGATACGGTCCTCCCCTTCACTGCTCAGATCTACTCATGCCCTCCCCCGCTTAAGTCCAGTCTGCAGAGTCCCCTCGGGGTGGTGACCAGCCACAATCTCCACAAAGACTCAATGCAAGAAGGTTAGCGAAGCAGCTGGAGTCCCCACAGCTGTAGCTGTCCACAGCCGCAATTAACACTCATCATCTCCCTCCCCCATCACCCTTTCCAGGCTCCTTTCCTCTCCATCTACACTTTGGTTGGTCTGGGTTGCTTTCCTGGTGGAGCATCACAGGCCCCTCAGGGAAAGTCTGAGTCCTCAGTTGCTTTCTCCTTTTTAGACCACGTGTGGTGAAATTGCCACCACCAACATCACTGGGCAAGGATGCCCAATGGGTCTCATGAGTTCCAATATACTCTTCTCTGCCCATCATTGTACAGAAGCCACCACAGTTGTTTGTATCAATCAGAATCTATTACCTCCACCAGCAGAGTAACTCCTTTCTTTACCTGCTAGTCCATTAGTATGCAGAGCCTAAAATGACTTAGCAGTAAGGAAAGGGTAGCAGGTCCAAGGTGCAACAATTTGTCATTTACCTTAGAGGTAAATTGGGATGCTCTAAACCAGTGGATCCCTGAAAACTCACTCGATGTAGTAAATCTTGGAATCTTTGTGGAGCTTATCTGCCACTTTCTGGCATGCATGTGTCTCAGTATGACCACTTCCTGCTAACAGATCCAATTTGCATGATTTCATCAATATTGTCAACAGAGAGTGGGAGAGGGCGTTCTGAGGATTAAACCTCCATCACAAGCACTTAACATGTATGGGCTTGGAGCAGGTACTTTCTTAAAGGCTACTGGCTATCCATCTCAAGTGCTTGCTGTATGCGAGGCCTCCCCTCCCAGGAGAATTACCTTTATGATCCACAAGACCATGGACTTCCCAGAGCATGGACCAGATCATATTAGTTGTTATGAACTCTTCAGACTTAGGAAGTTCCTGGCACAAAGATGTGTGGAATTGAACTAAATTATTTGAATTGTGTTGATCCAAGAAGGCATGAAGTGACTCCCAGGAAGCAATGCTGCCCTTGTTCAAATTCTCTGCCCCTGATGTAGACATTGAAGAACAAGGTTTGCACTAAGACTTTTCACTTGGTCCCTCTCCCCGAAGAGCTGCCTTTCTTGGAGTGTCTGTAACCGTCTAGAGTTCCCTTGAATCATCTGTGCAAATCGGAGCCCAGAAGAGTGAGAACAGGTGGAGAGAGGCACAAACCTGGAGGCAGAGACTTGCCACAGGGGCATATGGAAATGTTTTGTACAGTCTCACAGCTGACCTCTATCCACTCTTCTGCCTGTGTTATCTTATCTTGACATTTACCATGCACCTGCTGTGTGTTAAGCACTGTGCTTTCATATAGATTAGCTCACTTCACGAAGAGCAGAAAGTTCAGATTATCCGTGGGCCAGTGGGGTTGGGGGATGGCCTTGGGTAGGTCCCTGGCCTGTTTCCAGACTTGTTAAATGAGTGGGTGTGCTAGATGATCTCTTGGGGTTCTTCCACTCTAAATTTGCTAAAATTCCATGAAAGTCTGAGATCAGGTTTCTCCTTCCAACAGAAGCCTCGGTGGAGCTTCCAAGCCTGTCTTAACCTGAGCTTCCCCACCGAAGAGTGAAGCCTCTTGCATGCAGGTGGCTTATTTTTTGAAGTGACCCCAGGAAACAGGAGTGGGGAAAGAGGAGGAAAGAAGGAAGAAAGAAAGGGAGGGAGGGAGGCTGATGCCAGAGTGTGTTATGAGGGTGTCTCCACTGTAGGAAACTGAGGCCTGATCCCACTGGTATCCTCTGAGGAGCCATGTAAAATGCACCTCATAATTGTCTACTGGAGGGTTGTAACGACAGGGATATTTGTCCATGGCTTCCATCCTCCACTGGTCACAAGTTGTCCCAGGGGTTAACTCCCTGCGCCTTCCCAGTTGGCAACCAAGGCACACGTAGAGGGAAGACCATGTGAAGACACAGGGAGAATTCCACCTTCCAACTCAGGCATGCTGAACCCATCAGGTGCCGAAGGAGGCAGAGAACAGATTCTCCCTCAGCCCTCAGAAGGATCCAACCCTGCCGACACCTTGATCTTGGCCTTCCAGCCAAGGAAATAAAATTCTGTTGTTTAAGCACAGCCAGCCTGTGGTACTTTGTTACGGAAGCTCCAAGAAACTGATACACGTACAAAGATGGTTATGAGTGGTACGTTTATCATCACATCACACACACTCCCGTACTGCCTTGCTCCCCATCTAAGAGGCTCCTTGTTGCCTAGAGCTGTGCCGTCCCGCACAGTAGCCACTAGTCACACGTGGCTATTAAAACTTACCTACAAATCAAGTTAAGTGAAAATTCAGGGCTGGGCACGGTGGCTCACGCCTGTAATCCTAGCACATTGGGAGGCCGAGACCGGTGGATTGTTTGAGCTCAGGAGTTCGAGACCAGCCTGAGCAAGAGTGAGACCCCATCTCTACTAAAAAAATAGAAAGAAATTATCTGGACAACTAAAAATACACAGAAAAAAAAAATTAGCCAGGCATGGTGGCACATGCCTGTAGTCCCAGCTACTCGGGAGGCTGAGGCAGGAGGATCGCTTGAGCCCAGGAGTTTGAGGTTGCTGTGAGCTAGGCTGATGCCACGGCACTCTAGCCCAGGCAACAGAGTGAGACTCAGTCTCAAAAAAAAAAAAAAAAAAAAAGTAAAAATTCAGTTTCTCAGCCGCTGTGTACATGTACCTGTGGGGCTGAGCCCACGCTGGGTGGAGAGGAGACACTCAATCAATGTCAAGTGCAACTCCCCTCGGGTCCAGGTGGGGATCGTCTCTCTGGCTACGTCTCCTCCATCTTGGGGGATCTGAGCTCGGGCTCAGTCTCACCCAGAAGCCCCTGGTCCCTCCCGGCGTCCTCAAGATGTGCAGAGAGCCTGGAGCC
>CM052439.1:16029928-16089517 GCA_028533085.1 Varecia variegata
AAAAAAAGATAATAATGAGGCACAAAAAGATTAAATAACTTGCTCAAAATCTCAAAGCTAGTGAGATTGGAAGGAGCCCAGATTCAACCCAGGAAGTGTGACAATAACGCTTGTGTGTGCAACTACTAGATGTCCTGCCAGAAACGGCTGTTTGGGGCTTCTGTCCCACCCCCATGTCCCTGAGACCCAACATGAAGGGGTGTGTGTGCGTGTGTGTGTGTGTGTGTGTGTGTGTGTGTGTGTGTGAAGGAGAGAAAGAGAGAGTGTGAGTGACTCAATAACTAGGAAATGAAAACTGGGCGACTTGGGCAGGTGCCAGCATGAAGAGTAGAAGGATGGGTGCCAGGCAGGGGTCTCATGGTTCTCAGACGTTCAAACAGGCAGGTCTCTGCAAACCACCCCTCTCGGGTTGGGGCCAAGCAGATCCCAGGCCTAGAGGATCGGCCTGATACCAGGAGAGTGCCAGTTGGCTTGTAGGCAGCAGCCCTTTGTCCCTGGCTGACGCCTAGCCACTTGGAGTTGTCGGGTCAGCAGATGTCCAGGCAGGGATGTGGCTGCAGGCGTCCAAGCTTGTGTCAGCCCGTCGCTGGTGACTCGGGCTTCCAGAGGGCTACAGTGGAGCTTCTCAGAAGGAGGCCCCAGGACCACCGACAGCAGGATCCCCCAGAGAGCTTGCTAAATTGCAGATTCCTGGCCCCCACCCTGCTGAATCACAGTCTCTGGGATCTGACCTTGAAATCTGCCTTTTTAACCAGCACCTCTGGTGATTCTGATTTGCTCTCAAATCAGGGAACGACCACCCTGCAGAAACGCAGAGCCCACCGGGTTCCCCGGCAGCAGACCCTGAATTCTTTGGAATACTTCCATAAGTATTCTTACGGAATAATTTACTGTGGAAGTGCCTTCCGGAGGAGCCAGTAAGGGAACCAGGGAAGGAGGCAGCCACGCAAAGGTGTGAGCTCAGGGGAAGTCCTGCAGGGTGGCCATGCTCCAGGGTCAGCCTCCCCTCGTTCTGCGAGTACCCAGATCTTGATCACATCTAAGACTTTGTCAATTTGCTGGTCCAAACTGGGCTTTTACTGGCGACTTTTTTATTAGCATGAAGAATGGTGGAAATGAGTTCTTATTAAATTAAAGATATTCACAATATGTGGGGTGGCTCAAAGAGTTTAGAAATACTAAAGGATGTGAACCCATGGAGACCTAGGCCTGCACCTAGCATGGCTTCTGGGACTTTATCCCCAAGTAGTCCTGTGTCCAGCCACTGGTCAAGAGGGTTTCTAATGGCCTGATGCCAATTATCAGAGCGACAGGATCCTGCCTTTGGAATTGTGTTACTTCTGCCTTGAATGACCCTTTGGTGGGAGGTCAGAGGATCTGCAAGGACAGAGAACTGGGACTTATTTAAGCTAACAGAGCAGATGCCTGTTTAACTGTAAATGCTGATTTAATAGCCACAGGTATGAGTCTGGTCTGAGACTTACTTGCCTTAGAACATGGTGGCAGGGATGAGAAGGAACAGCTAGACTCTCTCAGCTCAAGTTTCCTTGGCTCTAGCAAGAGTTGTGCTTGGGCAGATTGACTCAGGTTGGCTTGTGACAAGGACAACCCGGGAGTGACACACTTACTATGGGACAAGCAAAAGATATTTCCAAGTGTTCACAGTTGGGGTTGGGGTTGCCTAGACCACCTGCCTCAGATTCATCTGAAGAGCTAAGGTACAAATTTCTGGGCACCTCCCTGGAACTAACGAATCAGAATCAATTTGGCGGTGGCGGGGGCAGATTTTTTTTTTAGAAATGACATTTTTTAGAAAGCACCCCAGTGATTTTCTGCACACTGAAGTTTGAGAACCACTGCTAAGGAAATCTCTTCTCACTTCCCCACCCCTAGAGCCAAAGCTCATCATTGGTGCAGCGGACCCCCATAGAACGAGTATTAACCCATTTATCGTTCTTCCTTGATTGCATCTCCCCATCTCCTTCTGAGAAGGGCAGAGCCATCCAGGAGGCTGAAGTTGAAATAACTCGGAAATGCAGGGGTGGGGCGGGGCTGGAGTTTTGTGAACTCCACTATTAAGGATTCGAGCAGGAGGGCACCCACTCCCCACGGGATCCTGCTAGCCTGTTGCCCACCCTGCTAGCTTGTCACCCACCACGGTCCTGAAGCACCTGGCAGACAGCAAGTACCTGAAGGAAGTAGGTGTGAGAACGGCCCTGCAAAAAAAAATGGCGCAACGGCTAAACCAGATGGTGCTGTCCCTTCTGATGGCAGAAGCCTCACCATAAAAACTGAGAGCACTTTGGAAACAGCACAGTCTTCTTCTAAACTTGGAGAGAAGTTTGAAGGAAGTACAGCTGATAGGAGAAAAGCTCAGACTATCTGCAACTTCATAAATGGCGCATTGGTTCAGCACCAGGAATGGAATGAGAGAGAAAAACACGGTAACACGAAACGTGGAAGACAAAAAAAGTAGCGGTGGAATGCATTATGGACAATGTCACCTGTACTCAGATCTATGAAAAAAGCAGAAGAAAAATGTCATCATGGCTTTGTACAGCAACAAGCTGCGAGAAGGAACAATCTCAGTTCAAGTAGCAAATTTTTCCACCCGGCTTGTTCGTTTTTATTTCTGTTTTTCATTACCATGTTTAATTATCTTTACCACAAACATTTTACATCCAGCTATTTCAAAGTGTTGGTTTAATTAGGAGTCTTTGGTTAGTAAATAAATGTGTATTTTTGCTTAAAAAAAATAAAGAATTCAAGCAAGAGGCAAAGACACCCAACAGAGCTTCTAGCTATTATTCCAACAGGAAAGTTATTATTCAGATGTATGCTTATAAGACTTTATAAAGTTCTAAAATCTTATTAACTTCTCCCACGTGTAGTAAAACAAAGATGTGGGCAGGTGGGGTGGAGGGTCATGGGCTTGTCTTGCAGTGAGAAAATGGGAGCTGGGGAGAGAGTGTCCCACTCGGCCTTTGTTGGGGGAGAAGCAGGACAAAGAACAGAATGGAAGGTGACAGCCCCCAGGAACAGAGAGAAGGAGGGACCTACTGTAATGAGCAGAAGTCACAGGAGCTACTGTCCCTGTGCACAGACTCAGAGGCAGGCCTTGGACTAAGTGCCGCTCTTCCTAGATCCCACGTAGCTCTCCCAGCAAGCCAAAGATTGTGTCTAGTTTTTCTCTTTACAAATAAGGAAACTGAAACCTAGACGGGTTCAGTGACCCACCTGGGTCACTTAGCTGGAAAGTGGCAGAGCCCTGGAGGTGACCTGTAGCAGAAAGCGCTCCAGGCACAAAGGAGCCCAGACAGAGGCCTAAAGTAGGAGGGAGTGGGAGGGAGCAGGGGAGGTCTGAGAGCCAGAACCCAGATGGGAACTCTGAGAATGGGGCACAGAGCAAGTGGCCAGGGGGCGGGAGAGGCGGCCAGGCCTCCCTCCTCGCTGAGAAGTCCTCTGGGGCACAAACCAACATTGATTTACTGCTGCTCTGTGCCGGGCGTTATGAAAGGTGCTCTCTTTGCTCCCTGAGACTCTGATCAAGGGAAAGAAAAACGAAGAAAAATCTCATCAGTGAGAGAACAGTTGCAAAGTGGTGACACAGCAAATCTTGGAGCCAGAATCTGCGAACTCAGCAGCTTCTAAGTCCAGTTTGCTTCAGATTTCAGTACTTGAAAAAGCACGGGTCTCAGAAAGTTCTGTACTCCTCTTTCCTCCCTCCCTCCCTCCCTCCTTCCTCCCCTCCTTCCTTCCTTCCCTCCTTTCTTTTTTCCTGGCACCCACTATGAGCCAGACCTAAGAAAACAATTTCCCAAGCGTCTTCCCCTCCAGTACGTCCATGACCCTGACATCCATCACGAGAAGTGTGAACTATCATCATTCCCATTTTAAAAGATGAAGAAACTGTCTACACTCCCATGGCTGGTCAGCGACCATGCATGAACTTGAGCTCAGACCTCTCTAAGTCTAAAGGCCTTGGTTTTTGCTGTTTTTCCCACACCCTCTAGTCTCACCTTCACCTCTTCCTTTCTGAGGCAGCTGCTGAACAAACTCAGCCAGTCCCGTGAGCTCCACCAGCTCCCCTGCCCAGGCTGCCACCAGAAGAGGGACAGGCCAGGACAGTGGAAGCCACTCTGGCACACAGCCCTGAGAGCACCAGTCAGTGGCCATGCCAGGGCCGGGCTCCAGTATGAACTAAATCTGCCCCTCCCTCCCTGCCACCCCCCGCCCAGCAAGGCAGAGTGGTGGGGAGCAGGAGACCAAAGGAAGGAACACATTAACCGTCTGCAAATACCATGAGAGGTGTGAACATTGAGAACCAGGACACAATATGTACCCACTTTCAAGGCACCTGGGACTGGGGGCGGGGCAGAGGCAGAGCCAGCTGCTGCAGCGGCAGTTAGTGGGATAGAAGCAGGGAGCATGAGGAGGTGGGAGCCTAACTGAAAGCATCAGGATATGGAATTGGGTGAGGGACAGGACACAGCCCATGGAAGAGCCAGTGGGATGAACTGGCTTGAAGAATTTTCAGCCTCGCCAGACCCTGGCAGGGAGAGCTCACTGCCCTAGCCTCTTGGCGGGCGGCTGCAGCCTGGGCTGAGTGGAAGGTGGTCTCTGCCTCTGCCTCCCAGAGCCGAGGGACCCAGATGGGAAGGGAGATAAAGCTGGCTTTTGAGGGGAGGCCTGGGGTGGGGGTGAGGAGAGAAGCACTCTGGCCTGAGAGATGCATTTGGCAGCAGAATCTAGAATTCTGCCTGGCCCAGATCTGCACCACGTGTTCTTTTTGGTTTCTGTGATGACAAAGATAAAGAGAGAGGAAAATAGACCAATGAAACATACAGAACCCTCTCTCACCTCCCTTGACCCTGGATAAAGCAGCCCCTTTGGGGAGACAGGGGTTTGGAGGTGTCAGGTGAGCAAGTGTTGTAGAGGGCTCCAGGACCCGCCACCACAAGCAGTGGCTGGGGCCGGCTCTGCCTCTCCCACCCTCTGACCTGAGAAAATGTTCAGGATCAGCTGCCCACGAGATGGGCGCCAGCACAGGTCACCCAATCTCTGGAAGCGGCGGCCCACCCCTTCATCTCCGCAGCTGTCAGGCAGCCTCTGCGAGAACAGGCTCTGGTTACAGGGTATAAACAGGCCACAGTGTCAGCTGGCCCTGGTCTGGCCCATGCCATTGGCTCTTCTGACTTGGGGGTGGAGGAGGGGTTTGCAAGGCAGGACACCCCCTCTCTCTGCTCCCTGCCTCTCCTCTCCTTCCCCACTCATCTCAGCTGTCTCCAGAGACCACAGATCTTCCTTTCCCAGGGTGATCATGTGTATGGGCCCCCCGTGACCTCGGCAGGGGCCGTGGTGCATGTGAGTAGCCCATTTTACCAGCCAATCGGGTCAGAATCATGCCATCTGGGGCCAAAGACCACCCCTGTCATCCATGTGCAGGCACACAGGCCCTCTGGTCTGAGTAACAGAATCCTCGTGTGTGTCTGTCCCTCTTCCAGCTCTAACCGGTGGGACTGTTTTTGGCTCTATGAGACCTTCTTGTACCCAAATGCTATCCTCTGTCTATAAAGTGTTCAGCCAAGACCTGCAGATGATCAGGGTGAGAGTGCACAGTGGAGGCATCCAGGGTCAACTTTGCACAGAAGGGGCCTCTCTCATTCTGGAAGAAAAAGCAGAAATGCAAGGCTATTTTCTTACCAAAGGGCCTCCCTACAGCCTTCAGAACCAAGGGTTGCTGGGGCTGGAATTCTTCCGCCTGATGGCTGAGAACCTCAGAAAGCAGATGCCATCTGGGAGGCCCAGCCAGTCTATGAATCCGTAATGCAGTGTGTATATCCCAAACAGTGTAGAGGAAACCACTGGAAGTCATACCAAATAGTATTGATCCAAACAGAACAATTCGCTATCAAAAGGGCAGACAGAGTCACTCAACTCAGCCTCAATGCCACTTCAAGGTCCCCGAGTGGCAGGCTTGTGGAATTGTACCTGTGGCTCTTACTTAACAATTATGATAGATCAATTCTAGATCCGAATAAAGGGCTGGGTTGCTGCTGTTCCCCAGCTGTGTGACCTTGGGAGTCTCTTCACCTCTCTGTGCACCTGTTTCCTTCCTATAAAGAGCAGGGATATCCAAACCTCATCCACCGATGTGTGCTGATCAATCTGCATCTACGGGTGAAATGCAGCCTTTTTTAGTTTGAAGACAAGGAAAGACAGAGGTGATGGAGAGGATGGAGGCCTCTAGAAACCAAGAATGTCGAAGACCCTCCTCAGATGAAAAGATGAGAAAGAGGAGGCAGGGGACAGGTGACAAACTTCAGACTGGGCTGCAGATCCGGAGCGAGCGCCATGCATTTCCCAAGAGGCCGGGCCAGACCAGGCAGAAACGCTGTGGGTCTAGGCACGCAGCTTCCAGGGGCCTCTGCTTTCTGTCGTTTATGAAGTAGGTTTGTGTAGGTTTCCAGTGGGGGGGGGGGGTGTTTTAACTCAGCTAACTTGAAACTTCCTTCCCAGGGATTAATCAAAGTATCAGCATATGACTATGTGTACCCAGAATATAGGTCACAGAAACATGGAATGGTGTTGCCAGAAGAGGCCTCTGAAGACACCTTCTCATAGAAGCACACACCCACACATGCCCTCAGACACACACACAGGTGGCTTCATAAATGCATGTTTAATGAGGACACTTCATTTAAGATTCAAGGAATTATTCATCTGTTGGAAAATTATTGCATACCTAGTATGCACTGGACCCTGTGTTAAAAGTAGGCCAGATGCAAAAATTCATCTCCTAAAGCAGAGAAAACTTGATTCAGTGCTGTTTAGCAATTTGATCAAAGAGCTAAACTATTTTTAAAATAGCCTTGAATGATGATTTTTTTTCCCTACACTTGGACAGTCAGGCATATGGGCCTTGGCATAAAAATGTTCCCAAGATCCAAGTCAGGGTAAGGCATGTGGCTAAAAAAGACCTTCAAGCACTTCCAGTCTTTTCCATATTACTGGAAGGTCTTTAAGACAAAACGAAGAGAAAGAAACATCCTTTGGTTCTGGCATGCACCCTCTGTACTTGCATCTGTCTCTTTAGACGTGGTTGGCCAGAGTCTGCTAAAAATATAATGAAAGAAGACAGGTGGGGAGGGGCAGAGAGAGAGAGAGAGTTGGAAAACGAATCCTGTTCCTTGCTAACTGCCTCCCACCACCAATTTACCACAATATTAGAGCAGATCACTACCTGCCCCCTCTTTCCAGCCAGTTTTTGGCACTTGACTTGGATATGTATTAGTTTTTTAAATAAAAGGGAAAAGTACTCTCATTTCTACTCTTCCTATTGGGCTCAAGAGTCTCTGAGACTGAGAAAAAGTCTCAAGCTTCAAGTGGGTCTTTGTCCTGAGACTGCTGCCTCCCGAGGACCAGAAGGTGGGTTGGGGGTGGAGGGAAGGGTGTCTGAGCCAAAGCCCATCGTGTGCTGGGTGGCTCGATCACTGGGTCCCTTGGAGTCTGCTTCAGCTCTTCCCATTCAGCAACGGTTACTGGAGCAGGCTGGGCCCACTGGGCTAGGAGAGCTGAGTCATCCATGGGAAGAGACAGCAGTGGCTATAAATTATCCTGTGTTTAAGGATGGCTTTCTAAAACCCTGGCTTGGGCTTAGAGTCTTTATTTATATCTCTCCCAGGAGTATTTTTCAAACTCATGACAGTGCGCTGTCTTGCTTTGGGGACACTCCAAGCACCTGGTCTCCTCTATAAATGAGTCCTGCAGGTGACAGGCCCCTGGAGGCCCTGGACTCTGCCATCACTCACAGCCACACGTACAGCTCCTCACTGCCAAAGTCAAGACCCCATCTTGTGCATGGAAGCGTCCAACTTCATTGGCACAGCATTGCATGCAGACACACAGATAGCATTTAACTTTCAGACACACACACACACAGACACACACACCCCTCTATATGCAAACTGCTACGAACCCCCTGGTTCCCTGGACGTGTCAGAGACACCCTCTGCTCACTGTGAAACGTGCACCACACTCCTCAGGATGAAGGGCCCCGCCAGGGTCAGACGCCCAGATCTCTGGCTCAGGAGCACTTGGCAGGTGACCGAACAAATGTTTCTGTGCCTTGGTAACTTGGTTTGTCGTTGTTGTTGCTGTACCTTACAAAGTGGATGGAGAGGGATAGAATACAAGCTGCCAGGTAGCTCACACTGTTAAGAACAATTTTTCTGGCCAGATCCTCACATGTCGGAGTGAAGAGCCATGTAGACGACAGTCCTCCATCTTGGATCGTCTGCCAAGGGAAGTAAAACCTTTTGGGTGGAGGGAAAAGAGGGGGCAAGTTGTCTCTCCTGCTAAGAAATGTTCATTCCTGCATCCCTCTTTAGCCCACAGCTAAATGGTTTCCGTATTCTCCACCCGCCCCCAGCCCTTTGTTTTTCCTTCCCTACTTTGTATCTAGATAATTTTGTGTAGCTTGGTCAATGAGTGTTTGTCATTTATTTATTTCCCTTGGTTTATTTACCATTATTCATTATTTTCCAAGTCTCTATGAGACAGAAAGAGAGAAATTCATTCTTTCTGCTTTCCTGAGAGAGGCACAGGGAAAACAAAATATGTCACTTAGGGTCACATGGGGCAGTGGCCCTGATGAGTCTGAGTCCAAACCCTCCCCCGACCCTGCCTAGCAACTTACTTCTGGGGTGATGACCCCAGGTCCCTCTAATCCATCCAGCCCAGCATCTGTCCTCTGATCCCTGCACCTTCTCATCCAGAGGACACAGAACTGACCCCAGCACTCACCCAGCCACCTTTCTGGGAGGCAGCACTCCATAGGCTTTGAGGCTAGGTCTGACAGGGTTGTCGTCATCTGTCAGAAAAAGGGTTGGTTAGGGCCCTCCATGGTGACCCTATCGCTGATTGAACCACAATGCCATAAATCTGCAAAAATGTAAAGGTTCTACATTAGGTTACATGGTAGTTCCCCAATTCTCCCCTCTTCCCAGCAGGTTTCCCCACTCACCTTAACCACGTGCTAGTCACACACGTCCCATACTCTTATCCCACCACCATCTCTAGCTATCTTCCAGGCACTTACTCACTCTGCATCATCAAACCATCTTTCTCCCACTACTCAGACATGACCTAAACTTCTACTTCTTCCACCAGCTTTCCCAGACAAATTGGGTTTTTTTCCTCTCAACTTTACAAAGCACTAATTCTTGCCACAGACATCTCATGTCAGTGTTTGTACCTTACCCTCCCATGGCTGTTCAATGTTTACCATTCAGTTATGCTTTTCCTGCCGTGCTGTGTACACTGAGAGGTTTCCACTCATCCCTCCAGATCCAGCCTTCTCCATCCTGCAGAGTGTCAGGAGGCCAACCCTAGGGACCATGCCAAGGGGCTCCCTTGCTCTATGGTTTGCATCTGGGTTTGGCCAATGGGAAGCCCCTCAGGAGGCCAAAGAGAACGAAGACAGTGAAAGTTGAGAACTGATTCCCTGTTCCTTCCGGGCAGCGTTGTCCCAGGTTGTCTGGGCTCCTTATAGCTCCTGGCACATGGTCCTTTCCACAGAGCTACTGCGTTAGTCTCCTGTGGCTGCTGTCATGAGTTACTACTCTTGGTGGCTTACAAACAACAGGAATTTGTTCTCCCACAGTCCCAGGAGGCCAGCCGTCTGGAATCGAGGTGTTGGCAGGGCCATGCTCCCTCTGGGGGCTCAGGGAGAACCTGTTCTCTGCCTCTTCCAGCTTTCAGGGGCTGTCAGCATTCTTTGATCTGTGGCTTCATCACTCCAATCTGTCTCTGTGTTCATGTCGCCTCCTCCTCTTCTCTGCATCTTCTCCTCTCTGTCTGTCCCAAATCTCCCGCTGCCTTTCTTTTATAAGGACACTTGTCATTGGATTTGGGGTCTACCCAGATAAACCAGGATGATCTCCTAATCTCAAGATCCTTAACTTAAGTAGATCTGTAAAGACCGTTTTTCCAAATAAGGTCACATCCACGGGTTCCAGGGATTAAGATGTGGGCATATAAGGGTTGGGGGAGGGGGGGAACTCCCTATATTCCAATAATTGTCCTTTCTCCTCCCGTTTCAGGCCTGGGGGTAGCAATGCTAGTACTAGCCCAGGGACTCTGCACCATCCCTGGTAGGGTCCCCTTTGTCCTGCCCACACCTTTGCAAACAACACATTTATTAAATGCTGTTTGAATTGCCCCGTTGGAATGTGCCATCTGCTTCCTGCCAGGACCCTGGCTGATACAGGCAACTTGAAGTTAAAACCATCAGGTAAAAAGTCTGTGTGACTTGCCCTGTGTGGGTCCCCAAAGCAAAATAAGGGAAAGCAAAGGTTTCTGGATGACAGTGCAAATGAGAATAAGAGCTCCAAGGCTCCAAGAGCCCAGACTTCAGGGGCAGCATCATAGCACAAAGCCTCCACACTTTGCATATTGTTCCTTCCTACACTAGGTCACAGACATAAGATGACAGGGTCAATGAGAATGATTCTAGGTTCTTTCCAGACTCTTTCTGTCATGGGGGTCCCAATTACTTCCAGCTGCAAGTAAATGGAACCAAATGCCCTTCTAATCCTGACTCAAATGTATTAAATGGTGCCTCTCAAACTTTAGTGTGTACCTGGAGGGCTTGTTAAAAAGCAAATGACTGACTGGGCCCCAACCTCAGCGTTTCTGACTC
The DNA here is from genome assembly GCA_028533085.1 of Varecia variegata. Classification (NCBI taxonomy): domain Eukaryota; kingdom Metazoa; phylum Chordata; class Mammalia; order Primates; family Lemuridae; genus Varecia; species Varecia variegata. The sequence continues at coordinate 16,040,631 of CM052439.1, forward strand.
AGCAGGTCTGGGTGAGGCTCAAGAACTTGCTTTTCTAACAAATTCCCAGGGGATGCTGACGATCTGGTCCAGGGACAAGACATTGAAAACTACTGGTTTAAGCAATACAGGAAATGTGCTCTCTCATAAACAAAATGCCCCTGGGAAGGTGGCCCCAGGGTTGGTTAATTCAGTGGCTCAACCAGATCCTCAAGGACCAGGCTCTGCTCTGCTCTGCCAGCCTTGACCTTGACTAGGTCTTCCCTGCTGCAGGCTGGGGCCAACAGCTTCAGGCATCCCTCACAGACCAGATAGTGGCCAGCATAAGAGATCCCCCTTTTCAAGGACTGAGAAGTCTTCAGGTGGTGTCTCCTTATACCACATTGGCCAGAATTACATCACATGCTTCTGCCTAAACCAATCACTATCAGGGAGGGATGGGGCTGCTAGGATTGGCTTCCACCGGTCAGTCACAGGAAGGAAGCATTAACAGCACCTGCCGACAATGAGAACAGGACTATGTGGCCTGCTTAGGTCTTTGCCTGCTAGAGTACAAAACTTCCAATCCTCTTTCTTCTGGTGATGGAACCTGAACTCCTCCTTGGAGGGGTGGGCATTTGACCAAGGACTAACAAAGCCTAATGGTCCATATTCGGGCAGTGGTGACATGTGGCCCAAGTAAGGAAACTCAGACTTCTTCCCTGGGATTGAACTAAAAAATACTATAGGGAAAAAGGCACTCTCTTTCTGCAGGGATTGCTAAGCAGGGCTTGCTGGTGGTCATGTGCCTCCCAAGAGAAGAAAGCCTCTGGGAAGTGGTAGAAATTAATTAAAAGTCATAGAGAAGCACAGATAAACAGGTATGGGCAAACAATGATGAGAAAAAACCTTGGCTCCTGCAGCCTCTTCCCTTATTTCTGGGAGGCATCTCAGTGCTCTGCCCAACTCTGGCAGAAATGCCTCATTTGTCTGCACTAATTGGAGTTCCATTTTTGTTCCTTGCAACCCAATGATTTCAGACTGAGAAACTACTTCTATCATGAAAAGCAGAGAGGAAGGAGGTATGAGAACCACATAAGGATGGCGGTAGCTGTACTGCCTTGGCTCCCATCTTGAACTTCTACTTCTGGTCACATCTTCCAGACTGGAAACACACTGAACAGAACCCCCACCGAAGACCGCAGCCCTCAGCCCTCAGCCCACTTCATGACTGGCACCCAAGCAAAGCACAAGGTCCCTAGGAACTTCAAAGACAGGGCAGAGAGAGACAAGACAAAGCAGGCTCAGGGGACACCACTTCTTTCTTTGCAGAATGAGCAGTCCTGGCCACAAAGATGGGGGGGGCATAAGAAAACAGCCTGCACCCTCAGTGTTGCTCTCACCTCCTCCAGCTGCCACAAGGCTGAGGGCAAGGTCCAGGCATCCCCCTGCAGGTGCAGGTGTAGACCAAGGACTTCTCCATGGGTGGATTTCATGGGGAGGAGGACCAACCCCAGACCCAACTAAGTTTCCTTCTGGGATTTTTTTCCCCCAAGGAAAGAGAGTTCCCCAGGCATGTGCTAAAACAGAAAGTTGCTTGTTTATATTAAATTTTTTATGGATACCTAATTAGTATACATATTTATAGGGTATGTGTGATATTTTGATACATGCAAACAACGTGTAATGATAAAATTAGGGTACCCATCACTGCAGACATTTATTATTTATTTGTGTTGGGAATATTTCAAATCTTTCCTTCTGGCTATTTTGAATTATATACAATATATTGTTGTTAACTGAATTGTCACTCCATGGTGCTGTCAAACACCACACCTCACTCCTTCTGTCTAACTATATGTTTGTACCCATCAACCAAGCTCTCCTCATTCGCCCACCTCTTACCCTTCCCAGCCTCTGGTATCTGCCATTCTACTCTCTACCTCCATGAGATCCACTTTTGTTATCGCCCACATATCGGTGAGAATATGCAATATTTGTCTTTCTGTGTCTGGCTTATTTCACTTGACATAATGACCTCCAGTTCCACCCATGGTGCAAATAACAGGATTTTATTCTTTTTTTACTGCCAAATAATATTTCCTTCCATAATATTCCATTCCATGTTTTCTTTACGCATTCATTCATTGATGGACACTTAGGTTGATTCCATATGTTGGCTAGTGTGAATAGTGCTGCAATAAATATGGGGTGCAGGTATCTCTTTGACACACTGATTTCCTTTTCTTTGGATAAAAACCCAATAGTGGGATTGCTGGATCATAGAAAAGGTAAGTCTAACATTTGTATGTTTGTTTGTTCTTAATAATCTTCCTGGTAGAGTACGCAAATCAGCAAATTCTACTAAGGCGGCAGAGATCTGCTCAAATAATGTTTCCATTTCTAATGACTCGTTAGTCACAATAATTACAACTGTTGCCCCCACTCTATTTATTGACACCTACTCTGCCCCCAACACTGGGCTGAGCAGTCACAAAGAATTCACATGCTAATGTGTGGGGTCGTCTGCATGACCCCACCACAGCATAAGAGAAATAAATTTATCTTTTTCTTTCATTGGCAATGGAATGATAACAATTTTTACTTATCTTTTTCCTTGCTGCCATCCATAGATCCATACCCACTGGAAATCCAGCAGGAAAAGGAAGCAGGGAAGGAGCTCAAGAAGAGAAAGGAGAGAAATGCCATCATTTGGCAAAAACCTGGGTTAAGGAACCTCCCTTTTTCTAACCCCTAGAAGGCCTGGCTGGAGGCTTTCTTGCCTCCAGAGCCAGGGAGCAGATTCCCACCCCACAACAGAGTCACTGATGGACTCCCCAGCCAACAGACCAGGTGGTAGCTGGGGGGGCCCAAGGTGAGATTTTGGAGAGAGACACATAATAGAAAAGGAAGAGAAACAGGTGCGTGTTTCAGCTCCTGTTGAAATACTGGTTGTCCTTCGAGGCTCCCTTCTCTGTGAAGTTTTCTCCAAACTCTGTCCCATCCCACCCCACCCCCTGTCAGAATTAACTGCTCTTCCTTTATCCTGCCATAGCCATTAGGAACAAGAGTGATAACTGAGGACTTCTGCACATAAAAAGAGGGCATGTGTCTAAAGCAGAGTGCAAACATGTCTACAATTCTTTCCCCTCCTCCATCAGGGGCTAGAGCCTCTTACTCCAGCCCTTGAATCCTTGGAACTTGCTTTGGCCTTGGAGAGACTATGCCACAGGTATCCAAGCCAGGCCGTGCCACCTGAACAAGCCCAAGTCCCCCTGGGGCATGATGAGAGAGCATGTACAGAAAGGCTCCAGTCATCCGGCTGTCATGGACCAGCCTGACCCACCAGCCAGCCCACAAGCCCCTGAGCGAGTACAGCCGAGAGCCGAGAGCCGCAGAGCCCGGTCCCATCCAGCAGGACTGCCGGGCTGTCCCTTCAGCTCCAGCTCTGGCTCAGGAGCAGCGAACCTGTCACACAGCGCTAACTGTAGGGGGGGTTATCTGCAAAAGCTAACTGATACAGTGTTGCTGTCCCCCCTTGAAGGCAGTGCCAAGAGGGCTGTTAACGTTAGGTCTCTCTGTATCACTCCTCCCCTAATCTATTCCTGGGACAGTCCCGATTCTCAGCCGAAGCTCACCTACTGGGGAGGCCTAGGGCAGCATGGAATGGAACTGAAACTTGGGTAGAGGGCGGCGTGCCCGCAAAGCACCCCATGCGTGCGCTAATGGAACTCTCTGGCTTTTCTCCACGTCCCCAAGGCTTGTGCTTGGGAAAAGGGTTACCTGATCTCCACCACCTTTGTCTATCAATTCATTCGGGGCTGGATTAATCCCCCGCTCAGTTTCTCCCCCATGGCCCCCCAACCCCCCCCCCAGTCTGGCTGCCCAGATGATGTCAGCAGTCACCAATCTTGCAGGCGGAGCAGTTGGCCGGCTGGCTCACTTCCATGTGCATTAAGGGAAGGCAGACACTTTAGAAAGAACTGGAAAACATTACCAGCCACGCACTCCATTCAACTCCCCCATCCCCTGCCCCATTCTCCTCTCCTCGCGGCAGGCACCCTAACCCCAAGAGACCAGAGCTGGGAAGTGCTGAAGCCAAAGAAGCAACTGGAACTGTAGCCCGTGGCCCGATGGGCTGAGCCACGAGACTCCCCTGGGCACAAGAACTGGCGCGGGAGAGACAAGCTGGGGAAGTCTGGAGAGCCCACCAGCCACCCCCATCCCCAGCCCCCTCCACTAGAGGAGCTTTTCCATTTGGGACCAATGAAATGGGTATTAAGGGGTCAGAGTGCCAACATCAAGGTTAGGGAAGGAGTGGCACAGAGGGTCCCTATCTCTTATTTGAAGTTGTCACCCTTAAAGGGACACGGTGGGGACTCGAGGTTGGTGACTTGAGCGAATATGGGCAGACAGAATCTGGTCTGTTTGCTGAGGTTTTCAAAACCCTTCACTAGTGACACTATATCTCCTAACATCTAATCTGGGTGCGGAGAATTCTACCACTACAGAGTCAGCCCTTCCTGCCTTGGACACTTCTCTTTGAAAGTACCCAAGAAAAATGCACAGTAACACCCCAGATTGACCCCTCAAAATCTGTGAGGTCTTAGGCAAGCCCCTATACTTCTATTGGCCTCACTTTCTCTCTCTGCAATGTGCAGATAAAAATGCAGCCCTACCTCACAGAGTGGTTGAGCAGAATAAATAAGATAATGTTGATAAAAGCTGGTCACACAATAATTTATGAAAAATAAGTGCTGGATGGGAACTCTGTACTTTCCACTCAATTTTGCTATGAACCTAAAACTGCTCTAAAAAATAAAAGTTATTAATTGTTTTTAAACGTGCTGGACGAACGCATGTTGAACAAATGCTAGGTGTTTGGGCTTCCTTTATTCAGTGCTTGCAGGCTCTAGAAAGGCAGAGCAAAGCTGAAGGTGGCATTTCTAGCCTACAGAGTCTGTGAAAAGGGTGGGTTGTTGGTCCATCAGGGTGGGGGCATGTATCTCCTCTGGACAAGGTTGTTGGCAGTCCCAGCCTAAAGATAAATTGTGAACCAGAGATGAGAGAAAGGAGGGAGAAGGGTTCTCATTGTCTACACATGTCTGCCCCACTCAGGGCCAAGCACTCAGGAAGGGCTATTCCAGAAAGGGAAGACACCGAAGTGGGTGTCTCTTATTCTATCTGCCTGGCACACGTCCTCCCTCCTTCCAAGAAATGCATCTCCCTTCCTTTGGGATGTCTTTTCCCAACCCCAAGCCTGTTGGATTCTACTAGAAGCTCCCAGTTATGAAAATCTGCCACCCGTGATGGCAGGTTGGGTACATGATCCAAGGCAAGACAACGCTTCCCTGAGACTTCCTGGAGCAAACTTCAGGGGGAAAGGCAGTTCCTCTTTGGGGAAAGACGGCAGGCTGTGAAGCTTGGGGGTTGCTGGCACCCTTGGTTCCCAAAGAGAGGCAGTCTGAGCAGTCAAGACCAGCACACAGGCAGAAACCAAACAAGGAAGGGGCAGCGAGTCCGGCCCTTTGTCTTTTCCCTGCTCCCAGCTGTCCCTGAGGCCAGCGGCACTCTGCGCTCCCTTGGTTTGGTTACAGGAACCAAAAAAATCCCCCTTCTGGCCTGGGCTGGCTGTGAAAAATCTGCCATTTGTGATTAGCATAATCCTGACTACTACAACTCTGTCCTTCTCCCTCAAAAACAGTAAAATCCACTGGGAGAGAAGGCACTAGAAACAAAGCAATTAGAAGGCCGTGCAAGATAGCACTAGATTGCGTAATTTTGAATTAACTCATCCTTGCACCTATTTCTTTCTTTTCTTCTTTCTTTCTTCCTTTTCTTTCCTTTATTTCTTTTTTTTTCTTCTACTTTCTCTTCGCTTCTTTTCTTTTCCTTCCATCCTTCCTTTCTTTCTCTCTCTTTCTCTCTCTCTCGTAGCATTTTTCCCCGACTAGCCACTGAAAATGCAAAGATGAGGAAAACATGCACGTGAAAAGCCCACAATCTAGCAATGGGGAAACCATAAATATCACTTTCAATATTATGCCATTTATACCTGGTAGAGATGCAAACCAGCACCAGGGATGCATGGGGAGGGTTAACTCATTCTGAATGTCAAGGGATGGTGTCACCAAGGCAGGGTTATTAAAGGGTTATTAAAGGTGAGCTTTCATGGGTTTGATAAGAGCAGAAATTGGGAGTTTACAAGAATGCAGACGGCATAAAGGAGGCATAAATCCCAGATGATTCCAGGAATGGCCAAAAAGAGCAGGAACCATCATAGCATTGGCCTCAGGGAACCTGGAAGAGTGAGGCTGTTTAGGGTCCAGGCGGCACAGGAAACAGAAGCCTTGCCCCCACCATCCACCTCAACCTGTGTCTGTATTCAGACGCTCTGCCATTAGGGGACCCCTGCCTGGTCCCAACTTTTCTTTCTGCTGCCAGCCACCATCTCACCCTGACTCTGAAGACCCTGTCCCTATCCTCCAGGATTCTGCCTACCCACAACTTCTGCTCAGGCCCACTGGGGCATCTCCTGCCATAAATTGACATGTTTCTGTGCTTTTGCTTCTGGTAGAGAAAAGTCGAAAGTGCTAGGCAGGCTAGAGCTCTACACCAAGGGTCCGCAAAACGCAGCCCATGGGCCACATCTAGACCACCACCTGTTTTTGTAAATAAATTTTTCTTGTATCACAGCCATGATCCTTCATTTACATGTTATCTACAACTGCCTTTGTGCTTAACAGCAGAGTTAGACAGTTGCAGCAAAGACCACGTGGCCCAAAAAGCCTGTAATTTACTATCTAGATCTTTCCAGATAAAGTGTGTTGCCCCCTGCCCTATACCATACTGCTTCCTCTGAACTTTAGTTCCAAACTCCCCAATATCAAATTTTATGATATGTCTAAACTATTTGAATGCATCTAAAAAATTGGCATTTGGGAAATATGAAACCCTCCTAGTCCTTGTCGGGACTAAGTAGACAATGTGGTCACTAAACTGGCTTGAGTCATAGGACTATTTTTATGAAAAACTGAAAAATAGGAAGAAAAATAGCTCTTCCCTTGATTTTCCCTTAGAGCATTTTAGGAAAATTCTTTATTACCCTCTTTTTTTATTGCACACTCAGGTGGGTCATAGAACATTTTTTAGAACCTTGAAAGATCATTGTGTCACCTGCCACCCTGGAGTCCTGCAAAAATTCTGTCCCAGCCCATTCTGGAGTAGTGAAGCTGATCCAGTTTCTAAAGATCTCCCCCAAAGAGCATTCACAGCCTTCCTCTTCTTGTCCCCATCTGGTGTTTAGAACTATCCTCCCCCATGCCCACCCCCACCTCCTTCCTGAGCACCTGTTGCTACAACAAAGAGAAGCTCAAGGTTGAAGTTTCTGGGCCTGTCCAGGTGATAGACCGAGGCCATTCAAGAGAGATAATGCCATTTGTTGGTTTAGCTCTTTTCAATCATCGGGGAGAGCTTTGGGTGGGGAGAGGCATTCAGAGAGCTCCATGGATATAAAAAGGTGATTATATTTAAGTGGGAGACCTGTCACTAGGCAAAGCACTCTGCCAGCTGATGTGTAGGCAACTTCAATGGCTAAATTGCAGCAGGCAGGGTGGGATTTGTGTGGCTCTGGGCTCAGACAGCTGCAGCTCTCCTAAGGGGACAGGCCTTTCTCGGTCCCTCAGATCTGGCCCTTGGCTGCCCAGCACAAGGGCTCCCTGGGGGTGAGGGGTGGGGTGTCAACCCTGCCTAAGCCATAAGCGATTGAGGCCCATATTCTGAGACTCCTAGAAATCAGTTGTGTATGAACTCCTCAAAGACCCAGAGATGTGAGGTTTTGAATCCTTAAAGATTGAGGTTTAGCTCAGGGTTTTTATCTGCCTGTTTTTGTTATTCTAGAGCAGGGGTCAGGAAACTTTTTATGTAAAGGACCAGATGGTAAATATTTTGGGCTTCGTAGGCTATGCAATCTCTGTTGCAGCTACTCAACTCCACTGTTGTAGTGTGAAAGCAGCCATAGGCATAAATAAATGAGCATGCTTGGATTCTGATAAATCTTTATTTAGGGACACGAAAATTTGAATTTTATGTAACTTTTATGTGTGATGAAATATTCTTTTGATTTTTTTCAACCATTTAAAAATATCAAAATCATTCTTAGCTCATGGCTTAAGAGCAATAGGACAGATTTGGCCCACGGGCCACAGTTTATCAGTCCCTCTTTTAGCAGGTCCTATGTGGAAGAGAAAGAATTACAGGGAGAGATTATCTGATTTAGCTCTAAGAAGAATCCTAAATGCATTAACTATGCTTAATAACTTGCATATACACAGCACTTTAGTGTCAACAAAATGCATCTCTGCTCTTACTCAGTGCCCACCACAGCCCTGAGAGTTAGGTATTATTATGCAATGTTTAGGTGAGGAAACCAGGGGTCGAACTTGACAAGGCCAAGATCGTGCAGTAACTGGGAGAACCCAAGTTCAAACAGGACAAAGATTTTCCCACTACATCCTGGGGGAGCTTAGACTGCTCAATTCACTTTACCGAGTGTTATTAGGGCTTTGGAGGCAAGAGGTGGAGATGAACACCCAGGCAAAGGCACAGGAGCAGGACAGTCAGGACCTTCTGGTGGCTTCCTGTTTTTCTTAAGGCCATGGACGCACAGTCAGTTGATCGCCAGTGTTACCCTCAGGAGCAGGGCTTGCCCTCCCCAAAGCCACAGGGTAAGCCAAGTTCCACAATGGGTGTGGTCGCTCAGCCCCAGTCACCATGGCTGTTGCTTGGATGCTTATACCTCCAGGAGGTCAGCCCAAGGCCTTTCCCTATGCCCGACCAGGAGCATCTCCATGGGGCAGCAGTCTCCCCTCTACCTGGAATGACATCAGGGACCCCCAAGCATTCCCCCACCTGTGAGTCACTTCACCTTTATGCCATTGTCTTAGACAAGTCACTGGACCTAGGAAGCGGGGTGTGGCTTCTTGTTTCCACTATGGTGCCACACTGTGGTCTGACCTTTGACCAGTCACTTCCTATCTCCACATACCAGTTTTGGTCTGTAAAACAGGGTCGTAAGGGCAGTGTGGGGAGGATTCAATGGTGATACTTCTGTGGTATCTAACACGGGGCCTGCCACACGGATAGACTCCCAAGAGGTGTCAGTTCCGTCTTCTCTAGAATCTTTACCTTTGTGTCTTCTTGTCCATGCTGCTCTGCCTGTCTGGGATGCCTTTTCTTCTACCTTCATCTCCCTGGGAACACTTTTCCCAAGCACAGCCCTTGGGGACGTGGAGAAGAGCCAGAGAGTTCCATTAGCGCATGCATGGGGTGCTTTGTGGGCGCTCCTCCCTCTACCCACGTTTCAGTTCCATTCCATGCTGTCCTAGGCCTCTCCAGTTGGTGAGCTTCAGCTGAGAATCGGGACTGTCCCAGGAATAGATTAGTGGAGGAGTGATATGGAGAGACCTAAGGTTACAGCCCTCCTGGCACTCTCAAAAGCTACGGTTCTGCCCCTTACCTGGTCAGATAAACCAACTATCCACCCACATTTCTGCTATTTTATATCAGGACTGCCTCAAATTCAACATCCCTCAGCCTGAACACAATTTCTTACTCACCAAATCATCCCCTGTTCTGACTTCTTGACCCCTATTCATGGTGACACCATCCTCCTTGTCATCCTGACCTGAAACTTCACAGAAACAGTTGACCCTTCCCCTCTCCTAAGTCCTCCGTATTTATCCTGCTGATTCTCTCTTCAGAATTTCTCTCTCATGTCTTCATGGCTATATATTCTCATCGCCACTGTCCTCTCTCACCAGGACTATAGGAATTGTCATCACATAAGCTTCTGTCTTTTGCCACAGGTCCTTTGCATGGAGAACCCTCTTCCTTCCCAATCTGCTCACTCCTCTTCTACCCTCCTTAGTTCTCTGCCAGAACATCACTTCCTCAAGGAAACCTTTCCTTCTCTGTCTGACTTTGTAAAATCCACACGTTGTAGGCGCTCACAGCCCTGTGTTCCTCTCCAGGACTTACCATAGTTGAAATTCAACATTTGTTATGTGATGATTTGATTCATGTCTGCCTCCCTGACCAGGCTGCCACTGGCATCACCTCCAGGAGTCAAAATCATGTCTGCTTTTTCCTCATCGCTATCTCCCCAGCCTCTAGCATGGTACCCAACACATAGCAGACACTACATAAATATTTGTTTTGAATGGATGGCTTGATCACATCATTCTTTGCAGAAGATTGTGTTTTGCAAAGGTGGCTGTAACAATATTTCTGGTCCCTTGAATTTGGACAAGATTTTGCAACTGCCTTGATGAACAGAATCAGTGGATGGGATGCTAGTGACTTCTGGAGCTCCGTTGGAAAAGGCATTACAGTTTCCTGGATTTCTCAAAATGCTGGAACTAGCTTCCATGTTATGAGGAAGCCCAGCTGACATGGAGAGGCGATGAGCATAGTTCTGGAGGACAGACACAGCTGAGGACTGCAAAGACAGGGCTAAACAGCCGTCCGATGACTCCAGCTGCAGCCATCACTACCAACCTTCGAGAGTGTCCCAGCTGAGGCTCCAGGCACTGGGAGCAGAGCCAAACTGTTCCTGCTGTGCCCAGTCCAAATCCCTGACACACAGAATTTGCAAGCATGACAAATGGTTCTTTTATGCTACCGCACCTTGGGGTAATTTGTTACCATGCCGTAGATAACCCAGCCTCTCCCTCATTCACACCTACTCCTCTCACTGCTGGAGGACTCAGTCAGATCCTTGCTTGGCCTCTGGTTTCATCCACTTTCTCTCCATTTATTGCCCCCTAGAAGAAACTTCTACTCCAGCCCAACTGGTCTAACCATTGTTTCACCACCATCCTCTGTCCTTTCCTTTGTCACCCTGTCCTCACCATTGCCCCTAACTGCAGTGGCCTCACCGGCAGCCTCACCAAACCCTCTTCATTGCTCAAGGCTCAGCTGCCTCCACCTCTTCCCCAAAGCCTCTAGGAACATCCCAGGTAAAAAAATCCTTGGAATTTAGAGCTTTCATTACCTTGCTCTATCATTTGCTAAATTGAAAAATCTATATCCATGGTCTTATAATTACTTTCATGATTTGTGCATTGACTTTCATGGAGAATTTTATAAAGAAATTAAAACTTAAATCCATTTTAGTTATGTACTTAACTAACAGCCTTTACTGCAAAGTATAAGATTAAAAGCCTCATAAAGCAGGTACTATTGTTATTCGCATTTTATAGGTGAAGGAACTGAGATTTAGAAAGATTAAGTAAGTTGCCTACCATCATACACTTAATATTAATATTTGATGGAACTGGGATTCAAGCCTGGATCTTCTAAGACAGATCTGAATCACTGCTTCATCCAGTAATTAAACATATACTATGTTATTGTGTTTTTATATTTCATGTTTTCCTTTTATAAATTAGTTCTTTATCATAAAAAAATCATACATGCACTTGATAATAAAAAATAATAGCACCCAAAAATGCAATATAAAAGTAGGTCTCTCTGCAAATCCTGACTGTATTTCTGTTCTCCCAAAACATCCAATGTTCACAGTTCTTCTATATATTTCCAGAAATATCATGTGCACACACAGGCATCCTTTTATTAAACAAAGAGAGCGTACGATTTATAAAACTTGTTTCTTTATAAAATCTTTTAGCAAACATTCCACGTTGACATACACAGAGTTTGCTATATTCTTTTCCTTGGCCACATAATATTCCATGGTCCCCTGTTAATGATCTTGCAGCAGCCAGAAGGTAGAGACAGAGAGGGAGAGAGAAGGAGGGGGATGGATGGAAAACTACAGTAAAATGAGCCAGGACGAGGGGGGCATGCAGGCCTGAGGAGGAAACGCCTGCTTCCCAGGTAGGCTGCAAAGACAAAGCAGGCCTGGCTGGGAGAGCGGAGTGAAAACAGAGGCGGCTGTGAATATAGTGCATAAAAATGGGCCCAGAAACAGAAGGGGGAAAAGGGGTTGTAAAGCTCAGCGGAGTGAAGATTTGCCTCCAACCTCCCCTTCCCTGAAGACTTCATCATCACTCCTTAGGATCGCCCCTCTTTTGCCAAACCCTCCATTAAAAAAATAAAAAAGAAAGGACCCCACCCAAAAGAAAACAAACATGTTACTATTTATTCCTGCAGGAAGGCCCACGAGACACAATAGACAGCAGCTCCAGCCTAATTAAATGAAATGGGGTAGGTGTAATTCAAACCACCTCAGGAAAATATAATCTGCCACCAAAATATTCCCACCGTTCAGACCACAGGGCAATCAGACCAGCCTCCCCGCCAGGTTCCCAAGCAGAGAGGCTGGGACCCAGGGCAGCAAGACAAGAGAAGGTCGGCTTCTGGCCAGCAGCCTCCTTCCTCCCCTCCCAGCTCTGGGCACCGCACCCCCCCCCCCCCCCGTCACCCCCCGCCCCTCTGAGCTTGTTCCCTGACATATCAGAGCTGCTCCCTTTGTGGGCTGGATTGTTTAGTTAATTCGCCCATGGAAAATGGTTCGGTTCAGATTCCAGGCCCAGGCAACCAGACACCGACTGCAGATCCAAGCCTGGGGACTGTATCTCTTTCGCCACTTTCAGACACAAACTGCATCCTCCTCCCGGCGCAGCTCTCCTCTCCATCTAGGAGGGACCCCAGGGGTGCTCCAAGGTAGACCCCCCAAAGCTAAGAGATGGGAGGGGTGCCGGAGAATTTTTCAGCTGGCCTTCTCTCAATTTAGACATGGACTCTGAGAGTCAGAAGGTGAGCTCAACCTAAGGATGCTCTCCTGGGTAGCTTTGTCTGAAGAGCCCGGGGGCTAGATGAAAAATCTGACTCCGTCCCTAGATTCCACCCACCAGCTGCAGATGGGCTCTGACCTGCCCTGGTCAGGTCTCAATTGTCCCACTAACTAACCAGGTGAGTTTGGGTAAAAGCTTAATGTCCTTTAGCCTTCATCTCCTAGTCTGTAAAATGGGCAAAATAATCCCTCTCCTCCCTCCCCCATAGGATTATTTTGAAAATTAAATGAGACCACGCATGGAAAGTTGTTGGCACACAGAAGTGCTCCGCACATGTGAATTTGTCCCCTTCCCTTGAGCAAGTCTTCACCCACCCCCTCCAGGCTCACGCCTGTCCTCCTTTCGGGAGTCCAACATAAAAGTGGGTGACTCTAGGCAAAGGGTGATTGATGGGTACCAGACAGGCCCCCCACCTGTTCAAACCAGTCTCCACCACCCCCCTGCCAGCTGTCAGAAACACTGCTCAAGACAAGCCATCCATCCAGGCCACCAGGACATTAGGATATGTTAGCTGCGAAGGCTGGAGGTCTGTCTTCGTTGCTGTCCTTGGCATAAGGGGGCGATTGAGCTGCTGGTCTGGAAGTGCATCTCTCACTCACAGTGGGGTTTCTAACAATCCAGGCATTCACAGTCCATCCTCAAGAGCAAAGCCACACTGTGACCCTTATTCCACCTTGGCAGGGCCAGAGAAGAGCCACAGCTGGAGCCTTCGGGGCCAGGGAAGGCCCTCCCCTCACCCCTCACTCACCACCCTCTCCGCTCCAGGTGGAGCCGGTTCCAGTCCCTTGACCTTGCCTCCAAGCTCAGTTTCCAGCCATTTCATCACCTCTGGGTCTCTTCTCTGAACCCTCTCCAGGTTCCCCTTGTCCCTCTCAAGCTGCCTGTCAGTCAACACCCGGTCCCGAGCACGGTTCTGTTCAGATGGCTGTACTCAGAGTCTGGCCGGGGTGGACAGAGGATCCCTCCCGGGGAGATGACCTCAGGAGCCCTCCCTCCACCGAGTATTTTTAGGCACCGTTTCTTTCCCCCTCCCACTCAGCCTCCATGCACTTCTAGTGCAATCCAGAACTCTCCGGAATCTCTAGGGGTGCTGCAACTCATTGTTTTCCAAAAGCTCAAGGGGTGGAAATTATAACTGCTCTTCCAGATGCTCAACTCGTCATCCTTTGGATGATTCTTCTTCATTTCTACCCTGCTTCTTTTCAGAAAATAAGGATTGGCTCTTGTTCCCAAATATCAAGGAACTCCTACCATCTCCCCCAAGGCAGACAGCTCTACCTCCGTCGCTGTGTCCACTCCTTCATGTGGCCGTGATGCGATTTCCTTTGTTGCTAATCTGGTTACAAGTTACATAGCCTAAAATCCAGTGGGCTGGCTTTCCCCACTCCCACCCCCGAGTGTGAGGACAGACACAGATCCTGTCCAAGAATCCTGAGTAGGTGGCACCCAGGGATCTCAGTCTCCAGGGAGCAGCAGCATGCAGTGAGGGGAACTTGAGTCTTGGTCCCAGGGTGTCAGGGTCTCTGTTTAGCCTCACCTTCACTTTGCCTGTCTTTTTGCAGAAGTTATTTAACTGTAGCTGCTCTGATTTCTCTGTGCAGTCTTAGACTATTTTTTTCTTCTTGGCCCCCAAAGAACTTGGCCAACAATTCACAAATACATCTACAAGCGTCCAAACACCTTTCAGGGCGCTGAGATGGACCAGCTCCCAGGCACAGCCCATCTCCTCCTCCCTGTCCCACTCTGTCCTTCGTCTGCAGGCGCCTAATCTAAATTGGGCTCTGGAAAACCAGGCCATGCTCTGGCCACGGCTGCCAGTCACTCACTGGATGCTTAAAAAAAGAGAGAGAGAGAGAGAGAGAGAGAGAGAAACCTCCACAGCCTGGGACAAAGAGAGAGGGACAGAAGGATCCAGAGCTCGGAAGAGTCCTGTCTAATCCCCCACCTCACCAGACTCCAGTGAAGCCAGGGAAGGGAGCAGGGAGAGAAACCGTCTCGATCTGCATCAGAGAACAGTGCTAGGCCAACAGGTGGTGCACAACAAATACTTGTTGCTTTGGAGGGGGGGGGCAGTGGTAGATGCTACTGACATCTACAACAGCTACAGTGGAGGAGGCAGAGCTGTGCCTGGGCCCTGAGTGGTCAGGCAGGATTGGAATCAGTGGCAAACCCTGGGCAGCTCCAGCTGAGTTCAGGGCTTGGCACAGAGCACAACTCGATAGTCTTGGATGACAGATTTGTGTGTCTTGCCCACAATGTTCTCCTTGCCCAGAATAGCCTCTGCTTGCCCCACCCCTGCCCCCTGCCCATATGACTGACAGTCCCCAGATCAAAGACCTCCCTTCGTGAGCAGTCCCTGATCCCCTAAGCCAAAGGGCTCCCTCCCACCCAGAGTGCCCTCTCCAAGCACTTTGCTCAGAGCTCTGGGAGGACCCTTATCTCCCGCCACTGCAGAGCAGGCAGGCACCCGCAATGGCAGCCCCTTTTGGCAGCCATCAGGGACACAGCTGCCTCTTGTGACATTTGCAAAGTCAGAGGCTCCCTGGCAGGAAGCCAAGCCGGGCACTGGAAGATGATGGCTCCCCGGGAAATGGTCAGGAAGGCAGACCGGTGAAGCATGCATGAGGCATTCTCCAGGGGTTCCAGAACCTGTTGGGGACAAACTGGACTGAGGACTGGATAGAGTTTCCAAAGATACATCAGCCGGAGCAGAGAAATAGCACTCGGGGACTTGCTGGGACCCAGTTTTCCGCAAGTCATGCACAGCCCAGGAAGGCAGGACCACTCGAATGTGTTGGAGGCTCCCTCTAGCAACATGCACCACTTCACAACTCCCAGCTCGATCACCCTCAAATCCTGTCTGAGTTCCATCACCCCCAACAGGGATGGAAGGCAGAGACCAGCCCAAAAGCAGGGGCCTCTCAGCTGAGCATGTTTGGAATACCAAAATCAAAGAGGCAAATGAAGCCAAACACAGATGGCCAAGGCAGGTATACCACAGGGGCTGGCTGGTGGGCTCCAGCACCAAACTGCCTGCTTCAGACCCCAGCTCTACTGCTCACCTCTCCTGCTGGGACCTCAATATGCCTCAGTTTCCTCATCCATAAAGTGGGGATAATAATATCTACCTTACAATTTTCTTGCATGGATTAATGAATTCATAATGTAGAATGACACGTTTGCTACGTCATTGGTGCTGTTGTTCAGATAAATTCACAGAACCAAAGAAGCCACAAGTACAACTTGGATGTCATTGTGAAGACACCTAAGAAAGAAGTGCCATGGAGGAGTGAAAAAGAAAAGTAGTTTAAGAGATGTGGGGAAATCTTCGAGATATACTGTTAAGTGAAAAAGAGCAAGGTGGAACAGTATGTATTTTATGATACCACTTAAGAAAAATAAATAAAATACAAGGATTTAAATATAATACTTTTTGCACAAGGAGTATTTGTAGAAGTATACCTTACAAACTGGAGAGAGGAACTGGAGAAATAAGGATGAGCAGGAAAGGAGAAAGTTGCTTGTCACCATAAGCTCTTTTATAATATGTAAAATTTTATCATGGGTATGTGAAGATTTTTATTTAAAATGAATAAGCAAGTATATGATTGGATGAATGCATACATAGATGGGTAGGTGGGTGGGTGGGTAAGTGTGTGGGTGGGTGGATGATGGATGGATGGATGCATGGATGGGTAGGTGGGCAGGTAGGTGGGTGGATGGTGGATGCATGGATGCATGGATGCGTAGGTAAGCAGGTAGGTGGGTGGATGGTGGAAGGATGGATACATGGATGGGTAAGTGGGCAGGTAGGTGGGTGGATGGTGGATGGATGGATGCATGGATGGACAGGTAGGCAGGTAGGTAGGTGTATGGTGTATGGATGGATGCATGGATGGGCAGGTGGGAAGGTAGGTGGGTGGATGGTGGATGGATGGATACATGGATGGGTAGGTGGGTGGGTGAGTAGGTGTGTGGGTGGGTGGATAATGGATGGATGCATGGATGGGTAGGTGGGCATGTAGGTGGGTGGATGGTGGATGGATGCATGCATGCATGGATGGGTAGGTGGGCAGGTAGGTGGCTGGGTGGTGGATGGATGCATGCATGGATAAGTGGATGAATAAACAGATGGTAAATGAGGAACAATCCAAGGCAATTGCTTAAATCCACTATTGTGGTTGGGAAGATATGATTCATCAGTCAACCTTGTTTTCAAAGCCAGGAATGGGCAGATACCTCTTTATTCTTAGTAAATAAAAAGAATAGGAACCACCAAAAGGTTACACTTGGACCTGTTAGAAACTATTCACTCAATCAGGCCAACTCCCTCCTCACCCTCACATGTCAGGCCACTTAGAAAGAGGAAAAGGACAAGCCGGGGTGATCTGGTCACCTCTGAAGACATAGGAAGCAGCAGCGGGGGTGGAAGAGGAATGAGGCAGTGGTGAGCAGGCCGGGTGCAGAAAGAATGCACTTAGAAATGGTTTCCCAACTGTGAACTCCCTTGGGGCTCAACTTTAGCTCATCCCATCATTGTGACAGGCATGGGAGGTTTGGAGACATGGCCCCAGGGAAGCATCCTCTATGGGAACATGGCTCCCAAGTCAGTGTCTAAGGGAGAAATCTCATGTGGCCTGAAGTTCTCAACTCCCTCCATCAGAGAGTGCACATCACCTCTCAACAGGTGCAGCAGAGTCTATTTGAATTCCAATGTAGTAAAAGAGCAGAGGTTTTTGATTGTGTAGTAAAGGGTAGAAGTGATAGAACTGTGTTTGGGGGCCATGGTATCAACACCATAGTCACCCTCCACCTGATGAGCTGCTCACACTGCGGGAGGTACTTGGGGACAGTGAGGCTGGGAGGTGGTGGCAGATTGACAGCCCCCCTCTCAGCCTCACGTCACCAAGCATGTCATTTTCACTTGCTCACTCTGTCTTCCTTGGTCTCTTTTAATTACATATATTTGGATTGACATGTCTTAATGTGACTCCATTTCCACGGATGGTCAGTGTATAACAACTGAAATAAATCGTCTAACAGACAAAGAGAGAGACCATCCAGAACCACCACCCAACAACAAAAGGAAAAGCAGAGGAGCGAAAGAAGGCATTACCACTTGTGATGTACCTGAGATCCTACCATTAGAGGACAGCTGGGACTAGAAGGTCACAGTAAGCTTCACCAGGGCACAGCCAACTGATGAGACATTGTCTCCATATCACTAATTAGACTAAATGAGATAAGAAGATACTGACCATTGGAACAGCAAGAATTGTAGGAAAGTGACCAGAGTCATCCCAATGCCATCTATTTTCCTCCGGCAGCCTTGAGGAGAACTAGAGGGGAAACATAGCTTGGGAGGACAAAAGGAGCATTCACTCAGCACCTACAGTGTGTCAGGCAGGATCTCTGAGGAACAAAGGGCAAGGTCACCAACTTCAAGGGGTCCACTGTCTACCTGAAGCGGCAGAGAGGTGGGCAAGTGCTAACACCATGCTTGACCGTGTAGTGCAACGAACAGAAGTGCAAAGAGGAGGGAGTGATACGTCTCTTGAAAGGAGAGCCCAGAGGGGGTTGTTGGGGGGGAGGGGTGGAAAAAGAAAAAAAGAAAAGAGAGGAGAGCCCAGGGAAGTGACATTGTGTTTAGCCCAGCTTGGCTGCTTAGAGCACCTACTTCCAGGACACCACTTGGGACCACTCACTGCAAAGCCATTGCTAGACTGGGATAAGGAGGCTGGATCCTGAACCTCTCCCCTCTCAGCTGTCCTGGACACAGGTGCTCCCTTAGTCTTGGGTCCCACATTTGCCTGTCCTCTGTCTTTGTGTACCTATGGCTTGGGCGGTACCGGACCTCGGTTCTGACATCCATCCTGGCAAGAGCACCTCCCCTAATGCCCTGCAGGTTGTCCCCTACGCCAGGGGCCTCCGTCCTGATTCTCATTCCCTGCCAGGATGGAGGTAAACACATGCAAGCTTTCCAGGTAAGGGGGAGGAGGGGCACATGGGGGGGCCACGACATAACCGGGCATTCAGGGAAAAGGGAACCAGTGTGGTTGGCACATGGAGTGGAGGGCAGAGACTGCAAGGAGATGTGACGAGAGAGATAAGGGTTGCCTTTAAAGGGAAAATATGACAGTCCTGTTCATTAGATTTACTCGAATAAGCTATCCATTTTCCTGCTTCTAATCTCCCCCCATTCCAACTCTGCCTACACATCTCCGACAAGTGAAGCTTTGAAGTTCCCTAAAAGACTGTTTTCATCAACTTGCTCAAGGAACTTCAGCGCCTCCCTGCTTGTGGAGTCAAGTCCAGGGCCCTGTTTTGGATTTCAGGGCATCTGGATCAGTTCCATCTCTCCTGCTCATCATTCTCCTGCAGAAATTCTGCAGGGCACACTCTTCTCCAGCCGGGGAGACAGTCTCATTGCCCCTCACCCATGCAAGGCCACCCCCACCCCCAGGCCTTTGCCCTCCAGCCCCAGCCAAACACTAATCCACTTTCTGATTCTACAGATTTGCCTCTTCTGGACCTTGCACACAAATGGAGTCACACGGTGTGGGGTCTTTTCTGCCCACTGCCTTCATGTAGCATGACGCTTTTGAGGTCCAGACATGGGGTAGCCCGGATCAGTACTTCATTCTTTTTTATGGCCAGATAATATTCCATCCTATAGCCATGCCACATTTCGTTTGTCTGTTCAACAGTTGATAGACCATTTTTTTTGGCTATGATGAATAATGCTGCTATAAACTTTAGTGCACAAGTCTTTGTATGGACATAGGTTTTCAGTTCTCTTGGGTATATATAATATATATCTAAGAGTGGAATTGCTGGCTCTTACAATAAATCTATATTTAACCTTTTGAGAAACTGCCAGATGGTTTTCCACAGAGGCTACACCATTTCACATTCCCACCAGCAATGGATGAGGGGTTCGAATTTCTCCACATCCTCAGCAATATTTGTCATTATTATTATCTGACTTTTTGATTACAGCAATCTTCGTAAGGGTGAAGTGGCGTCTCATTGTAGCTTTGATTTGCACTACCCTGATGGCTAATGATGTTGAGCATCTTTTCACGTGCCTATTGGCCATTTATATATCTTCTTAGGAAAAATGTCCTTTCGAATCCCTTGCCCATTTTTTAATTGGGTTATTATTGAGTTATGAGAAGACTTTATATGCTGTAAATATAAGTCCCTTATTATAATAGGAATATGATTTGCAAAATATTTTCTCCCATTCTGTAGGATGTCTTATCAGTTTCTTTATAGTGTCTTTTGATGCACAAAAGTTTTTAATTTTGATGAAATCCAGTTTATTTTAGTACTTAACTCTCGTCTATGTGTTTGTCATACTTTATCTTGTTGTCCCAACCAGACTAATGATAAGGGTTCCTGAGCCATGTTCTAGATGTTAAAAGGTAGAATAGAAAATGAACCAAAAAAACGGACACAAGCTAAATGAAATGGTAGTAACATTCTGTGTTTGGGAAGGTATTGCATGGCTCAAATCCCGACTCCACTACTTTCTACCAATTATATGGCTTTGGGCAAGTTACTTCACTTCTCTAAGCCTTGGTATTAAAATAGCTAAATAATAAAATGGGTAAAGTGGGTGAAATGGCAACATAAATAATACCAACATTAAAGAATTTGGTGAGGAGAGGGGAGATCACACATGTGAGGGCTTAGCATGTGTGCTCAGAGCAAGCACTTAGCAATAGCTATAATAATTGTAAATGGTTTTTTAGTAATTAAGTGAACTCTATATGGTAAACACCTGTTATACCATTAATAAGCAGTTAAGTTTTTGAGTTTAAAGATTTGAAGTGTAGAACACTATCCTTACAGATGCTAATTGTAAGTATTTCACACTATGAAGATCATGTGATGATAAAAGAAATCATAGGGTCCTCAGTGGTGAAACAAAACAGAGAAGCTCTCATTTAACCTAAACTCTTAATTTTTCAGAGCAACCTCTTCATTTTAATCCAGCCTCCTAATTTTATTCAAAGCCACCAGAAGACTTATAAGGTAAGGATCCCACATCTTTTATCCCATTCCCTGCTAAGGTAGAGTGAATAGAATAGGCGTAAGATCTGACACATCTTCAGAGCATGAGAATATTTCTCTGGATGGATTACAAATCTAGTCAAATATGGAAATTCCCAAGAATTTTTATCTTTTGAATCTGATTTGATGCTAAGCAAAACAACCAAGTAAACTATTGCAGGTCTGCCCCATGCACCGCCATCAAAGTCAGAGGCATTTGTTAATAGGCACGTAGACCTGACATTGCACTGGGTTCTGTGCAGAGGGAATGCCAGGCTCCCTGACCTCTGGAGCTGACAAGTTCAGGCACAGTCTGGTGGAGCTGCTTCCAGGCAGCCTGGAGGAACAGGGGAGCGGGGAGGGGAGGAGGGAGACACAGAGCTAGACAGAGGTGGGGAGGGTACCAGATAAGGCTCAGTCTGGGCTAATGCCTAGTAGGCTGCACAGAGGTGGGGGCAAGTCAGCAAATTCAAGAATTAGACTCCTCTCTAGCCCGGGCAACAAAGCGAGACTCTGTCTCAAAAAAAAAACAGAATTAGACTCCTGTTTACACTTCTCCTTTAACACTAATTATTTGTTGATTTAAGTGCAGCTTTGCATCTAGACCAACTGTGCTGCAAGCTTGAGTTCTAGCTGAGCCCGACTCCCTGGAGAGAAATCTATCAAATCCTAAAACCGCTTCATTTATTTATAGGCACTAATGGTGGTTCAATGGGTGGAACCTTTTGAAAGCATTCACTTTCTAAATGATTGCTTGCAAAAGAACACCACCACACCTCCCACCCTGGGTTCAAAAATTGTCCTTCTCTGTTATAGACCATATCACTGATCCCCCCGGGTTACACAGGCAGGTCGAGGGTGAATTCATTGAAAGCAGTTTGGTGAGACCAAATACAAATGTAACTTTCTTTAAGGTGGCCTGGAGGCCTTCCTGTAGGAGGTGTGCTTTCTCAAGAGCCAATAGCAAGTCCCAGGCTCTGCCTTATTTGTGAATATGATTGTAGAACCTAAACTTTTGTACCCCCATAATATGCTGAAATTAAAAAAAAAAAAAAAGATTGTAGACTCAGGCAATGTAGGAATTCTTCCAGGAAAAGTGACTTTCTAGTGTCTTACAATATTAGACTGGGGAGGGCCTGAGAATTCTCCCTTCTCATCCCTTTATCATTCCTTTCATCTGCATGTTTTCCGGAGGAATACCTCATTTGGGGTTTAGGGGGGTGTCATATCTCTTTCTGAAGCTTCTCATCCCCAGTTCTCCACCCTCTGTAGTTCCCCTAGGTGACAGTTCTAGAGCTCAGGAACCAGAAAGTGAGCCCTCAAGCAGGCCCTGGGTTAGGAAGAGCTGAATGAGCGCAGAGGACACTCCTCCCGCCCTGAGCCCAGCCCCAGAGCCCAGCCTCACTCCTGCCACCCGCCTAGGGAGCTAAAACAAACATCCTTTGGAAAAGCAGTGAAAGGAAACGCTGAGTCAGGCCCTCTGTTTAAACAGTCCCCACCTGTTCCCCGAGCCCCCCTCCCCGACTGCCCACCCTGTGCTCCCCCACGTCCCTTTCTCTTTCCTTTCCTCTTCCCCTTTGTTCATTTTTAAAAGGGCAGAGTTGACAGCTCTCACCCCCGCACCAGCCAGCAGCAGCCTCAGGCTGAGACCCGCTCTCTCCCCCTCCCTGCCCGCCTGGCCCAGGCCTCCCACCCCCAGCCTGCATGCGGCCGTGTCTGGTCCACAGGGGAGTGGGACAGAAGTGAGGAGGGCCTCCGTTCCCAAGAAGAGACACCCCCCTTGTCCCTACCCGCCCCCTCACAGCAGGCTCTGCCAGGCACCCTTCTGCCTAGCAGGGATTCCAGAAGCCCCAAAGGAGAGAGGACTGGAGAGGTGGAGAGGGCATGAGAAGGGACAAAGGGAAACAGAGGAGGTGGTGCTGGACAGATGGACACGCCCTCCTATTGGCTGGGATGCTTGGTCGCCCCATAAACTTGATGCTATGTATAAAAATAATTTCTTGGCATTGGAAGAAATGAATGTGTTCCCCATATTCAAAATTGAGGAAGAGAAATGTTTCCAACATGGCACAGATTAAGTTAGAGACTTTCCCCCCCAACAGATAACCGTTCCTCACTGCATATGAGAAATATTTTAGAACTCCCCTGTAGCGCTCTGTAACTATCTCTCCAAGCCCATAGCTGGCTCTGTGCAGTCAAAAGCCTATTTTTAAAGTGACAGTTTCTATTTTGAGAAAATTGCAGATTCACATGCCGTTGTAAGAAATGATACAGATCTCCTGTGCTCTTTACCCAGTTTCCCCCAATAGTAACACCTTGCAAAACTATAGCTCGATATCAAACCAGGATATTGATGTTATAGTCGAGATACAGAACATTTCCAAGACAAGGACCCCACCTGTCGCCCTTACATAGCCACCCCCGCTTCCCTGTCCCCACCCGCCCCTCCTTAACTAACCCTGGCAACCACTAATCTACTCTCTAGTTCTATAGTGTTGTTATTTTAAGAATGTTCTGTAAATGAAATCACACAGTATGTAACGTTTTGAGGTTGCCTTTTTGTCATTCAGCATAATTCTCTAGAGATTGATCCAAGTAGTTGTGTGTAACATTGTTGTGTGTTCATTCCTTTTTGTGGCTAAGTAGTATTCTATCGTGTGAAGGTCAGACCACAGTTTGCTTAACCCCTCACCTGTCGAAGGACATCTGGGGGGTTTCCAGGTTTGGCTATTACAATTAAAGCTGCTATAAACATTCATTTTTGTTTCAGGATGAGTCTTCATTCCTCTCGGGAAAATGTTCGGGAGTAAATTGCTGGCTCCTGTGATAATTGCAGGTTTGGTTGCACATCTTTTTAAATTTTTCTCTAAAACTGCTCCTTGTATACTTGTAGGGATGTCCCAGGCTGGGAAGTGAGCAGAGGAGGAAAGTGGAGGTAGAAGAAGAGGGTTTTGGAGACCTCGATTCATGGAAATGAGTTGCTACCGATGCAAACACGTCCTGTGCCCGGCACCTCACGTGACGGTGAGCCAGGAGCAAAGCCAGGATGGTGGGCAGAATAGTGAAGCCCCCAGAGAGAGCTACGCCTCATTTCCAGAACTGCAGGGCAAAGAGGAATGAAAGCTGCAGATGGAATTAAGGAATTAAATCAGATGACTTGAGATAGGGAATTACCCTGCCTATCCAGGCAGACCCAACGCAATCACAGGGGCCTTAAAAGTAGAAGGAGGAGGCAGAAGAGAGCAATGCGACTATGGAACAATGCCCCAAAACACACAATGGTGTTGGTTTTGAAGATGAAGGAAGTGGACCATGAGACAAGGAACACGGCAGCTTGTAGAAGCTGAAAAAAAAACAAGGAAACAAGTTCTCCCCTCGCGCCTCCAGAAAGGACCACAGTCTCGGTGGTCGTCCAGTGATACCTGTGTCAGACCTCTCTCTGGCCTTCAGAAATGCCAGAAAATAAATTCATGTCATTTTAAACAAGTTCATGGTAATTTGTTACAGCAGCAAACAGAAAACTAATGCACCAAGTGGCCTCTCTGTGGGTCTTCAGTCCTCGGCTGAACAGACTGCAGCAATTGTCGCTGTGAAGGGACAATAGGGAACGTGGCAGTTCTCAGCATACTCAGGAGGGGACGCCCCAGGCTGTTTTGGTGTATCTACTCACTGTCCTACATGTTCACAGACCGCCCGCCTGCACCTGCTGCCTGCTGCCTCCTTCCCACATGCCTCCACCCTTTCTCCACCTTGCCCCATCCTCCCCAAGGTGGCAGCTTCTGCATCAAGGACTCAGAGTCCCAGCCCAGCAGACCCGTGCCTCAGCCCAGCCTCACCCATTTGAAAGACGTACGGTAAGTTTTGGGATGTGGAACTTACCTGTCCATAGGGATTCAGTGCTTAATTAATAGAAACCCACGTGGCTTGCCTCTTCCAGCCAGAGATGGCTCTGCAGACTCAGGCAACTGGTGATTCATTAGCATGTTAAGGAGTTGGGCTTCCCCCACCCCACCCCCCACCCCTGTTGATAATGACCTAGAGAGTAGTGAGTTTGGGTGCACATGAGGAAGATCCAGAAAAATGATGCCAAAATGACCCTTCCGTGAGGGAGCCTCTGTGAGGTAACAGTTCCCTAAATGAGTAATTCTCAAGGGAGGTGTGAATCGGAATCACCCTGGGAATATCTTCCACACAACACACCAACGTACACATTCTCCTCCACCAGAATTATTATAAATCCATGAGGACCACGGCACTGAGAGCTTATCTGTGAGAGCATCAACACACAATCTAACTGATGTGCAAATCATACTTATAAACCACTCCCTCCCAACACACACACAAGTTTCATTTGATCATCGTTTTACGTCCAGTTAGGCTTTGGCAAGAAGCCAAGACTAAGAAGTTGGTCTAAGCCGCAAGACCCCTCTAATTACCGGCCTGCTCCCCATAAAGCCCTCCCTCTCACCTGCCTGTGGCATTCTGCACCTCGCAAGGGGAGCTGGAAAGGGAGAATGCAGGGATTGTCACCCCGCCAGAGATTCCCAGAGATACATCCAAAGAAAATATCCCACTGACAATGAGACCTCTGAAACACCAAGAATACCTCCCTCACTCATATAACAAATATTTATTCTGCAAAAATGTAAGAGGTGTCACCCTGGGTCAGGCCAAAGGTGCATGGAGCCCAGTACTGCAAGCTCTCTGACCACGTGCTGGAGAAAGCCATTGACTGGGGCAGTGGTCCTCTGCCGATATCCCCCTGACTGGCAGCCACCAGATCTGAGTAAGTGTGCTCTTGATTTTACTGCACCTGCATACACACACCTGTAGGGCAGTGATGGGCCTGTGCCCATCAAACCCTCTCTGTTATTTTTATTTGAGATCCAGCAACGAGAACGTATTGGCACCACGGCTTGTACGAGGAGCAGAGCAACCACTTCTGGTTTCGTTATCCTTCCCGACAAAGCTGGACTTCGCGCTGGCCTGCTTTCTGCTGCGGCTCAGGGCTCTGTCTTCGGGAAACAGTTAGCAAAGCCTCTTCGTTTCTGTTTCTTAGGGCTACAAAATTCCAATAAAAGTTAAAGAAGTCTTGCCTGATCCTAAAAAGTCAGGGTGAAGAATTTCCTACCTCTCAAATCTGTGTAGTAAACCTAACATTTTTTTTAATTATAAAAGCAACACGAGTTCACTGTAGAAATTTGGAAAATAGAAAGCACAAAAAAAAAAAACCCTCACTCATATTCTCTGTACGTATCTACATATAAATACTTTAACATAATCAGGACCATACTGTTGCTAACTTGCTTTTTTGGTGTATTAATAAGACGTGAATATTTTGACAAAGATGCTTGACCAAACTTTAGCCAGGATACTCTAAGCCATCGAGGCCTCAGCCTTGGTGTCTACCCTTGCCAGGCCTGTGTCGCCCAGTTGTAGCAAGAATCTTGCTAAGTCAGTTTAGGAAGAACCTCCCCCCTTGGCATCTGATCACCCCGGCCTGCCTTCAGCAAGAACCCCCCCGCACCCTGTAATTTTCCA
This sequence comes from Varecia variegata, assembly GCA_028533085.1. Lineage (NCBI taxonomy): Eukaryota > Metazoa > Chordata > Mammalia > Primates > Lemuridae > Varecia > Varecia variegata. The sequence goes on from CM052439.1 coordinate 16,067,006, forward strand.
TCCCCTGGCCCCCACCCTGCCCCTGGGCTGCAAATCCTTCACTCATCCATGCCGTCTTCAGAACTGAGCCCAGTTCTACATCGAGGTCTCTTTCCCCTATTGCAATAGTTCCTGAATCGAATCTGTCTTTACCATGGTAACTACTGTCCAGCTTTAGTTTTCTTTAACAATTTTCTCCTGTCATTCATTTCTGTAGATCTTGTCCAGACATAATTTTTCATGGCAGAAGGCTTTCCATCATGTGGGTGTATCAGTAAAGCCTGCCCTTTACTGCTGGCTAGATATTCCATTTTTTAATTTTTCACTACTTCAAGCCATCCTTTCAAAAAGTATTGCATATTGAATCCTAATCTATAGTTCACCACAGAGAAAAAGGTTATCGAAGGTAAGGTGAGTCTTAAGATTGCTAATTGTGTAACTGCGTGACAAGCAGCTAATTGACACTCACTTGGGCTGATGAACTCTGATGGGAGCAAAGACACAAACAAATGGAGACAACTTAGAGCAATTCACATGGAAGCCTGAGATGCTGTTGCTTCAGTGGGCTTGGAAAAGTGAGTGCATCAACCAATTAAATTGAATCTAAAATGCGTTCATTCATTCATTCATTTATCCAATCTAAAATGGCAAAATGCACCGTTGAGTTTAGGTCCCATTAAGAAAGGAAAAAAAAGGTGCTAATAATCACACGATGCTGTCACTTGTGAACAGCATCTAAGTTATTCTAAAGACCGAAGGCCCAAGGAAGATAGTCTTGCTAAAGAGATGCTGGGCAGAAATAGAATCTGGCTTGGAAGGGAATCAGCGAGTGGTTGAGTCTAAGGCAGTTTCACCCTAAAACCAAGGCCTATATTTAGAACATTGCGAATAGACATCCTATGACTATGACGAAAATCAAGCTGGCTGCCCCGGGAAAAAGCAGACTGGGATTGCCAAATCGTGATCATTTTATTAGACTGCGTGTTATCTTGAAATGGTAAAATAAGCCTTTGGACTTGGCGCACTGCACTTCAGTCGTTCTCATCTACTCTCAGCTCCCCGACTTTGCCAGGCTGTTTGGTTCTTCCGTGCACTTTCAGAAACAGTTCTCTCTGCCTGAAACACCCTTGCTTGTCCAGAAAATACAGTGCAAGCCTCACCTGGCTGGGGGGCCCTTTCCTGACCTCACCAATGGGGCACTGGAGCTGCCAGCCCCAAAACAGTAACCACTCCCTCCTCAGACCCACCACTCACTCCGTGCACCCGCCTCTGTGTCAACTGGGCCCCCTTGGTCCAAAACAGCTGGGCAAAGACAGAGCCCAGACGGAGGGCTCTTCCCTCGGTGTTGCTGATTCTAGGAGCCGGAATCCCGCCTGACTGTTAATCAAGGTTGTCACGGTCTGGTAGCAATAACCTTAACCTGCAGCTCTTTTTAACTCTGAACTTTCTGAGGATGGCAAAAGGATTTGATGAGAAAGGCAGAGCCCGAATGAGTTTTACTAAAAAGTTCACTTTATCCCATTCAATGGAACCAGGAGGCTGGGGGTGTCCTCACATCAGCTGCCAGATTCCCCTCCCTCTGAACCAGGACAAAAGCCTCAGCTTTAGTGCGTAGGCTGTTCGGGTGTGGCTTGCTCTCGTCCAAGCTGTGCTGCCAGCTCCTCCAAACCTCACCCGTGCACCCCGCATTTTATTCCACATCTCTAGTTCTCAGTTACCAGATCTCTGAATGCTCAGAGTTTGTTTTTAAAACCTGAGCTTAAAAAAAAAAACACGCTGCCTAGCCTTTCTAACAAACCGTGCCGAAGAGCCTGGGCCTGTTTGTATAGCCCAGCGGCTTTCTGGCTAATCTGGGCATTAAGCTCTCAGACTCCCAGTGTGCTCTGCTGCCTGGCTGGGAGATCATTTCAAATTCCTTTTGGCGGGAAAGGGGAGTGCCTATGTGGAGTGTTGGCCAGAAAGCCAAAATTCTTCATTCCTCAGGACCCATGGCGACTCAGGAGCTGTGCTGTTTAACCACTTCGTGCCCACTGGCTTGTAGGTATCAGTAGTCCTGATCACACTGTGCTTTGATTAAGAATATCCATATATATCTGTCTGGGAGTTACTGGAGGCGCGGAACCATGTCTTAATTCTCTTCGAATTCACAGCATTGAGCACAGTGCCTGCAACTCTCAACAGGCATTAGTTTGAATGAATGAATGAATGAATGCATAAACGAGGTGGATTCAAACTGGATCTAATTTGTGGTGGGATCTGAGGCCCTGAGGGTGGACCTCATCAAGCTCCCATACTGCTCTCTCCACTGTACCCCATCCCCATGTGAGCACCAGTTGCCGAGATGCTTCTCTTTGGCCTTTGGTTGCTTTTTGTGTTCCCTTTTCTCACTGTTCCCCACTTCCACCCTCTCCCCAGCCCACAGAAGATCCACCTATATAAAGTTTGTTCCTGGGATGGCAACACACCCTAGTAAAACCACTTGGCAAAGTTAAACAGCTGGAGAGAGATTATGCAGACAGTGCAGGAATGCAGGAAATAAACAAAGAGAAAAGGCAAGGGCCACCAGGCTGAGGTCTTTGGAGAGCAGCTCGTTCTCAGCTGCCTCTGCCTCTCATTTCCTTGGCTGCAGCTCCTAGAGTTATCCGGAGCACACATTAGGGAGTCTTCTCTGTTGGGGTGCCAGGGCAGCTTCTCACTGTCACCCCCACAGTCATCTTCCTCATCAGAAAGCGTCCGTGGTACACAGCAATCTAGGCTTTCACCCTCTGAGGGCGAGTGACCTCTGTCTGTGCTGGGTCCCACCGCGTGCTGATTACCAGGTGTGTCCATCAGGATGGGCAGGCGAGTTATGCTTTGTAACATGCAATCCCCGAATCTCAGAGGCTTAACCCCACACAGGTGTGTTCTATGCCCCATGTGCCTTGCAGATCGGCTGCGATGCGTGTCTCCCACCCTTCAGGACCCCGGCTGGTGTGGCTGTCAGTGTCAGTGACAGAGCGTGGTGAACCTCACTCCAGCTCTTAAAGCTTCAAGCAGGAGGTGACAGCCGTCACTTGCACCCACATTCCATTGGCCAAAGCAAGTCACTGGCCACATCTGAATTCAAGTGGGTGGGAAAAGGGAACTCTATCCCATGCCCGTGCACAGCCTTAATGACCAACACACACTGTCTTTCACAGGGTTGGTGCTCAATTAATCTGTTTGACAGGGAGAAAGAAACCATTTCCCTACCCGCTAGGGTAAGGGCACAGAGAAGACTGTCATTTTCTAGAAAGGAAATGAAGCATGAGCATGCATAACAAGAAGGCAAATGAGCACTGAATTGCTCTAGGGAAGAGAAAGATGGGCCCAGGAGGGGGGTCCGGGAGTCCTGAGAGGGTGGGTGGAGGAGGCGTGGCCTCTGTCTAGGGGTAGGGAAACAGAACCCCAGGGGCAAGGCCATAGAGGGAGGGGGAAAAAGAACATGGCGGCGGCCAGAGGTGGAGCAGAGATGGTTAAAGAGGACTTTTGGAAAGTTTTGTTACATGGGGTATGCTATCCCCCCTTCTGGGAGCTCGCCCAGCTTTGGGAGCATGATTTGTGGGTTTTGAAAGTGACAACATGCCGAGGCTGGTCTCAGGGCAAGGCCAGAGGCTGCCAAGGAGGCCCAATTACTGTCTACAGGCCAACGTCAAGTTTCACTTTGTTTTGTTTTCCTGATCTGACTCCAACTAATCCATCCTCGATCCTCCACTGTGTCCCGGCACCCACGCAGGTGTGCGAGCTGTGCCCCACCCGCCACCCCCCGGGCTGCCGCTCGGCTCTCCCCACCCTCAGGCCTCGGTTCTTCTTGCCTTACGCATGTGTCTTCCACCTCCTCACCCTTCGAGATCCCACATCTCAGAGGCCACCAACTCCCTTGAATCACTAAGACGAGGTGCCCGTCCCTCTGGGTGCCACAGCCACCCCTTCCTGGAGGAATACCACTGTACCGAAATTACCTGTAGACACACTATCTCCCCTAAAAGACAATGAGACCCTCGAGGGCAGGGGATAATTTCTACTTAGCTTAAGTTTTTGTCCCCAGCTCCCGAGACAGGATTTAGCAGGAAGCACAACCATAATGATACTAAACAGTAACGAGAGTGGCAGATGACATTTACCGAGCCCTGGTGTGTTGGGCCCTGTTCGAGGGCTTAAGTCCATGGTCATTTTTATCCGTACCACCACCCTGGTGAGAATGATTAGCTTTGGAGGACCAGAAAGTAAGCAACCAGCCCCAAGTCCCACAGCTCTGGAGTCAGGCGGCCTGAGACGGAACACCTGCCTCAGCGCTTGACCATGTATGTGCTCTTAGCGCCGATGGCCAATCCCTTCTCCAAGGTTCTGAGCATACACAACTTGGTGGTAGGGCTGGCCTTTCAGCTGGAGTCTTCCTGATGCCAAAGATTATGCTCTTAAACACAAGGTATTTGTGGCAGAACCACTAGCTCCACACCAGACCATCAGCCTTTACCCCCTGGGCACTGCCGTCCAGCCCCGGGCATGTGAGGTGTGGCTGAGTGCAGCCCATGGGACATGGGGTGAGAGGGAAGAACGCCACCCATAGACCCAGGCCACGGAAACCTCCCACACAGCCCTCCCCGGCCTGTCTCCCCGACCCTGCCACCATGCAGCCACCAGGCCCCCGGGGGAGACACAGAGCTATAGACCAAAAGAACCACTAGGCGGTTGGTGACTTCAGGAGGCAGAGTCCCCCACCCCCAAGACCCTTCCTCAACAACAACACCCCTTCTACCTGGAGATGGAGCAAAGAATAAACTTGTGTTGTGTTGAGCCATTGATGTGGGTGCTGATTGTTAAAACAGTTACCCTACCCTGACTAAAACAGCACTTCCTGGATTATTGATTTTAAAGCAATATTTGGGGCAAGACTGCAGACAAGACTGAAGGAGCTGTGCTATGTCAGCAGGGGCCTGGAGAGGGTCCCCAGGCGTGTTAGAAGGCATGACATCCACTAGTCTGAGGCCACGCACCTCCAGGGCAGGCTGCGGACTGGAGTCACAGAGGGTGAGGAGAGGCCGAGGGGGCCGAGCCCAGCCCCTGGGAGCAGGGATAGGTGGGAGAATGGCTCAGAGTGGGCCTTGGGGTTCTGGGGGGACAGGGGCATTTCTGTTTACAAGGACAACTGGTGCCACTGAGGGCAACTGAGAAGAGGGAAGGCATCAAGGTCCTTCCCAACTGGGGCGCAGCCAGGTGTGAGAGGAGACTGCACGTGGACGGACAGCCTGGGCCACCAGCGGAGACCTGGCCAGCTCTTTCCCAGGCAGCCCTCTGTCACACGACCTGGCACTGTGTCCCACGGCAGCTGCCCATTGCCCACTCTCTCTCCTTCTCCTTTTCCTTTCTCTGCACTCTCCTCTCCCTGCCACCTCCCTCCCACCCTTAAGTCACTGCCTTAGGGAGAGATTGAGAGTCCCCTGGGGCAGAGAACACCCTAACCCTACAAGCAGACCATCCCTCTGCCCACCCACCACTGCGCTGTACGTATTTGTATGTCAACACCCAGAGTGCCTGGCCTGCCCGCGCCAGAGCCGTTAGACAGCATGGTCAGCTTCTGGAGCTGGGACCTGGCAGGGCTAGGTGTGTCTCCAAGCGTCATGCATTTGCTTTCATGCCAGCCGAAATTGGGAGGGAGCTGCTTCACCTGCAGCCTGGGTCCCCTTGACAGAGCTCTGCTAGCCTGGCTCAAGCTGGCATGAGGCAAAAGGAAATGAAGATGCACTGAGAATCCATTTTTGTAGCCATCTGACCAGCCTTCAAGGTCCCCACACTGCTCACCGAGTCCTTCCACCAGCACAGCCCTCCAGGTTCCAGCACCACCCAGCCCTCAACCCAAGAGTGGGCTGCAAGAAAACTTTCTAGAAACCCAGATTGGGCAGGATTTTTGCCCCCTTCATAATTTCAGCATGCAATAGGTTCTTCTTTGGGTTCAGAGAGGGCAAGCAATATGCCAAAAACCACACAGGCATGATGAGCCCCCAGCCTTGGTCTCAGAGCTCCCCCAAGTAGCTGCTTGAGGGGTGTCAGTTCACCATTCCAGAGAACATCTTGGGAAGTGCCAACTTCTCTAGGTCAGGGAGGAAGTGAGGGTCAAGCACTGGGTGGATATAAGCACCAGGAAAACATCCGAGAACACGATGCATTCATTCAGTTAAACCTACTGTGCTCACTGTGTGTCTGGCACAGTGGTGGCAACTGGGGACACAAAGATGAAAGGTGAGACCTCTGCAAGGTGGTGCCTTTGTACGCCCACGTGTCCATCTAACCCTGCTCCTCCCTGCCATATTCGGATGACTGCTTTCCACGGGGCAGGGTTGTGTCCCCCTGGGTGACCCATGCTCCCTCGTCAGGGCAGCAGTGACCCCGATAGCACAGGGGTAAAACTGGACTCCGGAGCTGCACTGATTGTGTTTACACAGAGGCTCTGCTCCTTCCCAGCTTGGGGATCTTGGGAAAATTCCTTACCTGCATGCCTCAGTTGCTTCATCTGCAAAATGGGGCTAACAACAGAGCTCCCCTCACGGAGCTGAGATGGAGACTGAATGAGTTAACACATGGACCACTCTTGAGACGGTGTCCAACCAAGCACTCCATAAACACCAGCTCTTGCCGTCACTGCAGCTGGCCACACGTGTTAACGAAAGCCACTGCTAAGTGTAAGGAAGCAGCAGCCCGTGGCCACAGACCTGGGTGAAACTGAATAGTTTTCGCAGGAAACTAGACCACGAATGTGGCTTTCTTGCACCGGACTCTAACCAGATAGGTACAGGAAATCCAGCATTTATAACATGCATTGGCCAAGGGATAAATTGGTCATTGGAATGGAGATTGGCTAGTAAGTTTGCAGTCAGATTTAAACATGCGTATGAAAGGTCATCTCCTATTCTCTGGCTCTCAGCCACCGCGCTGCTGGGGGTAGAGGAAGTGGGCAGGCAGTCACAGACAGACTTCCGAGAGGGTGCTATGGCCCAGGACCTGGAAAGGCAGGGGTCCTAACAAGAGGCCAGTGTAACTCCAGCTCGAGAAAGGTGATGGGCGGCTGTGCTAAATGTTCTCGCAACCTTGACAACACCCTCCCCTTGGTGTCTTCCCACCTGCCCTGCCCCATCCCAGCCCTCAGGGTGGGGTCAAAGACAGAAGGATTTAGCGGGCTGAGCCCCAAGTCCCAGGAAAACTCCTTTCTCTGTTCCCCGGGATTAGAAGATTAGGAGGAGAACAAAGGAACAATTCACCAGTGGCTTCTGCAGTTCTCCCACGTCCGACCCAGCCACCACTGAGTTCCCACCATCTCAAGTGGCTGGAGAGGGTTGAGACCAGCTGCTGGCCATAAGCAGTGTCTGTGTACAGATGCCTCTCCCAGAGCCACCACTCTGCCTTGCTGTGCGTGCGGCTTGGGGTAGGAGAAAGTGAGTGTGTACGTGTGTGTGTGTGTGTGTGTGTGTGTGTGTGCAGGTTGCTTAGGGAAAAATCAGAAGTAAGGGAGGGAGGCAGGTGCTGAATCAGAAAATCTCCCACAGATCTTCTATTCAGGAAAATACTTGAAAACTGGTTCCCACCCAGCTTTCTTAAATCCAGAAGACAAACAATGACCAGGGAAGATGACAGCTGTATGACTGTTTCAACCCAACCTCACTTCCAACAGAAACACACTCTGCAAAAGGGAGAGATTTGGAAACTTTTGGGAAACTGAGGGAGAAAAAACTTGCCCACAATGTCCTCATGGGTAGAGTTTTGATATATTTCTCTTCCAGTTTCTTTCCCTTGTGTTTCTTTTTAAATATATATAGTTACTACTATGCAATTTACACGTTCTTGGGTCCTGTGATGCCTTCCTTTTCTTAACATTATTCCACAAGCATTTTTCCACATTCAACACATTCTTCCCATCCCGCCTTCCCAGTTCGAGAGCTGATGGTTGATTCACCGCGGGAAAGGGAACACTGAAGTCGCCACGTTTATGCTCATGCAAGGCTGCTTCCAAATACACTACGAGAGACACAATCTTTTCAGTTGCTTTATGCTCCAAATAAAATAGGAGGAAAGCAATGAAAACTGAAGCTGTAAGGAAAATTTTGCTGACTACAAAGATAATTATACTCTAACGTGGATTAAAGTTCCCTGGGTCTTTCTGTCCAGGGTGATTTGTGGTCATATCCTCCTAGATGCCAAGAGATGCACAAAATGTGGTTCCTCTTACCAAAGGGGTTTAGTATTTGGTCATTCTTTATGGATCTTGTCTTCGATTCCTGCTTTCTTCTGTAAAACAAATTCTCACCCACTCCCATTTTCTGGAACCCCAGTCTCCCACCTTAAACACACACAGTACTCTTCCTCATTTTCTCCAGACTGGGCATGTTCCAAATGGGGAGCATTGAGGGAGTCCTAAAAAATATTCCTTGTCCTCTGGAATTGGGGGTTTGTGGTCAAATGTGACTTCTAGGAAGTGCTATCAGATCCTGTTTCTGCCGGTTCTTAGTTTCTACCCCCTATTCTCTACAGAGATGCCAGAGTGGGCCTTAATATAATGTCTGAAGCAGAAGTGTGTTGGCTAAACAAGGAAGACGTGGTTCTCACATGGGATGGGGACTGGTTTACTGAGGGGGCAGCCTTTGGAGAGGTCAAGGTCGTGGGGAACAGAAGCCTGTGTGGAACAGAGAAGCTTGTGGCCTTAGCTTGGAGGGTTAACATAAACACATCTTGCTACTCACCTCCCCTTCTCTGGTCCAGAGGGCAGAGAGGGAGTTACTAAGACCAAGGGGGAGAGAATGAGTCCACCATTCCTCACTCTCCAGCCTCCCTGGGGGCACCAGCTGCCACCTGCTGGTCCTAAAATGACAAAAAACCCAGCTCTGCCCAACAGGTGCTTTGGCATGGTTTTGCCACAGCCTGTAGAACTGGGAAAGAATAACGATGTAAGTAGACCAAAAAAGCAAAGATGAGGTGAGTGGTCACAGTGCGGAAGGAAAAGAGGTTATTCTCTCTGAGGTCAGTTGCCTAAAGTGCTGAGAACAGAATGGAGAAGGATTTTTTTCATGATTATGCTATTATAATTGGAGGTTTTGGGAATTGACTGATACCATTAATAACTGGAGCCCTTCCTCCACCTGTTTTGGAGAATCCATCCTAATTCTGCATCAGCTTTCAGTGTCTGAGTTCCCAGGCCTCTCACCCCACTGCCCGTGGGAAGTATCCTCCTGACTAAGGGTGAACAGGCGATGAGGAGGAGGTGGAGGAGAGGATCATTACAATGAAGTCTCAGCCAAAATTAAAGAGAAAAGCGAGCATCGTCTCTAGCTCACATAACAACTAGGGCCCCAGTTTGGAAAGATGTGCCGTTCCCAGTCCTAAGCGGTTGGTCAGTGAGACATGGATGCCGTGGGAAGAAAGAATTGATGATTCTTTCAACTAGCTCTTTTTTAAAGTCACAACATATCAATATTTGGGGAAAAGGACCTCAAGGACCATCTTGAAAATTCCTCCTTTTGCAGATGAAGACATCCAGGCTCAGTCCACCCAGAGCAACGTGGCCAGTCGGGGCCAGGGCCGGGCTGCAGCCCCAGTCCTCTGAATCCAGATCCAGGGTCCTTGGCATTGTTTCCTGTTCCTGTGTGCACTGCCTGTGGACCCCACACGCTTCCCCGCGACATGTCCCTTCCTTACACACCCCACTTTGAGGGAGGGTTGTTTCCCGCCCAGGCTGCCCTGGCTGCTGTCGCATAGCCTGATGCCACACAATAGATGGGGAAGGAGACACGGGGCCAGGACATCAGCCTCAGAGTGCTCCTGGGGAAGTCTCCAGGAAGGGCAAACAGCTGAGAAATAAAGAAGGCGCAAAGCCCCAAGAACATTCAGAATGGGAAAAGTTAAAAGAGTACAGCATTATTGATGGAAAAGCTAAGAAAGGTTCTGCTTTGGGTCGAGCAAACACAATGCAAACCCTTGTGTTCTGTGCTCCTGATCCTCCTTTTCTCAGCTTTTTCCTCTTCTTCATGAGCAACGCTTTCTTCAGGGAAGACTCTAAGGAGTGCGTCCACACTGAGGCAGAACCGACCGAAAATTCTCTCGGGCAGATTCCATAGCATGTCAGAGCTAGAAGAGACCAGGACATAATACAACATTGCCAATGCAGCCTGGAAAATTTTTTAAAAATCTATAAGCAAAATGATAGGCTGCATCACCATCTACACTGTGGGCCAAGAATGCAAATCCAAGCACTGAATAGCCCAGCACACTGCAAGCCTGCAGCACACGGGGCTGCCACACAGGAGCTACCCCCAGATGCCATGTCTCTTTTCAGTGTGTGCCCTCGGTAGGCATTCACAGGGCTTGATCAAATATTATTTCTTGCATACGTACTTTCAGGACACTCTACCACAGACTTCACCTGGGGCCACCCTCTGGTCACCCCAAGTATTTGGGGCCATATCCCTTCCAAGAGGCCATTCCCCCTTCCCTCCCAGGACTCAGGAGGACTGGAGATGAGACAGCACCTCCCTCCCTCTCCCTTGGGCATTGCAAGATGAACACCCCAGGCAAATTTGCAAATTTGTTTGCTGAAGAATTAGAGAAAACTAAAAAGGGAATGATAATCATTTAGGCTGGGCAAACTTCTGGAGAACTGTGAACTTAAAACTCTCCCCTTCAGCTCCCTAGGGAAGGCATCTAAGGATTAGGCCAGGGGTGGGGAACCTGTGGCCTTAGGGCCACATGTGACCTTCTAGGTCCTTTTGACTGAATCCAAATTTTACCAAACAAATCCTTTAATTTTTATTATTATTATTTTATTAATATATTTTTGCTCATCTCTTATATTTTTATTTTATTTTTAAAATGAATGTATTTAAAATACCAAAGAATATAATAAGTTTCAATGAAATAATCCTTCCAGATTGACTGGCACAATTAGAACATTAGTAAGCCATAAGGGCTAAATTGACAGCTGCTACACTCACGATTTAGCTCTAACTTCCCCCGCTGACTGGTACTGCTACCACAGGAGGCTGGTTGCCGAGAGTTTCTGGGGGTCAAGTACAACAGTCTGTTACCAGCTTTTGACAACGGTGTACTGTGTTTCTGTTTGAAGTGGAATTTGTGAATAATTGCACAGCTTGACAATATTTTTTAATTCTGTCCGCTTAATAGCCCATCATGTCAAAGAAGTCCGAGAAAATGCTGAAGGAAGAAAACAGATTTTTTTAATGAGGATTGACAATTGCAATATTACCTTCTTTCTGCTAAAGATAAGATTGTTTGCTTGCTTTGTGATACTGTAATATCAACATTAAAGAAATTCAATGTTCATCAGCATTATAACTCATAAGGACCAGAAATATTTCAAATTAGAGGCAAAGGCATGAAAGATTGCATTGCAGAAATTAAAAAATGAAAAGCAAAAGCAAAGACAATTCTTTCAAGCAGCAATAAGGCCTGGAAATAATGCCACTGAAGCAACTTCTAAAGTAGCTTATATACTTGGAAAAAAAGGGAAACCATTCAGTGATGCAGAAATTGTGAAAGAATACATTGTTGAAGTTGTAGGATGCTTAGACCTCGATAACCTTTCAGAGTACAAACAACTGCCTCTTTCAAGGAGAACCATAACAATCAGCAGCATGAATTGCCTTCAACATAACAGAACAACTTCATGCAATACTTCAAAATGAAAATATATGTTATTCAATCGCTTTGGATGAATCAACTGATACTACTGACTCAGCACAAGTTTTATACTTCATTTGGGTCATAATAGAAGATTTTCTTTGCTACGAAGAGTTCCTTGCTTTGGGCATTCTTGCAAACAGAACACAGGGAATAGATAGATATCCTCAATAACTTTCAGGATAAATGTCATGAGGTTGGACTGAATTTGGTAAATTTAGTGACTGTATGTACAGACAGTGCACCTTGCATGACAGGAAAACATGAAAGTTTTATTGCACAGATAAAAAATGTATTAACAGATCAGATGCTCTCATTTCTTTTCATTGTATCTTGCATCAGCAAAATCTCTGTGCTAAAGCTACTATTTTAAGTGGCACTTTGCAAGAAATTATAAGTATTGTTAACTATTTCCATGTAACATGGCATTGTCAGTTCCATAACATGCTCAAGTTGAAGGATGAGGTATTCAGTGTGGATTTGTCATATCATTCTAAAGTGTGTTGGCTATTGCAGGGACAGGTGTTAGCCAAAATTTTATCTCTGCAAGAACAGATGTTAAATTTCATGAAGAACAGAATCAGTAATGTGTGTTATTGAAAGAAGATTTCTATAGCAATGCAGCATTTCTGTGTAATATCATGTCAAATCAAAACAACTTGAATATTTCTTTGCAAAGTAAAACTAAGTCTATATATGACATGTGGCAAAAAAAACCCCAAGCATTTCAAAAAAAGCTATCTTTTTATCAAACTTCTTCTTCAAAAGGAAATTTTGAATGAATTTCTCCAGTTAGCAAAGGTCATTGATGAGCAGGATGATATATGTGAATCATTTGAAGAAAATGCAGCTGCTATAGACCTATTAATTGGAGAATACAATGAAAGGTTCACTGACTTTGAGAACGATGACATCACACTCAAATTAGCATTTCAGCCTCACTTAGTTGATATCACCAAGGCACCTAAAGAACTACAGATGGAATTGATTGAGCTCTCAGTAGATGACATTTTAAAGTCATTGATGCTAAGAAAGATCCAATTACAATATGGAAAACTTCGGTAGAATACCCATGCCTTTGGCAACATGCCCAAAAAATGCTTTCTTGCTTTTCAACCACTTATTGCTGCGAAATCTACATTCTCCTACCTTACCCAAATCAAGATGTCCTTAGAGTCACAAATGACTGATACCCATCTAAAGGATCAACTGAAACGGGGGACCTCCATGCTGCAACCAAATATTCAAATGCTTTGCAACAAAAAGCAGACAAAACAAAGTCATTAAAAGGTTAGTTAACTGTAAAATTAACAAATAGGTTTTATTTTTTGGAAATTATTAGGTACATAGTAGTTAGATTTTTACAGAATAATGTACCTTTTTAAGTGTATCTAACTGAAGTTTCTTGAATGTGGCCTTATTTGATTACAGCTAAATTAATGTGGCCTCCCAACATGAACATGCTCCCCACCCCTGGCTTAGGCTTTCACAAGGAAGAGGTCATCTGAGCGGGGCCACCTTACTGCACAACTCCAGGGAGCACCCTTCATGCACCAGCCTGCGAAACGGCTGCCCTGGCCTGTGCGGGGCACGGCCTACAGCGGGACAGGCAGCCTTGCAGCAGCCCTAAGTGGACCCGCCTGCACTCAGGTCATTCACACGCCCTCCAACCCCTGCTTCCCCAAGTCTCTGTGTCCTGAACGCCACCCTCCTTCAGGACCCCTCCTCTCCTTTCCATACGGAGGTCTCAGTTGCCCGGATCATCCCTGTTCCACCGTCTTGCATGGAGCTACTCCTGCAGCCTCAGGCCAGTGTCAGCAGGTGGGCCACCACCCGTCTCAAAGACACCAGTTCATGAATGGGCTCCAGTCCCCCGGGCAAGAGTGGACATGGATGCTTTGACCTTCCTGCCAGTGAGGGCTGTCCCAAAGACAAACGTCCAGTGCGGATGGGAGGGAAAGGGTACAGTTTGAACCACAATGGGAAAAGGCTCTGGCCCCACCCTTCCAGTTATCGGGTATCCATTATTGTATGATAAGCATTTGGTTTGGGAGGGGCTCTCCTGTGCACAGCTGTCCCCACCAAAGGGGCACACTGGGGTTTCCATCTAACCAACAGGCTTTAATGATAACCCGCATGGTGCCCCGGACAGCAGGTTGTCACAACTTTGTTGTGTCTGCTTTGTGTTGGAAAGTATTTGAATATTTGGTTGCAGCATGGAGGTCCGCAGTTTCAGTTGATCCTCTAGATGGGGGTCAGTCTTTTACGACCTTAAGGACGTCTTGATTTGGGTTAGGTAGGACAAAGTAGATTCGCAGCAACAAGTGGTTGAAAAGATGTGTGTATCAGCCTCTCTCTGATATGCACATCTCAAGAGGGCAATATCGTTGGGAAATTGGATCTTGGGGGAATTAAAAAAATCATATTACATTGATCATGGTCTCTAAAGGGTCACAGTACATGAGCAGATATAGAGGATATGGGGAAGGAGGGGAAATGATAAGGAAATCAATGTCTAAAAAGGCTCCTTAAGGAAGTGATAATTAAAAAAATGTTGAGAAACACTGCTCTAATAGAGGAGGGAAACAGGGATGGGGAAACTTGTCATTCTTACTGCTACGATAGTTATTGTTTTTATTTTTATTGTTATTAATATTAATCACCATCATCATCATTAAAAACATTTCATGCCCATGGCCTAAGTTAATCCTTCTAACAACCTTAAGGGGTAGGTACTATTAATCTCATTTAAGATGATGAAACTGAGCTTTAGAGATATTGCCCAAGGTGACACAGCTAGTAATTGGCAAAGGCATGACTTCAACCCAATTCTGACTCCAAACTCCATGGTGTCAATCATCTTAGACTACTGACTGCATCTTCAGACTAGTAAAAGGGAGGCTGGCAACAGAAGAGCCCATCTCTACATTCTACCATCTACCTCATCAACCCAAATCTAGCTCTAAGACCATGGAGAACAGTCATGTTCTAAGAAAGGTGACAGACAAGTCCTGGGAAAACTCTAGGTTGGGCTGAGCATGGGGTGAGGAGAGATGGCCCTGCTCTCCCCTGAGTCTGCCTCTTTCTCCTGCTCTAGGAAGCACCCCCCCATCGGGACCAGGAGCCTGGAACCTGGGGCAGACCGAGAAATGAGAAGCCCTCTGGTGTGTGCTCAGCTACCGCTGCTGAAACCCCAGCGTGGGGCCACAGCCAAGCCCAGGAGATGGGGTGACCTCTATACAAACAGAACTTCCCCAGGCGGCGCTTCTGCAAATATAAACAGGGACTCACCACGTGATGGGTTCAACCAGTTCATGTAAACACTGAAGGGAGAAAAATGCAAGGGAAAAATTATGCTCCAAAGGGACGGAGCAGGGTATGTGGTTTTGTGACTCAAAGAGAGGACAGTCACAAGCCAGAAGGCTCCAAATCCACTGGGCCTGCTATCAAGTCACAGGGGCTCCCCCAAACCTGCTCTCAGGGAGCCTCAATCCCTCCCAGGGTGGGAAATTCTTTGCCAGGGGCAGCAGATCCATGCACAGTTGGCTTTTCCCCTACATATGAAGCACATTGGGCTGAACTTCCATGGCAAACAGAAAGGGTAGCCCTGAAGCAGGAGGGCTGGCAGTTAGATATCAGAAGGACTGCCCCACTGCCAGGTGCCTTTGTGGAAGGAAGGTACCTCAAGAGGTTCTGCTAAGCTTGGGAACAGCTGAACTGCCTAGAGGCAGGAAGATGGATGGAATGAACTCTGAAGGAACAGCGCACCCTTCCTCCCTGCCCCTCCGTCCCCCTCCCTGTGGTCTGTGCTGGCAAAGAGGACCCTGCCCTCCCCGCTGCCTGCAGCCCTGTGTTATCTGTGAGAATGCCAGAGGAGTCTCTGTTGTTTTTGCAAATACTCCACACTGCCCCTGTAAAAAGAGCCACTGCAGACAGAGCACTTGCAAAAGCCACGCTGTCCCGGGCCAGAAGGGCTTGGACAGCCTCTGTCTCTGCCTTTGCAGAGCACCCACTACCCAAGATAAACCTGCCCGTGGGTAGTGGGGACAGGATGCTCTCTGCTGCTGTGGGGGGCTCCCCAGCCTTTCCAGAAGAGACCACAGGGCTTGGGAAGCTGCAGTGGTCAGAGCAGTCAGAGGTCTTCAACTCTGAATGGAGCCAAGAGGACCGTGGATGCTGCTCCACCCCTGGCCTTGGAATTCATCCAGGCAGCTCAGCAGGGCAGCAAAGAGGCCCACCTGGCCCACCTGGCTACGAAAACAGCACTGAAACCCAGTCCAGCACAGGGATGGGAGGGGGCAAGGGGAAAGACCCATGGGCAGGCATGGCCTGGAGGAGGCTGGAAGAGATTGGGAGGCAGGATAAAGAGGGAATACGGATGAGCGGATTTCAGTGGATCAACAACCCTACAGACATCATTACACACATTTACTGTCACACTATCACATGCAAGCATTCAGGACACTTTGTATGGGCCAAACCAATAACAGGTAAGTTCTGTAACAGCAGAAGGTATTTGGGACAAGCCAGACCAGTGGACTTCTAACTCCACCACTTCTTATCTGTGTGACCTTGGGCAAGTAATGTGACTTCTCTGTCCCTCTGCTTTAAAAATGGGATGGATAATACTGCATATCTCATGGAGAAACTATGAGAATTAAATGAGTTAATTTTTGTGAGGCGCTTAGAACAGTGCCTGGCACATGCCAAGCGTTATTAGCATTTGTTCAACAAACAAAAGCTCAAATGAACTGGCCCAGTGTTTAATGCCAAAGCGCCCCTCAACCTAGTCTTCTTTTATTCTTTCATTTGTTTACTCAATAAATATTTATTGAGCACCTACTATACATCAAGCTCAGTGTTAGTACTGAAGCCGTAAAAATGAGCAAAAACAACCATGGTCTACCCACTCTTTGGGCTTAGAGTCTAAATGGCATCTCTTTTGCTCAGCTTTTTCTCCAAGGACCTCCAACCTCTGTCAGGTGAAACCAGCCCAACCCTGATCAAATCTTGCCTAGGGGCGGATGCCCCTCAATGCAGGATCTGAAAAGGAAAGTTGCTTGTGGTTTCACAGCTACCCCAGTCTTGTGTGCAGGAGAGAAAACTGCTGGAGTCACTGGAGTGAGCCTCAATGTCAGAATGGAAACAGCATAAACCCCAGCCTAGGTGGGGCTCAGGTCCCACAGATGGCCTTGTTCAGCCCCCATTCCGGTTCTAGCAGGCGTTCCTCTACTGCAGAGGCCGGAAACCCAACTACTCCATTGCTAGGATACCCAAGCAGCTAAGGTTTGGGATGTGACCTGAGACCTGTTAACCAGATCCACTCATTCTAGACTCTGGCTTGGACTCCAGTTTGGAGGGAAGTGAGGACCCACAGGGGATACACATTTGACTGGCAAAAGCAGGTGGGCCTGGTGCAGCCAGCTGTGCTGTGGCTTCCTGATTTCTTCCTGGTCATGGCAGAGGCAGCGGCTCCCACCGGGGCCCAGTATGGTTTTGGGAATCATTCCTGGAAACTCAGCCCAAAATCTTCTTCTTCAGCCCTCCCAGTTGGTCCACGATATAGGTATACCTCTTGATAAATTTTTCATCCTACTCTAGCTGGACTGGATTCTACTGTCTGCAACCAGAGGGCGTGGGAGAACCCCCCACTCCTGGCAAGAAGAGCTGCCCACACCCAGCAATGTAATTACAGTTGAATCAAGGCCTAAAGCTAATGAGAAAACTATATAAGACACCAGCTTCCTTATCATTTGGCCAGAAGCAGGCATGGAGTCAACAAATCCTCTCTTAACATTTTTCCTAATAGTAAGCTTGCCCTGTTCACCAGGCAGAGAACAGGCTTGGACGGCTTTGGCTGCATAGGCATGATGAAGTAGCAAGAGAAGAAGAGATGGGTACAGCACTGTATTCCTCCCTACCCCAGCCCTCGGGCAAGCAGGACCTTTGTCTCTCTCTCAACACACCAAGTGGGTCCCTGCCCCAGGGCCTTTGCCCTTACTGCCCTGTCCACTAGGAGGTGACTCTCTGTCACATTTCCCTAGTCCATCTTCTTTGCAGCACTTATCAATTATTTTATTGATTTACTTGCTTATGTGTTTATATCTGTTTTTGCCCCATTAGAACATAAGCTTTTGGAGGTGAAGAGCTCTGATTCGTTAACCCTGAATCCTTAGACTGTACAACAGGCCTGGTAAACAGTAGGGGCTCAAAACAAATGTGTTGACCGACTAACTTGCTCGCTGACTCTAACTCCTCAAACCTCCTTCCTAAAGTCAGAGACTTTTTGAGTCAACCAAAAAGGCCCAGCAGGCAGACGGGGTATGAGTTAATCCCTCGCACATCTTGAGAACAGAAGGGGCTCATGGGTTAAAACATAAAGGTCAACGGCAGGGAAATTTTTCTCCCCTGAGAAATTAGTAAGTTAAATCAGATGGAAATAAATTTAATCTTCTCCTTCTCCCCTTATTACCCTAATTGGTTTAATTTTGTGGCAACCTCTCAGCATTCTCACAATGAAAAGCAGCTCATGTTGCGTTGGTAGCCCAGAAAGTAATTACCCTGTGGTTTTATTCTAATTCACTAACAGACACTCTTTGGCTTTAAGGACCCTTGAAAGCAAAGAAGTAAATTATGAAGATTAGCAAATGCTTTTTCCATTCCTTATGCTTTTTCAAAATTTTAAACTATGATAAAAAAAATAATTAGGCATGACAATTATCTTTTTGGGAAATTAAAAAATGTACATAAATTTAGAGTACAATGTAAAATATAAATGGATGTAAACATCTAAATGCAACTGGGCATCTCACTTGCTGACCTTTAACTGGTTTTAAATATTGCTGAATACAGCCTTGGTTTTATTCCAGAACTGAGTAAATTAAACACTTTCTGATTATCCTAACTTGGACATAAAGTCTCCTCAGGGCTTATCCCAAGTCTAGTGTGCTTTGTGCCTTCGTAGCAGTTTTTGTTTAAAAAAAGAAAAAAGAAAAAAAAAGAAGTGCAAGGAGCTTCTATCCAACTTTGTCTCTAATAGAAGAGACCTTTAGTGTCCTGCTTGCAATTTATTATAGTCCAAGTTGCCCCTTCAAGTCCCTAGCCCTCTTCTGCTTCCTCCCTACCTTGCTGCCCACCAAAAAAAAAGTAAAAATCAGACAAAACTTTCTAGCCTCTTGAGATGTCCAGCCTAGGAGGTGTCTGTAAATTTTCGCACGGTCATTGCAGCGCTCTCAGGAAATGCCTCCCATGGATACAGAATGTCCCGTTAAACAAGGCACCACGTATGGCCCCTGGACACCAAACTTATCTTAAAGAGGCGAGAACACTATTTAAACAGGCACAGATGGTATTTTCAAAAAGATGCAAAGTGATTTCTCTACCATCTTGGCATCCTCTCATTACACCCAAATTTATCTGCAAGATCCTTGAAAAGTCCTGAACAAAGTGGCAAAACAGAGATCGGCACAATCGCCGTCGGAAGGAAAGGTTCTGGGAGCAGTCCCACAGGTGCTGCAGGCCTCCTGCCCGCTCGTCCCCTCTTCTTCCCAGTGGGGTGATGTGAATCTCAGGTGTAGGAGCCCGTCCTCAAGTTTAATCCACCACTTGACCAGCAGTGGGTCCAACTTTCCCAGCTGTCCCCATGAGTTCCTTCGTCCAAACAGATGTTGACAGTTTGGCTTACAAAGAAGAGAGCTAGAAAGGTGGAGGGACAGGGGCTGGGGACCACGACGGGAAAGGGCTGTGGCTCACAGGGCCCAGCTCAGAGGACACCCCAGGCCTGCGATTCCACGGCATCGTGACTGGCTCATCTGCCTCACTCTGACTGCACAGCCTCAACTACCCGCTGCCTCCCTCCTTCTCAGCCCCTTTCTTCCTTCTTGGTGGTTCCGTGTTGTTGGAGAAACCTCCAAGGATCATCTAACATGGTGATTTACAGAAACACAGAACAGTAAATGTCCTCCAAAGTTGGGGCCAACAGAGGAATGCCAACTCATTGCTCAAGTGTTACATCAGTTAGGGGGCTTCTGAGGCAAGGATCGGAGAATCCAGCTCAACCTGGATCAAATAATAAGATTTATCTTCTCGTGTCCCTGGCAGAGTAGAGGTAAGGTGGCGTTAGACAATGTCACCTTAACAGCCTAATGACATCCTCAAAGTCCCAGGGTTTTCCCTGTCTCTGCACTGCTATCCACAGCGTTTGTATTGTCCCTTGTGGCTGCAAGAGGCTACCACTAGCCATGGAGACTAAATGCTTTCACACCCAACCAGAGAAAGCAGAGAAATTCCTGCCCCAGACATGGAATATAAATCCTTCCACAATCTAATCTGATTGGGCTACTTCGGGTCACTTACGTGAATGATAGCTGTCACCAGCTTAGACCAGTGGTTCTCAACAGCTGTAACTGAATCCTGTGTTTGGGTGAGAGAGGGTGGGGCCACGTGACCTGCAGAGTCAGAAACCTACTGTCACCGTCTGGTGTGACGGCCTGCGGCAGTCTGTGCACAGTTGGAGCTTAAACAATTTGAAGCGGACTTGGGACCCATTTAAAAATCTAAAAATTATTTAGGACCCCAGAGAGCTTTTTCTTTTAAGGTAGGTTATATCTATTGATATGTATTGCCTTACAAATTAATACTGGGAATTTTTAATATTTACTTATCAATCCATTTAAAAATAACAATAATAATCCCATTACATGTTAACATAAATAACATGTTTGTTATAAAAATAACTATGTTTTTTTAGAATTCAGTGAGAAGTGTGGCATTGTTCCACAGCTTTGCAAATCTCTTTTATTTCCAGTTTAATAGAAGACAGCTGGGCTCTCATATCTGCCTCTGCATTCACTCTGTTGCAATATCACATGACAGCTAGCCTCTGGAAAACTCCAGTGCATTCTCATAAAAGAATGAAAGGGAAAAGGGCAAATAATGGCTTAGTATGGAAATAGCTTTGACCTCCCAGAACCCTCGAAAGGGTCTCGTGGCCACACTCTGAGGACTGCGGCTTAGACTGCTCAGGACTGCCTCTGCCGCGGGGGCTGGGCGGACATCAGGACTGAGCTGGCTGGCGGTGGCAGCGGGAAGGGCAGTGACGACGGTAGCAACCAACAGTGTGGCCTTCACTGTATCAAAAACATACGTGCAGACACGGACAGCTGCCATCTGCCATGTCCTACGTGTCACTTAAAAAGAGCATTTTGATGTCAAAGACATACGATGAGCAAATTTCATGAGAAAGGGTAATGTTTTTGATTGAATCCCTATAATTTTATGAAAAACTTACCACACTGATGGGACACGGAAAGAGAAGGAGAAGAAAGCACACATAGGGTCTCTGGCTTGAGAAGTGGGTGGCAGAGGATGGCATTTGCTGAAACAGAGAAACAGGAAGGGGGCAGGTTTGGGACAGAAATGGTGACTGCCACTTTGGACGTGTTGAGCTTGTCTCAAACCTAGGCGCCAGCCAGGCCAGCTATCTGAATATAGAGGTTAGGAGCCCCGACATTCTAAACTTTGTAATATACAGAAAATGCATAAGGAAGGAAGCAAAAATCACCCATATTCTTATAACCCAGAGACAATCTACAATTGAGGTTTTGTTCTGGTTTCTAACAGACATGTTCCTTTGTTTACTGAGAGGCATAATAGCATGAAATCTCTGAGCCAGTATAGTTCTGTGACCTTATACAAGCGATGAACTTATCTTTGCCTCAGTTGCTTTATCTGTAAAATGGGGATAATCATAGTATCTCTACTATAAGAAGGGAATTTCAGGGATGGTGACCCCCAAATGTCATCAAACCCTGTTTGAGGACCACAGCTGTAACTGAATCCTGTGTTTTGGTGAGAGTGGGGTCATATGACCTGCAGAATAAGAAACCTAGTGTCATGGTCTGGTACAACAGCCTGTGGCAGTCTGCAAACAGTCAGAGCTTAAAGAATTTGAGTCCCTGCTTTGTTCATCTCAGTATTCCCTAAATTTAGCACACCTACATGGTAAGTGTTCAATAAATGTTTAAGTAACGAATTAATTAATATGACTTTCACAGATGACCTACAAAGAAGGAAATAATGAAAACTGCCCCCAAGGAGGAAGTTTGGGAGGACTTCCAAACTCTAAAGCATGTGAAATCAGAGCATAGGGTTCCAGAGAGACCAAATCTGCTTCACTGGAGATATTTCCCAAGGTGACAGACTTCCATCAGCTTCAGATGGGTGCAGAGGTGGAGGAATGGCCACAGTGACTCTCAGTGACCCTAATGGCCTGTGAGCAGAGGTAGCGTGCCCTAGTTAAAAAACAAACATATAGCTGGGCATGGTGGTGAGTGCCTGTAGTCCCAGCTACTTGGGAGGCTGAGGCAGTAGGATCACTTAAGCCCAGGAGTTTGAGGTTGCTGTGAGCTAGGCTGATGCCACGGCACTCACTCTAGCCCGGGCAACAAAGCGAGACTCTGTCTCAAAAAAAAAAAAAAAAAAAAAACATCATCAGGCCTGGGTTCAAGTCCCAGTCCATAGAGGCATGTAGAATTTGAGGGTTTGATGGAACTTCAGCCCACGTGTAAATCCCTCCCACAATCTCACCTTCTGGCAACCTAACCTTTGACCTCCGTCTGACCACATCCAGGACTGGGGTCTTGCTGGTTCCCCAAAGAGCCCATACTATTCACAGATGCTTGGAAGGATATTAGGCAAACCTCTCTGCACATGTCATCCACATGAAGGACAGATGCCCTGAACTACGCTAGGATGTAGAACGGGGGGGGGAGGGGCGGGAGGGGGGCAGGGGGGGGCGGTATCCAAGCCACGATGTCCGTGACACTCACTCTG